>LUCM01004563.1:0-266657 GCA_008360955.1 Fasciolopsis buskii | reverse complement strand
TGGATGATTTCTTGCCTTTTCCCTTCTGGTCCTCATCCATCCAATGTCAGATTACTCCTTTCAAACCTGCTCTTACTAACACTGTTTTCCGTCGTAGTTTTTCACTGCTGGATGCATTTAACTTTCCGCATTTTATTCCCTCCCTCTCTGAATGAGACTGCTCCACGGAAGTTTACTGAAGCCACAGATAACTCTAAATTACTTCGGTCTGTTTCACTACAATCATCCTCGTTTTGTTGGCTTACGTAGACCTTTAACATAATTGCACTGAGTTTTGTCTGACACACTCACTAAAGCTCTGTTGGGTTTGACAAAGCATGCAGAAGGTCTTGCGTTTGATTGAATCACAGGATAGATATTTTCATTTTTCTCTTTCTTCTTTGTCTGTATTTTATGCGGATTTGTGTCCTACATTTTGGCTGCCTTCGGGCAGTCAAAGGTAAGGTTGCAACGTACATAAATTTTAGTTAGTAACGTTGAATCTGAGAAGCAATTTTTCTGTTGCCCGAATTCGCACAAAATTAGACCAAGCTTGGAATTAAGGTTTCAGAGCGCTATCCAGAACCTGGTAAATTATTTTTAGTCAACTGGAGATATGAACTGCTTACCGATTTCTTCCGAACCAGGACCTCTGCATTTACTGGAAACTGCCTCCTTGATACCCGTCTGAGCCGTGTATGTTTTCGGAATCGGAGGAGTTTCGAGAAGCATTTTCTTCTCTCTGTAAGACTTTCTCTGTACCACAAAGCTTGGAGACATCCCTTAAACATTTGTTTTCGTCCTTAGTGAACTCATACTGAAGAAAGTTACAGCGGATTCATGTTATTCCTGCAGGAATCGCATAGAGCAAACTGATGCTGATCAAATTTTATTTCGCAAATTTTAGTGGTAGGAGATTGAATGTTTTCTTGAAATAATCCACCATGTGTTATCGTCGCTCAACTCACCATAAAGAAAACATGGAAGCACTGTGCAGCTGTTTCATCCTTGTTTGAAATCATCAGCCGTGCATATCCACCGCGCCCGAACTGGGACGCGAACCCTGAACAAACGATTCTGAGTCGAACGCCTTGGCCATCACGCTACCGGCCGGCTCTGAACGGTTTGTTCAAATTCACCACATGATGTTGCAACTATCTATTACTGATTCGCATGGTTGCTGTCCGCTAGCTCACAGTGATTGGCCCCTTCTGATATATGATTTCTCTGCAGGTAGCTTAATGGCTACGGCGTTCGACTCAGAATCTTTCGTCCCGGGTTTGCGTCTCAGTTTTGGCGCGGTGGATATGCACTGCTGATGATTCCTAACAAAGATGAAACAGCTGTACAGCGCTTCCATGGTTCCTGTATGGTGAGTTGAGCGATCGTATCACATGGTGAATTATTTCGTAAATTTTATTTCCCAAAATGAGCAAAAGCATTCAGGGTCCACAATTAAGAAGTGCGGCAAAACCATTGATAAAAGTAAAATCAGACAGGGTCAAAGTAAGCGGAAATTCTACCAGTGCCGGTAAGCGGCAGAACAATTGAGTTCAGGTCGGTTATCCATTATTGATGTGAATGGCGCGGGCTACCACTTAAACAGCCAGCGTTTTGTGAGCTGATACATTGCAGTACTTGTGTAGAGTGATAGGCTCGTTGAGGTCTTTTCTCATGCTAGCCGTTTCTTGTCCTGTTCTTTTCAGATGGTTGCGTGTCCAAGCCGCAACATGCAGCAGTGCTCGGAGAATGATACACAGAAATACAACACTGATGTAGCGAGAAAAAGATGGATGCAGATATTCTGACATAGAAACAGCCACGACGGATGGGCGCAACTTTGAAATTGATATGACCTGTTTTATACTTATGAGACCTTTGAAGTTAGTCGTCAAGGCACACCATTCCTGTTCTCCGGTGAAGCTAAAATATCCCACTGTCTTGGAAGTGGTTCATTTAATTTCACCGTTGCAACCGTGAATGATGACCTACGGCACCCTGATGACTGAGGGTCCAAGTGGCTCCTAAAGTTCTCTGCTGACAATAAATTTATAGTAAAATACAAATGCCATGGTCACCTGGGAACCCTTTCTATAGATGCAGCACCCATTTCTGTAAAGCATACGGTTAACCATTTAGGGCTTCAGTACTCCTTCTTTTTCGACTTTCATCAGTACCCCAAAACCAAACAGTCACCGCTGAAAGAAATGTTGTGATGATCCTAGGTGCACTCCGCACATAAATTTGCAGGTTGTTTGCCTTCGAACTCCACGCTAGGCCTCAAGTAAAATATTTCTCGATAATTATCAGTCATATGTGTAAAACTGATCGATTCGCAGTTGAAAATGTACAGCGGGCCTTCTTTGAAATCCCCTAATCCCTTATCTAGCCTAGGCTTCAGGGACAGGTGCTATCTCCTTGGCCTTGAACTACCATGGCTTCGTTGAGTGAAATTAAACTTCACATTCCTTTTTAATCTTCAGCATGGTAACGTGCATTCTGCTGCTAACGTCGTGCATGATACTGTTATCTCAAATTAGGTATTGCTCGTCAAAATTAATTTTAGGCTAGGCTATCGATGAGGGCAAAGTTTTCCAAATTGCCTACTCCATATTATGGATAAAAGCGTCCAGTTAGCTTCCTTTATGCCCAGATTAATTTTACTCTAAGGTTCAATGGGCAAACATGCTGGAAATCAGCTCTTAGTTAACTTTACACAACGAACACCGGACTATTTTAAGCTTGCGAACTGGGATCATAATTCTAATTTTGACTACACCTCTACTGCTTCAGCCAAGTGGGATTCTGAAAATGTGGCTCAATCGTTTGTCGCTTCCCTTTCTTGGCACCCTCGTAACAGCACCGTACTTGGAGTCCTCCTTTTTTTGTAATGCCTGTGCTCTAATTTGCACCGCTACGGCGACTAACTGTCGCAACACTAGAACTGTAGTTTCAGCAAAATGTCAGCATACTGTTAGATGGACTAACGCTCCATCACGCTTCATTTAATAAATTTTAAGGTTTCCGTTTTTAATATTCCATATTATTAATGTCCTACAATCAACTTTACTCCGTCAGCAGAGCTGAATAGGCTACCTATGGCAAACGGAAACCTTCAAATCCCAAAAACATTACCCAATTACCTAGGTTCAGTTGCAGCCTTCTGTCTTATCAAAGGTTTATTTTGCCATTTGCCACTAATTTATGATATTAAGTGACGCCTTATGAACAATACCACCAAATACTAATATAGTGTAAACCGTTACTCCAGTTTCACGACACACCGAATCAACGAATATAAAAGTGGGGTAACCTATGCTGTAGTTTGACTTTTATCTGATTCTCAAAGAATAAGCTGCCTAAAAGGCCGATCAAAGTTAGCAGTGTCAAGAATGTTTACCTAATCCTCACCCATATCCTTCATTTGACCAAACTCACAGCTCAGAAAAGCATGCTTTTGAATCGGCTCAAGACTTCCGAAAGCCTACTCGGTGCGTTCCTCCATGCCGATTTTTGCATGATCACATCGCAGCACAGTCTCAGTAAATAAGCTAAAAGAATGGTATTGAAAAGTAGGTAAGAGATTGCCATCTCGTTTTAGTTGCTGCACAGTTCTGTTCATTTTTTTCGACTATCTCCATTTTGTACAGTTCGCTCGTCCCAAGAACCCACAGTACTTCGATATTCACTTCATACATAAATCACTTGTTACGTTCTTTCTCAGCGTATTTAGTCCGTCAAATTTGAATTCACACCTCCCAACCTTTTGACCTTAGTATAGTAAGAATGCGTACTTTTCGCATAACGTTAGGGTCCAACCAGCCGGGCAAACCAAAAATTTCGGTGAATCAATAAAATTATCTGTACATTTTATTGGGCCTTCTCCGAACCCTAAAAAAGTGAGGCAAAAACATTTTGCTACTCCGTGTGGTAGCTTATAGCAAATATAAGTTTTCGTAAGACTGTGCAGTGGCAACCTGACTAGAATAAGGTCAGAGCAGTGGACTGATCTGCCAGGATAGGCGAATACCCGCCGAAGAAAAAACGCCTTTGGGTCTTAAACGCTCACAGAATTTTGTGAAATACTATTAACCAGAGAGTGAGAGGACATAACAAAGAAAGTTAATTTTATCCAGCAGTGAAAAAACGACGACGGAAAACAGTGTTAGTAAGAGCAGGTTTGAAAGGAGTAATCTGACATTGGATGGATGAGGACCAGAAGGGAAAAGGCAAGAAATCATCCACTATTCCGGATATGTCCCCGGCACCCAACGTCCGTCAGAGGAACAGATGTTCTCGCATGATATTATGCTCCTAATTCCACTTTTTCTTGCCTTTACAACATTCCGCAATGAGGTGGAATTTCTATGGTAGTGCAGCCACTTCTATTCTCTCTGTTAAATCTTGCAACAGTACATCTGCATGCCCGTGGCATGAAAGACCACCAGCTAGTGAACCACTTCCATCAAACCTAACTTACGTCCCTCCCTATGCAGATTGTCATTAGATTTGCCAACATAAATTTTCAAACTTCACTTTTGGCATCAGCCTGGTGACATTTTTCCATCTCCAATGCCCAGTAGCCTTTATTTGATACTTCCGTGGCTACCAGTGCCACGCCACGCTTTTTAAAAATTCCATTTGTTGCTCAACCGCTTCCGTCTAGACTGAAGAGTTTGCACATATTTTGTCAACCATCGCAGCCAGGGGTTAGCTACATGGTTTGCCCACTTCCAACGGCGCGAGTTGTTATCTTCAGTGCCACCACCGAGAAGTAAAATATTGTCGTCAACACGCAAAATCGGGACGTTAGGCGCCAGTTCTGGCTGGTGCCTTCAATTGGAGGATAAGGGTACAAGCGGCTGCCATCCAGGATCCGTCTGGCAGCTAAAAGAGTGGGACCAGGAAGATCACCAATGACGACCAGCTGCGTTGTCCGCTTTTCAGTATTCACCAAGCTAATTGGAACGTGCTATCCCAGATCTAGTTTCGGCGGATGACGTACCTGATACCCCTTTTCCCAGAGGTCGTTTGTGATTTTCGTTCGTCCGAGGCTGACTATAGCGTTTCAACTTTGGGATTCTAGAGAATGCTGGTGCCATTTTCGCCATTTGTAACTCTTGGCACCACAAGTCCACAGATATATCTCGCCGGCGTGATGGCAAGATAATAAATATCCAGCCACTCCTAGGTTAGCCGCTTGGGGTTTATAAACAACCGAAGGGACCACCGTGCTTCTCTCATATCCGACAATTTCTTGCCGAAATAAATCAAAGCAATTAACGCCTAGAGAAGGAACATTCAATCACCCGTTCTCGGCACGACACAAGGGCAGGGAAGATATCAACCGCTTTCAATGACCCAATGTATTCTGTGTTTCTACATATGCTCCTCTGAAATTGTCCGCGAAATGTTTTACGTGTTCTTTCTCAAGTCACTGACAACTATGGGAGGATTGTGGGCCGTAGTATTGATCCTTGGGGAACGCTTGAAAAGACAGTGGCTCCTTTTTGTATCCTCCACAAGCTAATCATAGCGTCTCCCGCGAGGGAAAGCTATTTATCCAACTAATATCTGTCCATGTTACTTATGATGCTTTTATTCTGCGGTTCCAATGCTTGTGGCTAAACAAAGAGGCCGCTTTGCTACAGATTACGCACCAGATTAGGACCCGGTGACATTTTCCAGTTGGTTCCCTGCCTTATCCAGAAAAAGGCAAGAGGTTTGTCAGGCAAGACTTTCACACTTAGCCATCGCAGCGTTCCTGAAATACCGCTGAGACTCATTTGGTGGTGACATATCTGTCTTCTAATAATTCGCCTTATTCAGAATTATCTTTCCTTTAACAACCTGTTCCCTTGTTTCAATGATTCCTGTAACTTACTTTATTCGAGCACGCGCGAGAGCTCTCAGTTTGAAATTAGTTTCAACCGCCGGGCAAAGAATACCCTCAGCGTTTTGCAATGTTACACCTAAGCCATATTATGTGACCGACGCTAGCCCCTCTTCCAGCCCTCTCCCCGCCCTCCCAATGAAATTGCAGTCTCTGATATTTCTTGACTGTGGTTGTTGGTATTACCATTTGAGAATTGTCTTAATATGCCTTGCAAAGCTTGGCTTTTAATTTAAAGGCCTGAGCCTATCACACGTGTCCGCAGGTTATATTTCTGATGGGTCGGATACACGTCCTTTGCTGCCCCTCTCTTCCAACGGGTTCTCTTTACTGGCCTTACTTTTCCAGTGCATCGTTTTAGGTGACCATTCCTTTTAATTATCTTAAGGAAAAACTGTCATCAACCCGGTAAGTCCAGCCTTCTTCCAAATTCGGACCTCTACGGCCCAATAGTCCGGGCGACTATGCCTTGGCTCCTTTTCGTTCTTCAGTCAA
Source organism: Fasciolopsis buskii (assembly GCA_008360955.1). Classification (NCBI taxonomy): domain Eukaryota; kingdom Metazoa; phylum Platyhelminthes; class Trematoda; order Plagiorchiida; family Fasciolidae; genus Fasciolopsis; species Fasciolopsis buskii. The sequence continues at coordinate 260,290 of LUCM01004563.1, read as the reverse complement.
TATCCTACTGCAACTTCCGAAAGAGACTCTGGTTGGTGGTTCAGTCTGCACCGAAAGTACAAACTTAACTACACCTTGGCCGCTTTTGCCTGGAAGCCCAACAGTTGCTAATCTTCTAACACTTGTTGGTCACCTAGTCTGGTTGCTTGAGGCAGTGGCCTATTCCATGCCCATTCTGTCCAACAATTTGAATCGGACCAAACAACAGGAGCCATCATAAGACCCGCTCTTCTGAATTGTTCTTTGAAGAGCCTCAGTTCTTCCATTTGATGTCAGGACATTTGGGATCCTAAATACTGGAGATGCCTCAGTTACCTTTGAATCGATTTGCATCAGACCATCAGTCCAGTATCCTTTACGATACCTTCATATGAGTTCTGTTTATTCATGCAACGCATGCCGTTTCGCTTAAGAACCTGACGAAGTATGAGGTCATCTGTATGTTCACCAGGCTTATCGTGGGCTCCCAGTTTGTATTTCGCTTCTACACAACGCAGGTTACACAGGTCTCCATGCTCACCAGTTACTGTGTCTTTTCTTTATGTCTTGTAGTCCATGAGCCGATTTTCCTGGAGCACGTGTTTTCCCTAGTCTCTACAGAACCGAATATACCAAAGCTCACATTACCAATACTCGGTTCGTTCAAATTTTCCCCAAAATCAGCAGGATTCAATTTCGACCATTTTAGCCACCTTGCCTGTCCTCGAAACATTTTTTCTTCTCACCGAAGGCGATATGTCCGATGCCCAAAATCAAGCGTCAGCTACCTCTTCGGACCAAACCCGTTACCTCCAGCTCTATCCGAACACCATGGAAGGAAAATTCAAAATTTTTGGCGAAGATATTCAACCGTTCTCTCCAATGTGGCGCTTTCATCTCCCAGTTGACAAAGTTTATCACAATCCCGATGCATACGAAATTCTTAAGACGCGACGCAGCCAATTATAAACCAATGAAGCCTACCCCCAGTGCCTCACGAATCATGAAGCGCAAGATAAATAAGTAGCTCATGTCATATTTTGTGGGCTTCAATATAGCCAACACTAGTCAATGTGGTTTCACCCAAAATATATCTGGCAGTACCTGCATGGCTGATCGCCAGAAAAAAATCCGTGGCTGCTAACACCAGAATGTCGGTGATGGTTGTCTATTGATAAATAACAAGAGCCTATGATAGATTGTCCCATCGTAGGCTGCTAGACAAGATCAAATAATATGGTACTGCAGACCCCGTAAACTAACAAAACACATCATATCATTAATGCAAAAATCTAGCAGTGAATGCACAGAGTACCACCTCCCACTCCAGATGAGTAACTAGCGGCACAATCCAAGGCAGTATATCACACCCCAGATGGTTTTATGTATGTAAATAATGTCTGCAATGTTGTCCTCAACCGTTTTCCTGTCCTATTCGCCGATGACATCGAAAGCGTTTACACCCCTCAGTCTGAGGCTGCAGGCTATATCGTCACCGAAATAAATCAAAACCCAATATCCCTCACCACTTGGGAAAACGAATGAAGGATGAAGTTCTCAGCCGAAAAATGCTGCGTCCTGTGCTACAAGTGCACTTTATCCACAGGGAGCTTAAAAATTGGTAGTCAAATCATCCCTATAAGCAAATAGGTTGGTGACTTGGGCTTGAGCTACTCTTGCAGCTTTAACTCTTCGGAGTTGCGAAAGCAAAAAATAGTTGATTTGCTGCGTGTGACTTTCAAGCTGAAGGGGAGTAAACTACAAGTCCTCAAAACACAAGTCGGACCCATTCTAGGGCATTTTTCTCTAATCCGCTGCAGCGTGAGACACTGCGACATACTTGCAATGGAAAATGTTCTTAGTGCATTTGCAAAAACACTCTGTCAAACCTAATTCACAGGAAGCGGTGCACAATTTTGACTCTCGAACATTTGTGGCTTCAGCATGCAAAAGCAAATGCAGTATCATTCAACAGTATTGCCACAGTAAACATTTGCACTTTGGCACTTTAGTTCAGAAATTCAACTTCCTAGTCCCTTCGAAACACTATACTCGCAGTGTCAACTTAAAGTGCATAAGCAGATGTCGGGGTATACTTGTATAATTCACTGCTCCAACGGTTGCACTCGCTATCATCGTCTACTATCGCCTTCAAAAACGAATTCTGAAGGCCGCTGACCCCACCAACCCTATACTCATATGTGCAACCCCTATCTCACAGAGACCCCGTTGCCTGAAGCTGTTTCAGGAGCTTGTTAATCACAACTGCAATATCTCTGGAACTTTGATCTCAGCCGCAAGTACCCCGTAATATTGTGGTTGGTGATAGCAGGATCATGGTGCATATTATGGCAGGTAGAACCGCGACCAATTTCTCTTTACATTGATCTTATCATCCCAGGAATCCTGATAATTCTTCACTAATAATGGAATTAGTTTCCCTCTTTGCAGACATTTCATCCAAGAATGTGCTCAAGGTTTCCCTTACTTTTCCTGCCCACCCATCTTGATCCACACTCATCTGCTTACTCGAAACTTGTAAGCACATTTTCCCCTAAGTATACAGCCTATTTTCATAACTGACCATATCACACATGACCTTATTTGCCTACGTAACAAACCAGTCGACGTCAGCAGGTTGCAAGCGGCGCTCGTCAATGAAAGGAAGGTACATGTCTGTGCTCTAATGCATGAGAAACCATCCTCCGTGTTTACTTGTGCCACTTTGGATTTTTGATTCGTACACGCAAAAACCCCTTCTGACCGCGGCAAGCTCACCTCAGCATGTTCGAACGTGAAAAAACAGTCCGCCTCCTGCAGTTGCGAAAAAATGACAACCGGAAAATTAAGGTCAGATGGAGCAACTTTGGGAGGCACCTATATAGACTCAAATACTCCTCTCTTTTGAAGTAACGCTTCTGCCGGGATAATTTAGAGTCCAGAAACAGAGGCGAAATCGGGCTGCAAAGGAATAGGGCAGCTTCTACAATAGATATGTATGTCATCATCTCAGACCCCATAATGCGAAATTGCCCTTGTTTGGTAGATGAGAATCTTACTGCGTTGTGGGAAGATCGGAAAATGTGGTGCATCTTATTCTTCATGTATATCTCACCATCCCCCCTTCTAGTTTTTAACCTGCATCTGTTCGCCTTAACATAACCAATACGCATGCTGACGTTTAGAACTGCTGCCGTCGCTTTTCCTTCTTAATTAATCGAACACGCAAATTGTTATACTACTGCTGATTTCTGAAATGGACTGGCGCAGTGAACGCCCAAAATTTAAGAATGTTAGCCGAACTCCGACAGCGTCAAAGTTGCTTTCGGCTATACACATGAAGAGCAAACTCGGGAAGAACAGACTGGTTTCCGGGATGATGGTAGGTGCGCTGATCAACCTATCAACCTCAGACAACCGTAAGAGTAGCACTACTTTTCACAGGCCAACTGCCACCGTGTTCCCAGATACTTCGTAAGCTTTTGTCTCTTATCACTTGTCTATGTCACGACACTCTTTGATGAGTGCGGAATTTGTCGGCCCCCAACCGCTTTGCCGTATTGCCTCAGGCCAGGTTGGGGCTTGTGACCAGCTTTCTTGATCTTTCGTATCTCGGGTGTCAGTTTGCCTATAACAAATTTTTTGGTGAAAGACATACAATCCATGGAGGCTCTGGAGGATCAAGGAGAACTGTGATGCCATCACGGCACAGGTTTCCCTCAATGGAAGGGCTAATAGTTTTAAGTGTTATGCTTTAGGGGCTGCGTGGCCTCGCCTATCAATATCAAAAGTATCCATGGATTTCACCTTTTAGATTGCCTGTGTCTTCAAAGTATTACTCGCGCCTGGTGGGAAAGCCGACTGAATAACGATGGGGTTCTTCTTGTTTCGTTGGGCATAGATAGTCGTCCGCTGGCTGAAGCAATCGTTATACAGTGCCCTCAGTGGTTCGAAAGCTTAACTCACACTCCCGACTGACGCCCACATCTTTGTGTTTGTTTTGCACATTTTGGGCAAGTGTAGAAGGGGCAACGTTGTGGTCAGGCTATAACTTGGTTTAGGCGTATAAAACAGTTAGCTTGGCTTTCGTCCTCCTTTTCGCTTGGGCCCAAAAGGTAAATATTGCCGCTTCTTTTGTATGCTGGGATATGGCTGAGAGCCAAGTTCATTGGTGCGAATGCCGTTTGGTTTTTCTGTGAAGCAAGCGCCTGTAATGTCACTGAAAACAGAAAGGATGTCACAAGATACTTATGGAGGAATGGTTAAACTTATAAACTGGCTCCTGTTTTTTCTTATATTTTTACTTATATTTTGTGTACTTTGATTTGGTTGTTGAACGAGGACTGTATTCGATTTCAGTCTGCTGTATCACGCTTATTTACATATACATATATACATATAAACGGACAGGTAAATAGACAAATTAAACTCCATCCTGTTAAGCGTGCATGCCATAACTGTTGCTGACTTGGCTCTACGGGTTGCGTCTGGTTGCACATTTGCCTCTTTTCACTGCCACACACACGAGACGTGGAAAGTTTTAAGTAAAAAGGAAAATGGCCGTCCAAAATGAGAGGAAATGGAAATAAAATGACCGGAATGTGGTTGAGCTCAAACTGCCAGAAAACATGGTGAAAAACCATTCCAGATGAATCTGCAAGCAAACGTGTGACCTATACGTTTGCAGACCAATTCCCAAACTATTTAAAAAGTGACAATATCGTTCCCGAAAGAACACCTGGGTGAAAATTAGTAAATAACTTAGCATGATTCCTGGGAGCACTTTCAGTCTGTCGAAACATTTAGTTCATGATGGATGACGTTGGCACTCAAACGAGCCTTTTCAGTGCATCACCTGGTAAACCAACCAATAATTTTTGACTTGAAAATGAATGCCCACCTTGATTCTTGAACGAGACGGATTCTTGCTACTTAATGATTTATTTGCTCTACGTCAGATCTAGTCGTTGGTGATTGATCTGTCTATCATGAGTTCTGGGATGCAGGAGCTTTGGAAATGGAAGCATTGACTGTTGTCAAGCGGGACACTGTTCAAATAAATCCTTTCACAGCCCTCACTGATGTCTCAAGGTCTTTGTCCCACATTTTTTCCTTTTCTGTGTGAAGTTGACAAGTCACTACTGTGTCACTATTCGGACAGCTGAAGCCTGGTCAACGGGAGGCACGGCGACAAACCAAATGCTTCTGAGTGTTTACAATAATATTCGAACCCACCAAACTAATTAGCGTGGAGGTGGTTGCATGGCTCACGTTAGGGGTTACTTCTCCGTTTCCCTCTCCGACATCGGGTGGTAGACATTTTCCTCGACACTTTGTGACCCTCTAGCCATATGCATAACACTAATGCTTCTTGAATTTCTTTACCAACCTATCATCAAGCATCTTTGAGCTCCCTCAACTCAAGTTTTGGGAGTTCCGTATTTTTTCCCTGCAAAACTATTCACAAGATCTCATCTTTCAATTGATCTGTTATAGTCTTGACAGTGTTACTCCGCCCTCATCTTCAGCACTTTATCGGCTGTTCGTTTTTGATAAACTCGACTATCTTGCCCACTTTGCATGACATTTTGTCTACTGTTGACTGTTTTCCATGAAATTATCATATCTTCATTGCTCCTCATCAGTTCAGCTTAAGTTTTTGCCCACTATGCAGTGCTCTTGGCATTCAACGACTCCGGCCTTAATTTGACAGCCGCCACTGAACTCTGGCCAAGCTTTGTGCCAGCAAAAAGCACTTTTGGTGCACTCAAACTCTGAATGGCCCATAGTCCGTTACTGACAAATAGTCCAAGAAAACCTTGTATAATCTTGTAACGTGATATGTTTAGTTCTGCTTTTTGACTGGCATGCTTGTTCATTGCCTATTACGTCGCAGACTCTGGTTCTACGCCCAAGTGTTTCCACCGTGATTCAGGAGCGTACGCATTCCCAAATCTCTGGTTTCTGATGCTCGCGTTTCTTCTGCACCATCCTCGTAAAAATTTGATCTTTCCCTGCACTTGCCTCTGGCATTGTTATTAGTAAAACACGATGTAATCTCCAAGACACCCTATTCTCAGGTTAACATTAAGTGGTGTTTGGCAGACGTCATAATGTTTGCAAGAGTGTTTTGGAATAATCCTCGAATGGCATTATACACGGTGTAGAAAAATATGGCAATTTATAAAAAGCTACATGAAGTAGCAGCTATTCGATCCGGTCTGAGTAGCCAACAGTTAGTTCTTGTTAAGTTTTATTCAAGTATAGAATAGAATTAATTAGTTGTTTACAAGATTTTCCGAAAGTTTTGAATCTCAGAAGAGCAGGGGGAGTTACCGTAGGTTGGAAAGATATTTCTTCCACCTAGATTTTCATTTTGCTTACCATGAATGTGAATTCACAGAGAACCGGACAAAGCATAGTATCCTTGCGGCCCAACTCCAAGGCGCCGTTTTGTCTCTTAATATTAACTATTGCAGAGAGCGGCGATCTCCCGGGTGGATTGAGGATTCCCTGCCTTAAGCTATTAATATTGCACAAAATTGACCACCGGAACTCGCAAACACCCCTAGTTAAAGGAGGGTAATTATATTACAAACAAAAACTTACAGAGCAGATTATCGAGGTTGTTGGGGTCCAAAACACGAGACATTGCTTGGAAGAATACTCAAGCAATAATACTGGCTATTTTGCGGCAACCAAAAGCCAGGATAGTACACGGAGGTTGAAAACGACAAATGCACACAGCGATCCGTACAGCCCTGAAAATAGTAAAGCCACTGCACTGTAGTCAATAAGAGAAGGCCGAGAAGATGAACAAATATCCCAGCTAAGGGATATGGTGCACGAAAATATGCGAAAAAAGTGAAGTGTTATGCGGAATGAGGACTTAAGTGATGCCGAGCTTCGCGCTTGAAATGGGCTAATTGTTACATGCGTGCATACAAGGGCCTTGTGTGAGGACATTAAATGTCATTTTGGGAGTAAGCGTGAATGTGAAATGAATAACTACGTCTGCTCATATGCCTCGCTGCATACCTAATAAACGAGATTGAAGGATAGGTGAAAAAATGCACTGACTTTGTTCCACTGTCGGAAGTTTTCTGCCTATACCTGCAATGATATATACTTGTGGAGACCACTGGAAATAAAGATGGCCGTACCTTGTTGATTGGCTTCAGATAGGACTTGGAGCGTTATATTCAGTCAATAAACTTTAATCCGTGTACTCCTCGCCTCTAATGCCATCTTACCCTCTTTACTGGCTCGGCAGGGTTGAATAGATAGTTCTTGGTAGCCATAAACTTTCAGCTACCCCTTAATCTGCCACAGTAGCTCAATTCTGGTTACCACATTTTACTGACCAGTTGAACTATTTGCGGGTATGATGTTGCGATCCAGTAATCATCATAACCTCAAGCTGGCACCCAAGACAAACTACTTTTCTCTTGCGTTTCAGGTCCCGCATCCGCAGCAGACGCGCTGCTAAGGCCTCCTTCCTCGTAATGGCAATTCCAAATCTGCCACCCTATCATTCCTGTTAGAAACCTGTTAGTTAGAACTGGCGCTCGAGTTCTGGCCCGGTCAACGGTAACTGCGCGGATCATCGCACTGGATATCTCAACTCGCATCTTTGCGATCGAGCAAAACCGCGATTGCTGCTGTCTCCGGAACGGCCTGTGCACCGTATACTCCCCACCAGTACTGCTGACTAAGATCAAAAGATGCGACAACGTAAATGACAACATAGAGAACATTCTTGGCTAGTGTACTTAGGGAGTGTTCATACACATAATTTCTCTTATGTGACGCGCCTCCCGGTAGAGCTTACCGCCAGCCGCATCTAAACGCAATCACTATCCTTGGAGTTCCATATCCCAAGCTTCACAAATTTCCTCCAGATAGTTTTAGACAATCTCCCTCCACTCTCAGCATTTTTTTGGCCATTTGTTGTCAACTACGTGTCTCGTCGAATTTGCCTGACGTTCCGCCTGGTTTTCACAACTTCCATCCAGTACCGCATTACCACAGCTTGTCGTCTCTTAAGTATCACGTTTCCGTCCATTACGTAATGCTCCCGAAGATTGGTGTCTCTGGCCATATATCGATGTCCACCGTTGAGCTCCGTCCATGTTGTGCGCCAGCATTTAACATATTTAGTGCACTTACACGAAATGGCTCGTAGTCCGCTGCTTACAAACAGTCCCAGGCAATTCTTCTCGGTCTTGAAAATTAAGTTTTCTATTTTTTGCTTTTCGCTGGCATACTTGTACATTCCCTATTGCCTTGCAGCATCTCATTTTACTTTTCAGTGTGCTTCTGCAATAAATCACGGTTGCTGCCATTACCTTCTCCATTTCGCTTTCTATTATTTGCGTTTCCTGTGCACCATCCCTGTAGAAATTCGATCTTTCCCTGCGCATCCCTCTCACGATTCAAAAAATATACCTTATTATTGCCATTATGAAACTAGGCCCGACCCATAGGCTCCTTCCATCGGAGTGTAAGGATCTTGCAAGTTTAACAACTTCTGAATGGTCATTGTCTTCCTAAATTTATATTTAGCGGAGGCAGAGGTAGGGAAATCATCTTTGTGTGTTGAAGTGATTTATTCTATGGAAAGGAATATTTGATAATGAGTAAGTTTTTTCTAAGCCATGTTCTGTACTTGGGAATTGGCACCGAGAACTCAGCGCATCGCAAGCTATAAGGGGATTTATTCCTTACTTGGCGTGATGGGACGCACAGATTTTTACCAATAATCTTGTGGAAAGATAGGATGTTAATTTAAACTCGACTTAGGCATTGGGGATTGAGGTGTGGTTTTGTGCAACATTTCTTGTAGTTCAGCAAGGAATTACAGCTCAAAATTCGTTTTGGAAATGTTCGTTGAACATACTCAACCTCGAGTCAGCCACTGTCTCATGTTGGGGCACACGATGGAACAGTAGTCCAGGATATTTATACGTGTGTTTTATATAACAACAACTTAAATTCCAGGGTTCTAAATTTTCGATGCACCAAGCCCATCAGCCTCCTAACCTATTTGACTTGAACCAGGTGTGTTCCGAGAATTTGAGCGTCCTGGAGTAATGTAAACCCCACTCCCTAACAGTGTGAGGGAAGAGCTGAATTCTTGGTTAATTTCGAGGATTCCTGTAAGAATGTGGCATTTCTTTGCGAGTATACTGCTTTTGTGGGTCGAGAATTTCATCGACCGAGCTAAGCACTATGAATCGAACGATTATAAATCACTTATTTACATTATCTATGATGGTGTTGAGGTCACGAGATGAAAACGTGCATACAATTTTAATATCGTCTTCAAACAGAAAAGGGATACCGTGCCTAATGATGGGAAAATATTGTTCATATATAGCTTTACTACTGAAAGCCGTTGGGAACTCCTACCGAGTAACTGATCCCTCGATGTGGGCCTGTGTGACGTTTTTCACTGTCAGCCAAAATGAATTCGCTAGAACTTAATTATTACGGCGAAGGGAACCGTCATCAGCGAGATGTTACTTTCTCTTTATACCAAACTGAAAATTCCGGATGCGCTTTGGACAATCTTGGGCACTTCTATTTTGTACCAACTGAACTGACATAAGGTTGGCTGGACTGAACTTAAGTGAACAGAACCACTTTCCTTGTGGTTGCACGCTTTCGGCTTTCAAAATTTTGGCATTGACTTATTATTCCAGGTCATTAAGCTTTCGCCCCCGTTTTACATATCAAGCATAACTTTCCGTCGTCGCTGCTCTCACGAATCAATGGGATGTTGCCTTCTCTAGCCCTCTTGTTTTTAAGTACTATGTTGGTGCTTTCACTGGCTATTTTTTAATAACTTTAATAGTGTCTGTGTCCATTCTCATGAAACGTATTCTTCATCTTTTACAGTTCTGTTATAACCGAATTTCAATTTCGCGTGTCTTCCGCACAACACTGAATACTGTTAGCCCCACGACAGAACGGTTGAGCGACGCGTAGTGACCAAATTGGCCCAAATCCAAAAAGGTAGATTCAAACCACTACGGTACTATTTGGAACAAATTAAGTAGGTAAAACAAGCAAACCTCAACAGTGTTCCTCTTGGGCTCGGTTACTCCGCTTTCTGACAACAAACCACGTGAACGACAGAGCGCCAAACAAAGGCAACCAACGGCGAAGGCACCCTCGTAGCCATTACTGGTCCAGGCTGTCAACGCTACAGTCAAAGAGATGCAATAAAACGAAAGCGAGCTTCGTTCCACAGAAGGAAGTTAGCGATGAGTGGACGGTGCATAAATAGAGGGAAAGTAACTGGTTGACTCGAACTTGCCCTCGGAACTCTGCACACCTACGATTCGGAAACAGACATTCATGGGTAAATACCTAAACAAAAATCTATGACATCTCCTTGCATCACAAAACTTTTTTCCGCTCCCTCAAGGAAAGATTGTGAGCTGCATGTGGAGCACGCAACGCTGCTTGATGTGTTGCTTTTGCAAAGAATGCGGTTGTCCTTCTGAGAGTCCCCTAGGTTTTCAGTAGCTGCAGGGATGCAGCCATCACAGAAGAATATGTCGGTAAAATTCGCTGAACGGGGTAACCGGAGTAAAAGGTGCAACGGGAGAGAGGTTTCAAAAACTAAGGAGGGAGCTGGAAAAGGAAACGCCCAGCAGAAAAATACAAGAAGTAGAATTCCATCCGAAGACTGCGCAGCTAGAAATTAAAATGATGGGTATGAGGGAAGGACTAGTTAGAAAAAGTGAGAGGCTGTTGCTGCACCAACCTGCGGAGCCCCCGTTCGCTCACGCGATAACTGGGAGGGGTTCGGCCTACAGCCAAAGCACCGACAATTTAAGGTTAGAAGTGCTCCCTACGGAACTTTCATTAGTAAAACGCCACTGAATCGACCATTGGAATTGACTGGGTGCGCAGCATCATCCACCTTTCCTAATAATGTCTGACTGCTACACAGAAGACTCCTACTGCTAGGACGAGCGGCATTGTGGAGCATAACACAGGCCAACCACCGTATCCATTGGTCGTTCATGGCCGAAGGGAACGATGAATGGAGGTAAACAGAAGATCCCTGTCCGCCTACGACCGAAGAACGATCTAAAGAAGGTGCGGATGAGTGGAGGCCAATGACATATAAGAGATATGCTTGGAATGTTTGAAAGGTAGCAGCCGTCAAAAAAAGAATTTTGCACTCATCCCGAGATCTCCAAATAGCGGCACGCGTGGTGGCAGACCGAAGGAAAACTGGGTGACCTTAGTGGCGCGAACACCACAGGGTACTACCTCGCAAAGCTAGAACACCGGCGTCCTTCTTCAAGAAAAGGACTCGAGTAAATAAATGAAGAGATTCCTTCTGTTGTTTACTGCCAGTATATCGCTGAATGAGAGTGGGTTATCAAGCCGAACTCAAAAGTCCAAAGCTAAGGCACCTAAAGAGACAAAAAATGTCCGTCGAGGACTGCGCCCGAGGGCACAGAAGGTCGTGAAGACCTAAAGGCATCAGATCGTTGACAAATGGCGACGAGTTATTGTATACTGAAGTCTACAATCTGGGCAGGTAGTGTATTAATTAATGACATTGACCAGGATTTGGCGATTGTAACTCTAGCGCAGAATGGGTTGAAGGAAGATCTGGCAGCCGCTATCCCGAAGAGTTTACTCACAACGGGAAGCATAGAGTTGATGCCCGGCAATGGTAGAGGTTGTGTTACTCATGCGCACCAAGCGTCGAATTTGTGATGCCCTATTTACCCTAACTTCCCGGACGTGCAGGCCGTCTCGTGCCACGCTGGCCTAGGCAGGGTTGCTGGCTTTCAAGAAGATCTGTCAACAAATAAAGCGGATGATTATGAGGTAAGGGTACTGCAACAGAGCTTGGTGAATAGGATTGGATCGATTTGCTTCATTATGAGGACTTAACCAATATTTTAGCAGGGCTCCCTATTCAAGGTCTTACCCAAGACTTTAAGCAAGCGAGCAGACTTGAGGATGGGCAGCAACCATCAAAGCTAGATGTGGTAATATTGTGTCAGATTACCTGTCGCAATCACCGAGGAAGGCCCGAGAAATGTAGTAGCGAGCATGTGTTGAACTCCGAGAGTCCAGAGCCATCAGTCTACGAAGGGTGGATGGCAATGCGAAGATCATTCCAGCTAACTAAGGATTATGCTTTATTAGCGGCCCGGAGAAATAAGCGCCGTCATGCTTGGATGTACAGAAACCTTGGAGATTGATGGCTTTACATTGGCTAGTACGGATAAGACTCCCCTCCCCACAAACCACAGCTTGTACAGCCGTGACAAAGCCAAATATTTCGGGATTTTTCAGTGATCTGCGAAGGTACCTCAGCTACGCAGGTTGAATGCAAGCGACGACGATGTGCTGCAGCACTATAAATGCGCAAATGGGCGTGTTCGGACAGAGTGCCCCTAGCAATTCTTTAAAGGTAAGGGGATGTGCTGTGAAAACGTATTGCAGAATTCTATGGCGGGTCCCTTGGGCTGGTAGAATTTTCAGTTTGCTGGTAAATGGCTACGGTTGCGGCAATGAACAAAGCAGGATAAAAGCCAAAAGCTAAAACCTACGGGCCTGTGAGAATGACGCCGGTGTTAGGCAAACGGTTAGAGCAGCCAATCAAAGACTAGCTTTGTCCTCACCCCCTAGACATCCGTGCTCATGATGCCGGTTCAGCACGGTTTAATCAAGAGCGGGTCGTGATTAACGAACTTCTTGATGTTTCTGAACGAAGCAGTTCGTCGAATGGATGACGGCAATCGGTCAAATTTTACCAACTAGACTGTCGCAGAGCGAATCATTTTCTGCTGGACCGCAAACTGCAGGCTTCCGCTACATTTGGATCAGCCAGGAAATCAGTGGGATGATTTCTCGGCAACCGTAGCCTTACAGCTTGGGTTGGTAAATACGAATCCAGATTAGATGTCACAGGCGGAGTATCTCAGAGCTCAGCGTGGACCCTCCTGGTTGATATTATTTAAAACTTACTTGGCACAGAAACCGGCCAAGCCTAGCTTCATCCTCTCAGACGACGTCAAGGTGGTAGAAGATATAATCCAAAATTTAGATCCAGTCAAACGATGGTAGGTTTACTGGTATCTGACACCAAATCTTGACAAATTTCAGCCGCCGACCTCAGATGCAGGCCAAGTTAGAATTGGACGGCTGCATTGCATGTCAGAAGTCAAGGATTGAGAGGTTATCTTTAGGCACAACTTTTAGCCGTTTAGGCAGTTCCAGGCGGCGGCCAAAAGGCTAGATTGGCGCTGATCGGATTGATGCAACAAGACCGTGCACTAAAATTGGTATTACTAAAACCCTGTAGAAATTGCAGTTACGTCCACCCCTGCAGTGTTGTTTAAGGTCGTGTGCCCCGTAGTGTTGCGAGGTTATGGGGTATACAGTGGAGGTCAGGACGTAGGAACCAGAATGGCAGCTGGAGAGCGAGGAAACAGTTATGTGCGGAGACATCACGAGCTGGGTGTGCGTGACATCGTGGGTAGACCAAACAGTTGGGGCTCAATACAAACCATTCAAATTGTGAAGGACCTTGAAGGCATAAAAAGTGGCGATCTTTTCGATTCTGCTTCGATGTATAAAACAAGATACAGATGATTTGCTGCAAGCTAGGAATGAGGGCCTGGCTTCAAATAACTCGGTTGTGCTGCTCGACGACGGAATGCTGGATCGTTGTTCGCTGCACTTCCGTGGAAGGTTTGGAACTGGCTTGAGATTTGTTGAGTTATAGTATTTCCGGATTCAGGAAAACAAATCGGAGTGGGGCGCCCTGCCTGCTTATTTCATCTTGCATATATTAGAATAATATGTAACTAAGCATTTATGTATGGCCATGACACCTCTCTAAAAGATCTGCCCTTCAGAAAACGAAAATCCTCAAATCCCGAAAAGTGTTGGAAGCCAATGAAATTCTCCAACAAAAAGCTGATATGGATCCCCGACTGGTCGTCGTTGTCACTTCTGCCCTGTGCCAACTGAACTGAACTAAACTGAGCTCGAGTGCCCATTCAAGGTCACTCACAGCAGTCTTTCAAAATGTCTTTTTGTTAGCGTCGGCATGCATGATACATGAAAGTTCTACCATGTTCAGTTGGAAAATATTGCTTCTAATTAATTTTCAAAGTATGTTGAAGGATTTGTCATCTAAATTCAAGTATTTCTTTGTGATGCGTTTAAATTTCATTTGTCGGAATACCCAGGAATCAGAGGTAGGCTGATTCGCGAGTTAGTAAATTTAGAGAAACTTAGTTTGTCGTGTTCGCGAAAAAGGCTGCGCCACTAAACGCTATTCGCCATATTACCTCGCCTACCTACGCAGTATATATAGTGGTTGCACACATGTCCTTGGAAATTTAGTATTATGCGACCTAGAGCGCTATGGTATGTTTCCACCAAAACCATTTCTTATCTTCACCAGAAAATGGATCAGACCCGGATTTATCTTTCCTTAGTTCAATTCAAGAAGTTTCCGGTTATGTTTATTTAAGCCGGAACAGTGTACGGACTATCTCCCTGCCATCATTGCGTGTTATTCGTGGTGAACCGCCACTTACATACAATGATAAAAACGCATCATTCGTTGCAACGCGAAACGGACTCAATCTCACAAATGCCCTGGAGGTTGTTAACATGCCAAACCTGACAGGCGAGTTTAATATACGAAGTGAATTTGTTGAACTTTCATGACCTATTATCCTATTGCGAATGTGTGCATTTCACTCCGTGTGCGATGTTATTGCGGGATTAAATGAATAGACATTAAGTATTACAGTTAAAAATACTGACAATTAATCTGTTTTTGTTGTGTAATTGCTTTTCTGAATATTCAGCAAAAATTACCTCTCGACAAGCACCTGTTTTATTTAGTGACCTGTACCGAAGCTTTAAAGCCACGGTACAAATTAATTGACTCATTACTTTTGGTCGAGCCCCTATATTAGGGAAAGTTCTTCAGCTTGGTTGCAAATACCAGCATATTCTTAATCGATGTAGCTAACCGACTGCAACCCTCCGACGTTTCTGTGAGGTCTTTTGTACAAAGGACCTCGCAGAAAGGGTGCTTCTTCTTGCGGCTCACTTCGGATTTTTGTTCTTAAGTGGTTCAAAATATCACTAAGTATCTTCCGTTCACTGAAGAAAGGTGCTGGGTAATAAGGTATAAATATATGCAGAATGCATTTCTAGATGTTGTTCTATTTATGAATATTAGGATTTGTGTTCTTTCTTTGCAGACGGGATGCCTGAATCTCGAGCTTCCCTTGATCAGTTTCCTTCTACCTTGAAACTACCATAAATGCATCATTATTTATTAATGTGAGGATTTTAGACTCTGCTAGTGCTGGTTTGCTGACTAGAAAAAACCCATCATCTTTTGGAAATTTCAGGATAGGCTGTCATGGTATAACAGACTGCAGTAAAGTCATAAAAGTTTATCAGAAATCAGCAGAGCATTGAGCATTTTTAGCTTCTTTGCTCACCTGTGTCTTCCACAAATTGATTCTATTCCATTTCTAAGGATTTAGTTTGTACGCAAAACTAAAATATTGTACTGGGGAGTCGTCGAAATTTAAATTCAGGCAGTAAAGCAATAAAAGTGTTATCTTTAGAACGACCTCACTAAAAGGTGAATGAAAGGTAAACTAACCTGCAAATATAATAAAGATACGTTGGGTTGTAAAGCAGATCGGTTGCAGTGCCCTCTTTGTACTATGCTTGTTCGGGAGTCTACTTGTTCGGATTCATTAAAGCGTAACAGTGACTCAGTTGATGCGGTCTCTCATATTGGAAAACATCCTCACTTTTGCAGATGGTCAGACTTCAACGGCGTTTTTTGTGAGCAATGTTTCCAGTTAGCCGCTTTTATTCACCTTAACTTTCTTTTGTTCAGGGTTTATCTCAGTTAACGTAACTACAATAATTCCTCAAGAACACGCTTGGATTTTTTTCTCTCGATGTTTTAGAGATTCTGCATTCTGAAACCAAAAGATTTTCGCTTCTAATTGAGAAAATTGTCCACAGTTATATAAACACCATAAGACTGATTAAAAAACTTTTTAAAAATCCAACACTTACCAGTGCAGTTGATATGCCATGAAACTCTGTGAATATTGGCGGTGCTCACAACACAAAGAATGATTTGCTCCTTTGTGCACATTTGTAATAGAGTAGGACGAGTTGCAACTCTAGCGACAGATATGATGAGTTGACTAGCTTACAGGTACTATTTGATTTTTATCATAATTACTCATGTTTTGGTGTGGAGTATGCATGATCGTTTGAGAAGTTATAGGTTGGGAAGTACAGAGTTTACTAACTAGTCGTTTTTAGACACAGAAATCCTGAGTCAAATGGTTAATGGAAGTAGCCTCTGCAATCGCAATCACTGGACTCTTGTTGCACATTAATAAATATGATGAGGATTAGTGAATTACTATAAGTATCTAGTTTATGTTACTGACGCGCATTGATTATTTTATTGTAAGCGGCTCATTTATTACCGGAACTCCAAGTCCTACCATTTTTCTGACCTGTTTTGGAGCTCCCGAAAATTATTACTTGCAAAACCTTGCTTTATTCACTATTATTCCTAATTAGACCTAAAATTCCACTACAAAATTAATTGTAAGCTGACTGAAAGAAACAATAATCAAAGAAAAACTGTTTGAACCTCATAAGCAAGTACGAGTTTATGTGGTTAGTCTAAAACACCTTATAACTGGCCAAAAAATTCGAATTCAGCTTGCTTTTTTAGATTGTTATTTGATTGAATGGTGATATATAATTTAGTAAGGCAGTTATTTCCTGCTAATGTTTGTAATAAGATGATTGAAGGCTTTGAAAGGAGTGAATTTGCTTTGTGATTCTTGGAAAATTTGTTTTTATTTAAGGTTAAGCCGAAGCTAGCAGAAAGGTTAGGGACAAATAAACTTTGGCAAAAACGACGACTTTGTTTATAAATGTTGTCAGTTTCCCAATAAATTGGGCTAGCTGCATGGTTATGCGACACTCTTAACAGATGATTGGCCAGTGTGGCACAAAGTGTTATTTATTTACACTCAACGGAAATGTAAGCAACTCTAAGGTTACCATTACTGGAGGCGATTGATGAAACTGTTGGTGAGGTTTATCGGGAGACAAATATAAGCCTGCCTTTCGATGAAAATAATTTTTAATGGAGATTTTTAATTATCTTTTATGGCCTCTTTGCTGTCAAATTTGGCTCACTTATCAAGAGGAGCTGGCAAATGATTTTTCCTCCTCAACCATAACAAATAGAAAAAAATGATTACGGCTTAACAAACCTGACAGTGTGACCGGTTTGGAGCATTCGCAAATATGTGATTGTGAACAACCCTCTCATGTTAAACAGTCATTTGAATTTTAGGAAGACAGAACAAGCTATATTAAACCATGCATCTGCATATATGAAAGGGACACATAAGTACACAATAATGACAACGGTCCAAGGCTTGGTTGAGACAAGATACATGAGTAATATAAAGATATCCTATAATGACAACAATTTTCATTAAATGCAAATACTCTGTACAAGTGTATGATGAACAAACTGTGCTCTGTTGCTATTCAGATCAAAGAAATGTCGGTAGACAAACCATATACGCAAAAATCATGCAAATTTATTAGTCATGACAGAAGATAAACGGTGGTGTGATGCTAGTTTTGAAATGTATAATTGATAATACTGAACTACCCTGGATGTTTTATTCCATCTGCTTGTCATACGTCAGAAAGACTAATTGGTTGTACAGTATTTGTTCAGATCAGTGCTCAGTTATGGCACAGAACTTAAGGGGTTGGCTGATGGCTTAATATTTACACTGAAAGCATCTAATAACTCCATTGGTTCGGAAGGACAAAATTTACCGTGGGTTTTCGTCTTCAAGGAACCACTGTCTGGGTGGTTCATTATCAGTGGAGTCTTGATGTTATGATAATTTCATCGGTAAAAAAGAACCTCTTGCAACAACTTTTGGCATGCAGTGCTGTGTGATGATATTTTTGTCATTGTATTTTACAGTAGGATTTTATATTGTATACTTCAATCATTCACGTCAAGTTAACCTAAAGTGATTCGGGGCCGCAGTAAGTTGTTAGAAAATCCCAATATGATAAACTCTGCATTCTTCTCTGCATTCTTCTGCTTGTTTCATAGGTAGGATACTTTGTAAAAACAGTGAAGGGCGTCTTAAGAGTACACGACCATTCTCTGTGGAGCAAAGTAAGCGTTTAAGGTAGTATTCCAGAACGGTACACTTCTGCTCTTGAGGAGTCACTTCGGTAATAGGGAAACTTTGAAGCTGTCGTGTGCATGTTTTCCATCAAAGTACCGTCACAATTTTGGGAATGTCGGTCCAAGGAATAGATTTCACAGTACAGAAGCGGAAGAGACAAGAGGAATTTGTTTCAAAAATAGACTTGTTTGTTTACATAAGCGGTGTCAAGAAATTCGTAGATGATTAAAGAAGCAGTTTACCAGGTAAAGCAATAAAAATGTTTATTAAAATGGAGCTGCCAGTTGTTTCTATTTGCAATTTTCCGTGATTTTGGAATTTGACAACCACAGTTTTTGATGTGATTTGGCAGTACTTGCTGCTGACTTTCATCTTAGCGAAACTTAATGAGCAACTGCTCTTCCGGATTAGACAAGTAACATTAAGGAATACAAGCCAGTAGCTTGGGAGAAAATAACCGTAATAAGTTAATAGCTCCCACAACTCCTTGGACTAAGCATATTAAGCATATTAAATAGCACTAGATGTTGATAAACTGGAATCAAAAGAACGTTGAAATCATATCAAAACTTCTAGGTAAGTTTGGAGAATTTTAATAGAAACTTTCGTTCCATTCTATTTGCAAGTAGAGAATCGCTCGGGCATCGTACTCGTTCCACGGGAACTCTAATGTCTCAGGTTTAGCATCTTCAACTAAAAACAATCATTCGTAGTTATCCAGCAGGTACGTTGTCGTGTTTTAATGTTGAAACCACGCAAAAATCATTTTGACTGGCCCGCCAACAGTATGTCTTCCTGAACTTTATATTGCTCGTTTGTACAGTTAACCTATGACATAGCATGACATGTTAAAGAGCCACAGAGTGGAGCAAACATATCACACTACAAAGCTGGTAGAATTTAGCATCTCCGACTACTGAAATGAGAGACCTTTTATAATACTTGATATCCTAAGGTAATAAAAGATGAATTTGGAAACAATGCAACTGTTTTAATAAGCCCACAACTTTCACAAGCCGATTTTCCAATAAGCCTCAGGGAAGGACACGAATTCTAGTGGATGTTGTGCTTATCCATGAACAACTTGGGATTTCTGCTGAATGCAGCACAGTTGTCCACGTAAAAATACGTTGACCTTTTCTACTATTCGTATGATGAAATAAACTGTTCTAAAATGGGAGACTGAGATCAGGTAAATGCTACAAAATAGTGAAGTTTTTCAACGTGTGTCGAATGCTTCCATATTATTAGACTCGACTTTTCTACCAGAGTATTGATACCAAGATAAAAATATATAAATTTGCAGCTTTGAAACAAAATACCTGTATCATTGTTAATGACTGTCTTAAGGAAAGCGTGGAATTCTGTACCAATATCAATTTGGGGAGAGCAAACAACGTGGTATATGCCGCATGCTCCGGTTTAGGGCATGCTACACTAGTTTTCACGACGTAGGCCGGAAAGTAAATTTAATCTGAAGCTAACGAAAATGCACAACTGGAAAAGACAAGCTAAAATCCACATGATCCGAAGTGAAAACGGACTGTGTTCTTGGGAATATTTTGCCTTTTAATTTGGTGCTTTCAACGAAGGCCGAATAAAGTAATGTTCTTTCGGCCTTTGTGCAGATCATGTGAGCAGGAATAAATGAAATCAGGGAACAAAAATAAAAAAGTAGTCCAACAATATTTTTTCTCCGTGAAAAAAAAAACAAATTTCGAGTATGAAGGGATAAAATTATATGCTCTTGGAGATGAGAGAGAAGCAAATTTCAAAACTGGGCATGTATTTGTCCAGACTACAGGTATTTTGGGCCCGTTATTTAGGATGTAATTGGGGAATTAGATTATTTGTCCCTGTTGTTCACTCTTTTGTCTCTTCAATTATGCTGCATT
Organism: Fasciolopsis buskii; assembly: GCA_008360955.1. Classification (NCBI taxonomy): domain Eukaryota; kingdom Metazoa; phylum Platyhelminthes; class Trematoda; order Plagiorchiida; family Fasciolidae; genus Fasciolopsis; species Fasciolopsis buskii. The sequence goes on along the minus strand of LUCM01004563.1, from coordinate 240,126 downwards.
ACTTACAGATAATGTGTATCCCTTACTACTGGGTAGAATCGAAAGATAGGATGAAATAGATGAAAAACTATGGTTAGCCACAGGCGAACCCCGATTTTTTGTCTACATGTGAATTTCTGAAAATAACTTTTGCCAAAGTAGCAAGGTGATAGTTTTTTAAGTTTGAAATATGTTTGTTGAATATGTTGAAATCCTGTTTGTGGTACCTGTTGCAAAAAGTAAACTGACAACAAATTCTTTAGTGGATTCGGAAATTTTTGTTGATCGTAGATCAAGCTGTTTTATTTTAGGGGTTCTGATCGCTGAGCCTGGATTTTCGATCACACACGTTTCTTCACTAATCAGCTTTACAATGTCAGTGCAATAGCAAAGCTGCTGGTATTCTTCTGCACCTGAACAATTATTTCTGGTTTTGACCACGAAACGTTTTGAAAGCCTTGACCTGGCACCCAGGTGTTTGTTTTTCCTTTGACCTCTCTGATTTGCCCAAATCAACTTTCTACCTGAGATGTTTGACCTCTTTAATCGTGCACCGCCGCTTCCACTGTGATCACCTGAATATTGAGTTATTCAGCTTAGATGATACTCCCTTTAGTTTGTGTTTGGCGGAGAGGATGAGAAACCTAATTTTGAGTTCTTAGGTGATGTTATGACACACAGAACAGACGATAAACCAGGTCTAAGTATATTGGTATTGAAAGAAAATGGATTTACATTGGTATTTGAATTTTGTCTCCAAAGCTCATCAGCTGCTAGAAGATTAGCCCTTGAACCCATACCCTTGAGATTCGTGGATTTTTGTCACGAAGTCATTTGTAGCGCTCCAAAGATAGTGGACTGAGTGAAGACTTTACATTTTGTGGTTTGAAATGGCAAATATGCAGAAAGATTTTCATCCTCTTAGGACACTAGGTTGTTGCAATAGGGCAAAAGATGCGTACCTTTTGAAACAGATGAAACATCACTTGACGATGATGCCTGCAGAAGTGAATACTAATCATTTAGTGTTTAAAGGAAGCAGAAAGCTGTTATCTGGAACACACAGAGACAGCAGTTGTGAATATGAAAAGTCTTAGCATTTTCCTTTTGTTAAACGAGCAATTTCCGCGATACAATGTTCTACATGGTTTTTCTAGCACCCCGTATACGACAAGAATACTGTTCTTTGTTGAACACGGCTTGTAAAAGATCGGGTTGCTCTTCTTAGCTATGTCGGTCCCCGGTCAATAAGAACTGTAATCCTCGTACACATACCAATATTAGATGACCGTTGAGTTGCGTTTAAAATCCTATCACACTTTCTGAACCACGTCTGCCGACGTCTTCTGAATTCAGTAACCCTATTTGATGGCGATGAAGTTATGCACATTGCGGATGACCTGTTTTCCAAAGACATTTCATCATTTCTATCCAAATTTCATAGATTTGTGTATACTCTAGATATAGTTCTAATATTCATAGTCATCCTAGAATAATCGTCAGAAGCAGAACCCGGCTATAAATTATTTGACCAAACAAAAATGGATCTTGAGAATGGTTTCTGTCCTATTCCTGTTATCTACTTATTATTCTAAATTGGTATGTTTTAGGTAGTAATTTTGAACTCCAAGCTTCCAAATCTGTTTGGTCAGTTTAGCCGTTGAGAGTTTGCTCCTTAATCAACGTGCCCTTTTCTAAACATCCGCACTTTAGGCTGGAAGAGCGATGTTATGTTAATTACCCAACCAAGGCTAACATCTAGTCGATGAATCATAAAATTCTAGCTGGTGGAACATTTCAATGGCCTTTGTTTTTAACTAATTTTTTTATCCCCATAGGTTTGACCAGTACCCTAGGTAACAATACTTAGTCAGTGAAACAAATATCTCTTTTCTCTCATAGATTATGCCATTCAAAATCTAATGAACAAACGTACGATTTGTATTTCGTTCCAGCAATCAAACAGCACAATGTGATTCTAAGCGACAATCCAATGCTCTGTCATTTGGCCTTCACGGTCAGATGGGAGGAGGTATTCGTGGATAAAATCAATCAAGGCGCAATTCCCGATCGAAACCACGATCGTATTTCCCAACGGGGTTGTGATCCGGGTAAGCTTTTACCAATGGTCAATCAAAATATCACTGAACCATTTTTATTTGTTCAGATTTCGGTTATTTAGTGTTTTATTTTACAATACAATAGGTGGCAGAAATTTACATCACTGCAATCGTTTGTTCCCAGTTGACAGCATGCACCAATGAGCTATTTTAGTCAAATGCCTAACTGTGATTTGCTTCGTCCTTTATATATATTCCTATTTCCACCCAAAATTTCACTGTTATCGGGAACCTCCTAAGCACCATTGCACAGCACCGATATTTTCCTGATCTGTGAACTCCTGTCGAAAATCATAACTGACCTTGTAATTCCGATTTCTTATTCACCTTCACTCGTGCACTGTAAACGCACACAGCATTCCGTCAGTCGGAAGAAAGTAAGTGCACCAGTATCTCATCACTACACAGCCCGATTATTCGATACTCTTCCCCCCCCCACCCCGGGCCACAAACAATCGCACATACAGACCCACACAAACACTCATACACACACAGAGACATACGCACAAGTTGACGGAATTCTCATTGCCTGCATTTTGTATTTATCCCTCCCCTTCCCTGGTGAGTGATACCAATTGAGAATGCCAGTTAGGAACCTTGTTTGACACTGCCATTCCTGATCATATTTGGTGGCCGCGTTTCCGTATACTTCTTTTCAAATCATTTCGATATGCATCATTCTCTGCTTCGATAATTCGCACGTCATTTTAATCATTTTGGATTGAGTAAATTGGTTTCCGGTTTCTGGAATTACCAAATATTCATTTCAATTACGGATTGACTTGCAGATCGTTGACAACGTGATAGTCAAAACTGCTTGGGTTCATGTTCATCATCCAAGCTGGATGTGATGCGGTTCGGGTCGTCCCGCAAAGTTTCATAGATCGCATAAAGTTTACCACAAACTGGTTACAGTTTGTATCCGGTTAGTTTCTGTTTGTCCTCAACTGGATAGTTCCTTTGAGACAAATTAGGCCGGGATTAATGGGCATGAATAGTACATTCATGGCGTATTACCGAAATCGATGACTGATTTCGATCCAACCAGTCAAATCAGGTGGACAGTAACTAAAATTGACATTTCATCTAAATATTTCCAATGTGGGTGTATCTGTGAACAGTCAACTTGTCTTTGGTTATATCTCTGTTGTCTAGTGCCTAGGTTACGAACGTTTCAACAATATTTGTATGCTCGCTGCTACTGTTGCTATCATCATTCGCAATAAGATCTCCACTAGACTAGTGACATTTGTTTGACAAATTACAAAAATAAAACAACGACACACTTTTCCAAACTGTAACTTATTCACATTGTAACTTATTCACATTTGAGTTATTCAATTGTAGACTAATTTGCAACCAGCTTGGCGTTAGAATAAAAAATATTTTAGTTTCTATCAACATTTGCGTTATACAAGTTGAATTTCCAAATCACGGATACACAAGATCCAATCTTATTGATCAAGAAGCAATCGACAGCCAATCCGGCATTCGATTCAGTCGTCTACACGGGATCCTAGTCCGATTAAGCTTTAATATGGTGCAGTCTGCTAATGACAACAGCTGCATTCGCACGACTTAAGTATGCTAAGTTACAGAGATTTGCAAAGTTAAGATAAGCCATCTATATGGGTCTACCACCACTTGTACCGTCGACTTCAAAAGAGGTACTAGACGACAAAATATTTCACAAATGCAACTAAATTTGGAGCAAATGAACTCATTTGCTATCGGTTATTTACCGTGTAGTTCTGGTTATCGGTACCCACTGTTGAAAAGCTTTGGTTCATCAAGAATCATGCGAAAAACCCGTGCTATCCGGACATTATAGACAAATCCTTTGGGATCTGACTTGATGGGTTCAGACATCTGTAACAGTTAGCCCTTGGTTAGCCTATTGAACTTAAATAAATGCACAAGACTTAACTATGGGTATTGTGGCTCATCGTTGTGATAATATGCCAGATTCAGGTTTGGGGCTGCGTTACACCATTTTGGTACACGTGAAACTATTTACTTTAACCATATGCACATCGAGAGAGAACGAGAGAGAGAGAGAGAGAGAGAGAAACAAGGCATAGATCGATGTGTGCAGACCAAGTAAGCATGCGGACACGGATAGAGGTGAAAATGATGAGGGAAAAAGGAGAGAAATGGAAATAATTCATAGAGTTCATCAAACATGTACTAGCTTTTCCACCCTCTATCTCCGATTCGTGGAATACCAACCATTACTTATAATCTTTCAGTGGGTTATACACTACTAATTTCCCAGTCATAGATTGATGGATAACTTGGAGAGCGCTGCTCCAAACTCTGACTAGATAGTTTGATCAGCAAACCAGTAGGATGATCTGAGGGTCCCGTAATCCGCATCCAGTCATTGATTGAGTAGATTCTACGCCTTTTAGACGGGGTAAGATATTCCGGGTCCACAGTGCACCCGCCTACTAAGTGTCAATGCGCGTTGAGTCATATGCTTCTGAGATCACTTGGATTGCCTAGAGATGAGACAGTTGTTTTTGCGTACAAATATCAAATGTCATAGGTTTGAATGTGGCTACTTCTTTTCTGTATGAAGTGTACAGTAGAGTATGTGTAACCAGATTCCATCGAACTGAAACATACCGTAAAGATATAACTGCGTTCGTTTGTTTTAGTCGCTCTTTCAAACTTGGTTCTTTACCGAGAACTCCAGAAAGCGGCTACGTCCAGTCAGTCCTTCGGGTTGACTGTCTATGCCATTTAGGGGACAGATCAGACTTTTGGATCTCCGCTAGACAGATCTCATCTAACAAAGTGATCCCACTCTTATGAAGCGCCCAAAAAATGGGGCGTCCTCATGAAAAAATGATCACAGTAAGTTCCACTACCTCACTAGCTTGATTGTGTGGAATCCACGGATTTCATTACAGATTTCGGAAACGAATGGTATCGTTTACTACTATGTCCCCGAATATGTTATCGAATTCCTCTGTCATGAACTCCATCACGATCGAGTTGCCGCTATTAAGAATCGTACCCCTTGCTGCTTAGAAAAAAGTTTTCATCTTGGAAGTCGCCATCGTGTAGGGTGGGAACATAATATGTACTAAAATCTTAGAATTATGCTCTACATGAATTCTTAATTCCGCTGGTTTTTATGTGTAGGATGTCTTTCTAAATTTCGTCCGCTAAGTGCTCGGAGCATGGAGTCTTTTAGATTTCACTGTTTCTGCACTTACTCCCACAATATGAAAAGGGCCAAACTGTTTTCTATCGTTAAATTTAATACAGTTCAAAGAAATGTTTCGAAATTTGACGGTTATTGAAGCACTTAGTTCAACCAGCATAGTTGATAATACTACACAAACATGGACGGCATCTACTTGAACATGGCAGAAGAGTGAATTTGCCACACTGGCATCCCTAATGCATCAAAGTGACAGGAAATTGTGCAAACATAGGAAATTCTGCGTGCCAGCCGAAGTTACCGTAATCTGCAAGAATGCCAACCATTAGGAGAATTATTAAACCAAACGGTCCCTAGAGTGACAAAAAGATTGCTGTCTGAGAAGCCTGATATTTATATAGGCTCGGTATTTTCCATTTGGGATTTGTGATGGGCATCAATCCTTTAGTTAGCCGAGCTGATCCATTTAACAATGGGATATATTTGCTCACCTGGTCAGACTATCTGTTACTAACCATTAATGAAAATACATCAAGTCAACTTGGGATAAGAATCATTTATCAAAGGTTGGCTAAGCAGTGGAACCTCTGATCGTTCACATTTATTGCACCAAAGTTGCACTTTCTTGGATAGAGTCAGCGTATCATCGAACGAAGTGACCTACAGGGAAAGGATGCATGTTCTGTACAACCTTACTCATGCTGATTTTCCATGTGACTCAAAAAATGATGATTAGTATACACTGAAGAAGAAAAAGATTAAAGATGTTTCGTGCAATTCGGACGATCGATATTTTGTCTCTATATAAAATAAACATAAGTTGTGTTTGACTGTATCCTACTGGACTAAGTCGAATACTAATCTGCTCGTATCCTAACACGTGGTTGCCAATTCGAAGAGCCACTGCGGCTGCTGTTGACATTAAAAAGAAACATATCTACGATGGATACTGGTGGAAACGGAACACAATCTCAGTCCACGGGACCACTTCTGTAACTGGAACCGAAAAGCCAATTGTAATTCGGCATTGTTCAAGGCGGTAAATGATAACCTGGAATGAGCCGATTACTAAAGGACAAATCGAGCACCGACAAATCCAAAAAGTGGACGTTTAATGAGCCACTTAATGCTTCCTGTTAGCCTAATGAATGAGAATTCGTTATCAATTCCCTGCTTGGAAAGCCTAGTGAAGTTTCATATGAGAAACTTTTGAATTCCACCAATGAAATATTGTGCATGGTATGATGTGAATGTTTTTCATGTATGGGTTGAAGTCCGGCCGGGACCAATAATTTTCTGAACTAAGAAGCTGTGTGACTTACTCTGATTAACTTTTCATCACTTTTGCAAACGAACGGATACGTGATCCGCTATCGAACTGTACTGGGACTTAGTCATTAAGCAACTTCATATTTTGATATGTACATGCTCATGCTATAGCTTCAACTACCAACTTGATGAATGCATCCCCCCCCGCCGATCTGATAACCTGCTTGCCCACATATCTGCTTGCTTGCTCGATTGCTCGATTGCATAATCAGCTACCTATATACTCTTCGGACCAAATTACCTATCCCCATATTCCTCTAGCAAATTGCTTGCTGGCCTGTCCGTCTGCCTAATTTTCTGTCTATCTATCTTCACAAGGTGCATATTGGATTCGTCTTGCTTTTTTGTCCTATTCCTAGACTCCAAAGCCACGCATTATTTCTATTAGAAGAATAAATCGATTCCCTCGTTTAACATCCAATCTCACTATTCCCGCTATGGTAAATTCTTATTTACGAAATAATACTCCGATCCATTGGAACTCGGTGTTTGGACAACTTGTTTCCAATCTCGCTTTTCTCTTCCAACCATTTGATCAGTTCCCGCCCGTTTGAAATCGGTCCATAGCAAAGTGGGACACAAGTACATTCCGGCAAACACCTGTTACGGTGTTCGCACACAAAACACCAACAAGATTGCTATACATGTTCACCATTTACTCGGGTCACGTATTTCATTGTGATAATCTCAGTTCTAGATTGGTGTTTTGTATTTTTGTTTGTATGTATGTGCGAAGTCGTGACTCAGAACAACGTAGACATTGGGGTAATGGTGTGTATGTTGGCACGTGCGCTCTGTTTCTCATTCGACCCATTGATTGTGTTTCTCTGGAACGACTGAGTGGCTGATTGACTCAAGGGACGTGGGTATGGCTGATTCACAGAATTCCGAACTCCCGATCGTTAGTATTATGCGGTAATCGGGAACGATTACCAGTAGCCGTTTTTCACGTCAGCATTTCTTCTCTCGATCTGCACATTTACATCCGCAGTGTCCAAGACGAGGGCTCCACCAGGTCGGTTTGCTAGTAAAACACCATTGACCGTCCAAGCATATCCGGTTGAGGGATATAAATGGTAAGGGATTGAAAACTGTCGTCAACAGTCCCTAGTGTATTAGATTGGATAAATTTTTGTGATATTCATTTATTTTACACTCGACGAACGCCTCCCACTTCGCCTGCCTTCTGCTTCGTAAGTGCATAAACCGCGGCAACGTCCGTGCCTTGGTAAAAATAATCCCGCAATACTGAATAGTCGAAAAACGTTTGGGAGATATGAGTGTACTGTCACAATCCACCAAAGTCCCTTCTGATTTTGACAAGTACTGGTATCACCTTTCTCTACAACCATTCTCATGCCTAGTCTTTAGATTTCCAAAGGTTTGGATGCGTTCTCCACGCTTATTTCTGGTCTACTACCTCGGGCAGTATTTCGTTATCGCAGGCCTTTTTGTCAAATCTGACTTAGTGAAAACTCGTGATTTCACATCGCATCTAATTTCACTTCCCCCGCTTTCGGTCCTACTTATTCATGTGGCAGATCTTTGTGGTTATAGGTGTTCTAATGTACTCGCACAGTAAGAATAGAACAAAAGAATTCTTGCTTATCGATTCACTTGAAGAAATCTCCGGAAGCTTGAGTGGATTCCGTCGACTGATCAGAAGTTTGCTGAATAAAATATCAATTTTAACAATAAGAAGTAGAGAGCAACCAATAAATTTGTAATTTGTAAATTTTTCTTTCCAAATTCACGTGTTTTAGACCAAGATGGTAGTCCAAAATTTTTCGTAACGTTATGGCACGCACGAAACCCCTAAATTTGTAGGAATTTTTCTAAACTTGTTCACACACGGGAAAAGTCACACTGATCAGTACCGTCCGGAACAAAACGAACAGCAACACTAACATCAGCACTAGTAGTAGTAGTAGCAGCCTCAGTGGATCCGGTATCCGTATGCCAAATTTGACTAAGTTCAATTTGAACGTTTGTTTAGGATCAGATGTGATCCGTTTGTCTCTTTCCCCGGGGAAGTGATTATTCTCAATTAACGGTACTTTTTGATTGGAATCCACACACGCGACACTTTGCCCATTCGCTGTTTCCATTAGCTGTCAATCATTATGGTGATTAATGGAGACTGGCTGGAAAAGGAGGTTCAGTATATACCATAGACAGAAATATCCAAACATATCAATTGTTTCAGGTTCGTCAATAGATGGTATGACCATTCGCTTCCGCTATCATTCATCCTCTTTCTGGTGATACGTGTGTCTGCTCTCGTTCACATTCTTCCACCTGATGTTGGTGTGATGATGACTGAGGATGATAATAGTACTAATAATGATAACAATAGTAATTGCAGTAATGATGATTGTGATGCTAGCCTTGATGACCACATGACGTACGACTAAAGCAGTTGAGTGGCAAATCGTTATCGATAGTTTGATACCACTAATGAGTATCACGTTGACTAGAGGCAACTTACTGATTATCGCTAGATTTCCATCGCAGTGACCAACCGAATGGAACAAATAGTTCTTTGTGTTTGTAAATTGACTCATATTCAGATCCCTCAACCAACCATCCTGAACTACTTTTGCCCATTCGTCCTGTCCGTAGTCTATCATTGCTCTCGCAAAGTTTTCTTTAGTTTGTCCGGGACAAACATTAAAATTCCATTTCTTAATCCTTTGAAAGTCAGGGAAGTTTCTTCCATTCTGCAAATAAACAACCTCGACGCGCAATGACAGACACTATGCACTAAGACTTTCTATTGGGAGTCCGGTTTATCTGCCTGATGCTGTATCTAATGAATGCCTAAAATCTCCACACACAAAAACACTGTTGTTTCGCATCTAACGAGCATAATAAAACCAAAAGAGAATGTTGGACGAATTGCATTCTGCGCTTACTGCTCAACGTACCTTACTCCGCTGCCTCATGCCTATTTACAATCAATTACTAAATTTTCACAATCTTTTCTTGATGGTCTTGAGTTTATGTTTTATTGTTGTTAACCAAAATGATTTTAAATAGCCACAGATTAGTAAAACGCAACCATAAGTACAATTAGACAAACGCACTTGAAGCATTCACCTGAGGGTTGGGATTGCATTCTGTGAACAGGTGACTTCTTGTGCGGTTTGTTCACATTTGCTTCAGTTCAGTACGGTTCACTTTGTACGACCATTAACCTTGCACCAACAAGCTCTGACTTTGGCGACTAGTTGATAAATATCGTCTCCTCGAAGGATAAATGCAGAACAACCAATAGTGAAAAATCGACTTCGAAGTACTAAGATGAACAAATATGCAGGACAAAAAAGACTTCGGATTCAAGAACGCCACTTACGGCGACACAGTCATGTCACTCATTGTTTTCAAGCATCGCCTGGGGAGGTCTCGTGTACCCCAAACCCGTTAGTCTAACTGCATCTACACGAACTACTTTCCTGGTTAACAATTTCCTACTCATCTCCCTCATCCGCCCATCAGCGAATCGCATCCATTTACAATCTGGTATCTGGTGAATAGCATTTTTTTTTTTGAATAACTCATGCTTTTCCCTCGCGTTGACTTATTCATCCTTGTTTTTCTACCTTCCATTTTGCGTTTCTTTGCTCCGGTTTTTTTTTTTTTTTGTTCTCCAGTTAGAACAACTGGAACTGATTTATTCCAAATGTATCTAGCAAATGCGGCCAACTTGCAAACACATTAAATACCGAACGATGGCTTTCGCAATGGAATTTTATTCGGTTCACTGGTGTTGATGATCTTGGAAGGTACAAAATGATAACTAAATGCGTCGATGTCAATCATTGCAGAAATTGTCAGACAATCGATGCACCGCACATTGATAACGGTCACATAGGTTACATTTTTGAACGCTTGCAAGTGAAGAATTTCCGCCAGAGACAATTCGTTTTGACATCCGGACATTACTCTACGGAGATTATTTTTGTTACAGGTTTGTGTAAGCCTTAGGATTAGATCCAGTCACTTATTTCCCCATTGTCCAATTCCTAGCAAGAATAAACTGTGACAAAATATGGAACATTAGTGGATATAAACCAACGGTCGATATTTTACGTAGTATGCACGGGAACTCGTGTACACAGTCTTCATACTAATGCACTTTGTGGCCAGTAGACTAATACTGGGTGAAATGAGTCAGAGCGTTTCCATGGCTAATTAATTGTCGGGATCGAATTGAATATGATCAGTAAGTTGCAAGTTGTTGACTGAAGCACAAAGTGATGCCGGATGAAATAACCGGCCTTTAGTTGCGTCCACATCATGCAGGTACGAGTGTATGACATAGACAAAGTTGTTACATGTTAATGCGAACAAAGCGCATGTTTGTAGATTAGAAACTTGTGAACTACCGTCACACTGGCCATGTATTTTCGGTTAGTTTTTCGACTGGTTGCTGATTTTTCTGATCAATCCTATTTTATCCCCAAACCCTCTAAGCACAACTCCTGATTTGTCCATTCTGTGCAGTTCTGACGGGAACTATCAGCTCCGGGTCCATTACAGGGCTAGATTCTGTTCTAATCAACTTGGAACTCTAATTTGCATGCCTAGTCGACTTTGGGGTCTTCAGACAAGGACATGAACGTCTAGTGAAAATCGCACGGTTTTATCATTTGACTAGATTTAATTGGACTAATCATCCGATGCACGTTCTGGTTTACAGCTTTCACTTTTCATTGCGCGAGCTCATAAAGTACACTGGTTTTTTAATTTGTCTACTAGAAACATCTACAAGATAACCCGATTATATACTCGTTTTCCACCATGCCTCCAGTTAGCCATCGGAAGAAGAACTGAGTGTTTATCTTCAGGATCGCGACTTCTTTCACAGATGTCCCAGATGAGAACGAATTTCATCACCTTGATATGTAACACACAATCAATCTTCACGTGGTTCTGAGTTGGGAAGAAAACTCGGAAATTGCCATTGGCGCCGCAATATTACTTTACACTAATCTAGTGAGTGCAACTGTGTGTGTGTGTGTTTGTGTGTGAGTGTGTATGGGATCACTCTCGTGCGTTGAACCAGCCCATTTCGGAATGCATTTGTCTGCACATCGAGTATGTTTGGCTTTCCTTAAGTCGAACACATCATAGCGCCAAACTATTATCCTTCTGTACTCGGGTGCCCAAGTGTATGGTAGATCAGTTTAGTCAGTTCGGGTATACATTTCGGAAGATGCGCCATTTGAGCATCGTTCGCTTTGTACAATTAATAAAATACCACGCGATCAGTGTATCAGTAATGCTAAAATTTGATAGGCTAGCGGGAACCTGAAGTCAGTCTCTTGCACAGACTACAACTCTAAATTGTCTAAGACGACTGAGGTAACTCCCTCTCGCATGATCACAAAACGCTTTCTTATTGTTTAGTGTTGTCTGAGGATAGTAATAGTTGGAAGATAAAAAGAGATGGCTATTCCATAACATGTTACACTGTTACCTTATTTTCCCGAGACAACACCGATGGATAAGAGCCAATCGACTAATTTTTACAACTTGGCTCACGATCGTTACTACGAACGAAATTTAGGAGGAAGACGTGCGATTAGTTCCGTTTATCTTAGTTTGTAAAACGTTTGCTTATATTCTGTGTCCAGAATTGGGCTTAGTTAGTACGAACTGAATTTATTTGGCCGATGGCCCGACTCACAGAGTTTATTGCAAATTCGTGATTTTGTTTGGCCTTTCTTAATGGTTCCCTTTGAAAGCTAATCTAACAGTGAAAATCAAGTTAGTTGCTGAGTGTCGTTCGATTATTGGTTGCACAATAGTGGATAATTATAGATCGATGACTAAGACACGTGATCTCAGTTGGTTAGAGCATTTGCCTGGTTAGAGAAAGACCACCGGTTGGATCCAGGCACCGGCAACATGTATTATTGCGTCCAAATGAGAGTCCATTAATCATGACATTCCATTCTTCATTTAACATCGAACCTATCCGTTACTTGCTTCGTAATGCCATATTATCACGAGATGTACAGTTACGTTTGGGGAAGATTAGTAAATATCTTAACTCAATGCTTTGTACAGTTCATTGGCTGTTCCTTTACGGAGTCACCCTTTGAAATACACTACCATGCTCACTGTACCTACACGGCTGTCAATACTACAAATAATAATAGTAATAGTAATTATTATAGCAACAGATCTGTGAATCCAAAAGTGCCCCAGATAGGCTGACTGATTCGTTGTGACCTGCGCATGTGTTGTTCGCTCGGTCTCTCGGCTTGTCATCACCTGCGCAAACCTGTGCCCCAGACCAAATGTGTACGGACCAATATTCGTTCAAGTGAATAGTATGTTTGCCGTTGGGTTTTTTTAGCGCTGCTAACATGCCGTTCTTTGGTCCAACTAATACAGGTGTTTCCATTCATTCGTTTCGTTTGTCTATTTTTTGTGTTTGATTGTGTGTGCCAGCGTGCGCACGTAAGTGAGTACAGTTGGAAAATTGCACGTGCCCGGGGGAAAGCGAGCGATAGAGAAATAGTCACTTTTTCACTGGCTACTTGATACCATCGTAGACCGAATCAACGTAAACGTGAATGTGAGCGTGAATCGGTCAGAAGGAACAGCAATATGAGTGTGGTGTTGTTATTGCCTGGACAGAAGAAACGGGCCACATATGTCTGATACCTGATCCGGGCCCTGTGTCCGGCTAGAGGAAAAGTGGTTGGTGTTACGCTAACCAGATCCAACGTTCCCCTGGTCGTTTGGCTTCCAGATTGTCTGACAGGGGGAACGTATTTCGAGGATGTGCCGGCATCCCATCTGTTTGGTTATGTCGTTTTAAATTTGAAATTTAGTCTGATGGGCGGGTGGAAAGGTTACTAAGAGGCGTACATTTTTTCCCGTACTGTATGCTTAGTTTATAAATTGTCCTGCTTTCTAATGGATAATCCTGAAAATATATGAGGAACAAGATCTAAAACAAAGATAAACTCAGTAGGATTTTTCACTGAAACTTTAATATGCGCTCTGCCACTAATGTAAGTCCCGGATAAGGCAATCGTATTATGGAATATGTGGCTCATTATCCCGTGACCAGACGGAATGCGAATAGCCGTGGTGCTCACTTTTGACGTCACTCTTTTTCGCTGAATCCGGCTGGTGGTAGTTACGATGCTCGGCTTCAAAAATGGAGTTCCATAGTTCTGTCACTGCTTTCAACGTGTCCATTGACATAAACGTTTGGACCTTTGTCAGACAAACGTCTAATAGCATAAAACCCTCGACAGTAATGAAAACCATTAGGTCTTGAGAGAATCTACGAGGAAGGGTAGCCAGATTATATTTATTCAACTCCGTTAGTGTCACCGATCCACGAGGACCTGTTTGACCAACTTTTAGACATGTCAATAAAGACAAGTCGGAATTTCGCACATGCGACGGAGTTCAGATCTGAAAGAAACTTAATGAAACAACCTTTGGAGCAGCCGTGTTGTACGATGCACGTACTTATGTGATGCCCGTTTGGTGGATACAATATTCGCATCGAGTATTCGCGTATTGTACAAATGTCTCCCTGTTCGGATTCGAGTAGAATCTCCTTTGATCAGGATCACATTATGGACAGAACTGGAGGTTTCGGCTGCAATCACATGATTAACTGCCAACATACCACCTCGAATTCTTTGGTTCTGGAGCCGTATCGTACTTCGGGACCGATAACTGCGTGCCATAGTGACCGGCTGGTGATACAGGATATTGGACGGTATTGGCAACGGCCCGAAATGATGGCATGTTCATTGAGTAAGAATGCGCCTTCCCCGGTTTGTTGGTGTTCATCGATTCGGTGTGGTTTCAAGTGTTAGGTTAGGCACCGTCAGAAATGCTTGTATCCTTTCACTGCGCTCAACTAAACAGTGCGAAACACGGACAGATGCGTATAGTTTTTGGAGTACACTATCAGGATCTACTGTTTACTTTAAATAAATGCTAACACCGACTAAATGTGACTATTTGTTTCAATTACGATCATCTGGAAGAGGGAAGCGAGTAAACGTACCAGATTCAGTTTGTATGAAGAAAAATTTGAAGGTTAGAAAATACTCGGCCAACGAGGACTGGAAATTAGAAAACCGCCAAGAACAGACCTAACATTAAACTGAATTAACTACATAATTACAGGTGGATAAACTCAGCTTTCAGTCAAAAGAACAAACACTTTAATAGAACTGACCATTCACGAATATGACAGTCGTTTGACAAGTGGGTAGAAAATCACCAAATGCAAGATAACGAAGAGTTGATTAGAATTCTTGGTTTCTGATCTAACATAACTTGACATTTATCATTTTGCACGTTGAATTGTCAGGTATAGGTATTTCTTCAGTCATTATCTCATCTGACTGTGTTGAATGCAAGCGCCGGTCTGTGATGATAAGAATATATTTATGCATATATATATATACATATATATATATGGTTTGTGCTTGCACGGCTTAGCACGAAATTTCCACCACAAAATTGCTTGACATAGATAAACAAGGTCATGTACCCAAAACACCACAGAAGTTCTTAACGAGTAAACCGGCCTTCAGAAAACTGACAGTAAGGACATTTTCTGATTCAACAGTAAGATTTTGACACCAACCAATCAGTCGAACGGGCCATCACTGATTTATTCAAATATTCAAACTTTCCGGGAAGCAGAATATCAGTCAGCCACTATTAGGGTCAGTCAACCAGCCAATCATTCGACGAAGGCATTCACTCGCGCACTAGAATTAACCAATCAGATACTCCTCGTTTAGTCAGAGTGTCACTAATTCAAATAGACAAGCCGTCAAAGAGATTGTACGAAATTTTTGTCCGACCAAATTGTTTCGTGCAGCTGACTTCGCACATTTTTTTTCACTGTATGGTATTGTATTGTTACTGAACTTTTCTGTGCAAAGATTTCAATCAAGAATGACACATTCGTTACCTCACCAATATGGAGAAAGTAAGAAGACCGGAACGAAAAAAAAATCTACCGTTGCGAGAGTTTGTGCAAAAATTCCATCAGGACCCGTTGCCTGTTGATGAGAATTTGGGCTAATAAGGGGACAATTGGGTTCCCATAGATATTTATTCGACAACGGACGGTAGAGTGTATCGTGCGTGGGAAAAGTTGTTGGTTATAGGATGGGACGGATCATGAAAGAACTTTCTGTGAATATTTCACATCTCGATAGATGCATATCATACGGTTTGGTGCTTGTTGAATAGTCATTCAATAAGATAGACAACCAGGTTGAGCCATCTGACCTCTCTTCATTTTATTCTATTTTTCTGAGTATCTTTTTCGAAGTTATTTCCGTTTGTTGGGATGTCCCAACAGCTACGACCAGAGTGATCATTGATAGTGCGTTCTCGACTCCGATTGTTTGAGCACAAGCAAAAAAGCGATTGGCGCATTTTACGTTTCGGTAACCAACTTGGTTTTTCTTATTATGTTTTCGATCATGCATTGTACTCTTAACTTCACTGAACCAACAGTCTAAAGCATTTCTCGTCTGGTCTTGTTTTTTTACATGTATGCTGTGTCTGAATCATACTCACCGCGTGACACCACAATGACAAATCGTCGGCTGTGACCAGGGTAACAGGTGAAACATCTCGATTCACGTTTGGTGTAAAACGTGTTTCGGGTATTCCTGTCTGGCGAACAAAGTTCGGGGATGGACAGATGAACCACTCTTGCGTGTGTGTGTGTCTGTTTGTGTGTATGTGCGTGTGTGCTTAAACTTGTACTGGATGAGGTCACCCCGTAGTGTTGGGTCTATACGGGATCACTGCATTCTCGTTTCTGCAGGGTTGGCGACTGTCCACTGTTTTCCTAATCGTAAACGATTGAACGTGTTCAAACATAAAACTAGGCTCATTATAAATTCCGGCAAGAGCGCTGTTTCCGATACATACGTACTTCCACATAAAAAGTGGCACTTCGTTTTGGTGATATTCTCAACGTTTGATTGAGCTGGTTAGAAGGCGAAAGACGGACTGATGGCTGGCTGGTTTGAGCAATGGTATGGTATTTCAATGCTGCTGAGTAAATTCCAATCACTTTAGGTGTTTTTATTCCAGATTGTTTTAACATGGAAAAATAGATCATTAGTGTGCGTTTCGGCACCAGAGGAGTGGGTGTCATTTTGTTTCAAACCGGCGTCCCTATCCAACTTGAGTGTCCCACAAAGGGATGGATATTCCAGGGAGGAATATCAGAGTGCGTAATGAGTTTACAAAGGTACAAAAGAAGTTTGAAAAAGTACAAAGAATAGGACGAGACTGACAAAAAAACAAGTGTATCGCTCGTTACAAACCTCAAAACTCCAGTAGATCTGACGGGTACAGATGCATCGCACATGAGTTTCTTTGAAATTCATCAATTAGTTATCCGTTTGTCTGTCTGTCTTTCTATCTATATTTCTATCTCTCCGTCTGTCTGTCAGTCTAACTATCTATTTGTCTGTCTGTCTGCCTCTTCTTCTTGTCCGTTCTTCTATCCATATGTCCTTTCCTCTGTCTGACTCTTCATTCATCTGTCCTTCTATCCATTTGACTGTCTGCCTGCCTAACCATTCACATTCATCTTTTGTGCTTTGTCACGAGGGACAACCAATTTGTCTTGAAATCTAGTCGAATGCAATCAATCAGCCGTTTTGACAGTTGAAACTGTTGCTTTTGTTCTTATCCTTGAAAAATTAGTACCTGCGCATGTGCAAAACTTCACATCGCAAGTTGAAGCGGACTTATAGGCGGCTGTCAACTGAAGTTGGAACACTAACAACCAGAACGCTCTAAACGCTTTTCAGAACAGTTGTATGGGTTCAGCGTTATTTGGTGACAGCCTTTGGTCAATCGACTAATCGCCTGGTGCCAGTTAGTAATGATCAATCAGTCAGAAACGTAATGGACCAAATTGCGACCGACGGCCGATTGAATTTCAAGCCATGGCAAATGTATCACCTCGTTTGTTTGGGATTTTCTCGAAATCTAAGTTCATCTCTAAAGACCTGTGAATACCCTTTACAAGATGTCAGTTTTTTCCTTTCTCTCCCGTTATATGGTCGGAGAAACCACTTTTCTATTTATTCGGATTAGCAAATCAGAAGGCTGTCCTCTAGCCTGTTTATCTCACCCCGAAATTAGTAGCTCGAAACTCAGATGGTAAAATGATGTTAATTTTGACAGTGTTTTTTTTTGTTATTTGGTATGCAAAATCCACACAGCACTTAACGCTAGGATTTAGTGGGGTTTTGTTCAACTCTTCCCCATGGCTTTGCTGACAGTTGCCTGTGGTTTCAAAGGGAAAACGGAAAGCGCGGGTCAAGGATGTAAGTAGTATGACCCGGGTTTGTGGCTATTTGGAAAGTATGAACACTACAAATTAATTCCTGTGTTAGACGTCAGTCAAAACTGGTGAAATTGCCACTGTTTAATCATTGTCACCCAAATGATATTCTGCAGAGGCTTTGGCCAACTGTTTATTTTTTTGTTCTACCGATCAGTCTGATTTCAACGGTCTATGGACAGTAAATCAGCGATCATTTATTCGCACATGGGCAAATGGTGTCAGAATAGGCGTGATATATACTGCAACAAAATGACAAGCGGGGAGCCCTATAGTTATTTTGCTTTCTTCGTCTGTCGTGAGGTGAGCTGCGCACCATGGGACCAACCACGGATGTATTCCCAGTTCGACAAAGCCCAAAGACACCATTATTTGGTTTGACAAATAAATGGCATACAAATCTGCTAGTCCCACTTATGTAGTTGATATGAAACAGTCGAATGCACTTATATGTACTCTTGCAATCAAGACAAAAGTACAGCTTACATATTTGATGAGGTAATCGTAATTAGCAAATGTTCCGCCTTGTTTTTTTGCCTCGCAACTGGTCCTAAGAATCTCGACTACTAGAGAATACACTAATTATTGTCAGTTTCCTCTTACCACCCAGTAACGCTTAGGTGGTTAGGTGTCGGCTTATTAGAAACACCAGGTGGCGTCTGGAGAAGTTGCCAAATCTGATAAGATCAAATTGTAAGGACACAATTTACACACGCCACTAGGATCCTTTAGTTTACGCATTACCGCCGGTTGGTAGCTGCCAGAATATGGGACAAGACCTTTGTGTTATGACACACTAAAAAGACATAAACCGTAACTCGTGAAATTAACTGCATTGAACGGAATAGGCTTCAGGTCTGAGAACCGTAAAATGACTAGACCGGATCGCTTGATGAAATGGTAAGTCAACCGCATAATTTTCACCCTGTCCATTTTCGAAGGCCTAACTCTGGACCAGAACCGTTTTAGTGTTGACAACCATTAACCTTAGATTGAGTGCTTTGTTTTCGTCCTGTTTACGAGAAACTCAGATGGACGAGAAATAGCCAGGTACCAACCCCAGTGTAGTAAGCCAATAAGAACCAATAGAACCGGGGAGTATTTGAATATGCAAGAAAGCCACTGACTACGATACGACTGCATCCCTTGATGTGGCCCAATCACCAAGTTTGTGTGAAGAAATCTCAGGGATCACAATCCGACAGTCTAACTTGATCTACTGTCTGAGGTTTTCACATGTGTTCGTAATGTCAGGGACCGGTTGTCCCTACCCATATTCTATCCATTACTTGCCCCGGACGACTTCATACATGGGACAAGCCATCTGTAAGCAACATATGTCGCAGATCACAGTTGTAATAAACTGGTATGCGCCCAATGATTGTAGCAGCTGTACCAAAACGAACTGAATCCAAATGAACTGATTTCACCGTCATTTCACTACTAGGATCCGGGTGCATATGGCCAACACCCATGAACCCATTCCTGTTGTAGTAGATCACGATGCATTTGAAATTTAAGCCATTTACAAAGCGTACTCCACTTTTGTACAACACATGAATAGTCAGCAGTTTAACAAGCGACGATATAGGGACATAAAATGTCTACCCCTAATTCTAATATTTACCAACCTTCGATTGTTGCCTCGTAGACCCTGGCCCTGGGTTGGTAGCATAGGATTGTTCCTGATCGTCTCGCTCTGGGTTAGGGCATTCAAAGATGAAACAACTTTATAGTGTTTTCATGATATCTTGATGACGAGTTAAGCGGTAATATCACGTTTCCAACAACGCAGGATGTTAAAATTATATACCGCTCTTTTCAATCGCTTACGTAAAACATTCCAAGCAGTTTATATTAATCAGTTATCAACTACGGTGAACCGCCAAAGAGATTAAATTCAGTACCATAAACAACTGATATCATCCTGATGGGAAACGCAGAGTCTGTATGAATAGCTTTTGTGCACAAGTTTGTCAGTCATTCGAACCTCTCTAATTGGGCTCACTTCAACGTTTCAGTTTCCTATGAAGAAGATCTCGAAGATGTTTCGATTTGTTAGATCTCAAACTTACGACGTGATCGAATGGGGTCATTAAACGCTCCATCTGCAGAGAAGCCAATATGGATTGGTCAGTACATCAATCGCACCTAAACGCGACCTAGTATAGACCGTTGACTACCTCGCCGGTTATGTTTGTTCACCGGACGCCCTTTTCCTAGAAGACGAACGCTTTCTTCGCGCAACACTCATTCTCACTGGTTATCCTGTTGGATTCATTGGCGCCCATAGTCGACAAAGATCGAAGGGTGACCCAACCCGTACAGCAAGGAAGAAATCTGTGTACAACAGTTTGGCCTTCAGGCGAGACCATATTCTCGGTGGCGTTCGTCACAAACTTCTTTCTGCCATGAATCGCACATTCCTATCCACACATCTCTGCATCTTGCCAACCATTCACAGGATCATTCTGAATCAAACTGGATCTGGTCGGATGTCACATTCCACCTTGCATCTAGTGCATCAGTCCACCCGTAGTTGCGATGACATTTAAATCGGCATGACAGAGCGAAGACCTTCACAACGGATGTCAGGACATATTCCAAAGCGACGGGCTAAATAGATGTCACAAAATACAATAGGGAGTTATCCTGATCGTGACACCCTCTTAGTCAAATGCGAAATATGATAGCAACCAGATGCACAGCTAACTCTATCTCATGTGTTTAAACCCTTGTTATACAACACCGACCAGCATATTTAAGCCATCAGTGGAACAAAAGCTATTTATACAGACTCTCAGTTTTCCGTGAGCATGACATCAGTCGTTTTCTGAACTCAACCTCTGTGCCCGTTCACTGCAATTGGTAACTGGATGTTATATAATGCTCAGATTGTTTTTATGTAAGCGACTGGAATAAGTAACAGGTACGCATTTCCTCGCCTTAATTGCAACTATGGACGAAGAGCACACTAGGCCACCAAGTCGTATCATTTGGTCACTTTTCGTATATCGTATGGCCGTTTGTGAGAGGCACTGTTCAAATCTATTTGTGCGTTTGGCTGTATGTATGCATGTGTGTGTGTGTGTGTTTCTATTCTACTCCGGGCCACGGATAACCAAAAAGGCTACTAGAATACGAGAACATGCAGATATTATAAGGATAAAATTCTCATCAAACAGGTAACCCGAAGATTCCAATTTTGGAAATCCGAACAAATTTTTCAACGTTTTTCAAAAATGAAATTACATCAGCCTAATGCTATAAATTACCGGTAGTGAAATCTGATCGGTTGTTTGTTTGTTTGTTTGTTTGTTTGTTTGTTTGTTTGTCAGACAGTTTGGCCAGATCCTTCTATTCCAAAAGTGTTTTCATGGAAATACCAGTGATCTTAAATCGATTTCTTGGACAGACATGATCATGGACATGAGAAAAATCCGTCGAACTGTGGTGAGATCTGAGTTCCGGACTTTGGTCCGGTTAGACAAGCCGAGAATGGATGTGGGACCCATTCTTCATTTGCTTCATGTGATAGTTTCAGTTTCCGTCTTACTGACCTCTCAAAACTGTTCCTCTTTTGTTTAAACTCACGTTTGTCAGGACACCTAAAAAAATTCGGTTCCAGTTCGTGCATGCTCTAGTCCGTAAGTATTCAAGTGTGATTTACTGAAGCCTATTAGGCGGCGTAAGCGAGCCGATAATCGTGTGCCTGATAAGACCTGTTGCGGTTTGAGAACGGTTATCGTAATGCAGTACAGACACAAAGGAATGCTATAAGGTTGTCGGTCACTTTGAAACAATTGATCTAAGACAATGGTATAGACTGCCTCGACTTTTCGGGTTACAAGCATTACGTTCTACTGTTTTTCGTGATATCTACACTAGTTGTAAAATTCTGCTTTCGGTTTTGCACGCACAATGACCTCATCCGCGTCATGCGATAAAAAAGCAACATGAATGATTGAAGTGTCCATCTCGCACTTGTGGCTACCTCTGTTTAACCTCATCGGATCTCTACGTTGCTGTGCCCATCGTACATTATCAACACCATTTTATCGGTGATCTTCAATGGACCTAGCGACTGCCATATCGATCGATCTTTATTGCGTGTACGCACGCGGGCGCTCGCTCGTAAATACGCACGCACAATTGCACGTGTGCACACATACACACAGACTTGCACACATTCGGCAGTTTGCACATAGACTGACGGCCACTACCACCAGTGTGCACGAGGATGTTTGCGCCACAAAGGCGGACGCGAAACGATATACTCTCAGCTGCGCTGTACTTGATGAGGACACGTCTAGAGATACCACAGGCTGACTGTTGTCTAAAGTCACAGACGTCAACTGCGTCGGGGCCAGGTAACAAACGTACGCGTTAGCACAAACAAACAGATACACACCTGCACAATCACAGGAATAGACGCAAGACCTTGGCGATCGCGACATGGGATACAAACAGATGGAGTCCAAGATATCACGTGGTCACTGAGAGCTTTTCTAAGAGAGGTCACTTTGCTCCTATTGATTGGCGTTGAATTCAAAAGCGAGCAATGTATGGTGCGGAATGGTCAGCTGTTCTCGTGGCAAATATGAGGACGAAGGATATTGGCTGCATTCTTTCAGTCCTTGTACGTAACTCGCCGTTAGAACAAAGACTTTATTATTTATTTGGGCGGTGTTTGCTGTGCATTTGCGTTTCGGCGAAATCCACGACTACAGATGGAATAAATGGAATTAGGGTACACATAAAAGCTGTCAATGATTTAGGAATTGAAATCAATCATGGCTCAGGTTTGGTGGTAGTTCTAAGCTCACGATTGCTCTGTTGTGTTACGGTAGGGAAGAGCGGGCTCCAGCCTCAAGGTCAAGTTCGACAGTGTAGATTTGCGAACTTTCACTCACACTCTAAACCATGCACAGTTCAGTAAATGTGACGAAGAAAAGTTTCTCTAAGAAAAGAAAAAACCATTGCTGCAAATACCGTAGTCTGTCCCGGGTGCCTAACATCCCGAACTAATTTTCCACACTTCGATCCAAATTCTGTGACTAGATATTCTTCAGTTGTCAAGAATCTTTGCATAACTTCACCGTGAACCCACTTGTTTCAAAACCTTTGGGCGAGCTTTGTAGATGATCAGAGCGGAAAATGTTCAGTTTACATGGTAAGACGCATATGTGAATTTGGGGGGTGGCACATTTTAGCAACGTTCCAGTCCCGCAGAAGGACGAAAGTGCGTCAGTTAGTTGTCGGTGAGGTCATTCAAGCAATGAATTAGCCTTTGCTTAAGAAAAGTGAATCATGCTCTTTTGTAATTAAATTAAATTAGCAATTTTATAAAATGGAAATTCCGCCTAATGCCTAGGCAACCAAAAATCAGTACCACCAGCCGGGCCGGGACCGAAGTCCTTCCACTAACCAGTCGGATGCTCTGCCACCGAGCTACCGATTGTACGGTTGCCGGACGAGAAGCACATGTTCAGGTATATTTCATAACTCTCTAACTACCTGTGCCAGGTCTTCAAAGGTACAGTTTAGTTCCGTTTCCCATAATCTAGTGTCCGACTATTGGTCTAGTCTTATCTATTTACATGGACATGTATGCTACGCGTCGCCAAAATTAGTCCAGTCCGCCTTAGAAGACGCAAGAGCTAAGGTTAATTCGATGGGAGAGACACTAAAGTATCAAGATTAATTGTTAACTTCACTCTAATCTTACGGTACATCCGAGTCGTCGGCTTCAAAATAACAATCCACAGTAAGGATAGAGTATGAAGCATATTTATCTCCTCATAGTCAACCTATTTACGACGAAATAGTCAAACACAACTTTTGCCATCTGCAGAAACGTTGTCCATCATAGGAGTCGGCTCCTTTGTGTTCACTACTCGCAGCCATGCACATCGGTAACGGTTAGATATAGCATAACGGGGCAAATTTCAGCACATCATGGCGAGCTTGCCCGGTTACTGGAATTGGGAAGATTTTCAATTCGAAATCATTTGCCCCCGATTCGTTGTCCGTGGATGACCACTGTTGATGATCATTAGTACGGATAAAACAGCTGCGCAACGCTTCTAACATTTATTGATTTCTGTGTTGAGTGATGATGTCTCATGAACAGTGGTTTCTAGTATTATATAACCTCTTACTACTCATACCGAAACGCAAGGGTTTTGCTGGTTTCAAATTCTTTTAAATCTATTGCTTTTTTAGGCCTTTTAAAACGAGTGTTGTGTCTTCTGTTTAGAACGCTAGAAAATAATTTGTATGTTTGCGAATTTTCTACCCGGTTCACCAAGTAACTTGACGTTTTTGTTTTTGTTTTTACTTGTTCAATGATTTACAAATGAAGGGTAAATTCCATAGTCAAATGACATACTGTAGAAGCGGAGTGTTGGGAACATTCACATTAGAACTAGTTTTGTTCCCTGCTCCTAGGGGGTGGGGAGAGATTGGAAGACGGCTGGTAAATAGATAGACGGGGTTTTTTTTATTAGTTCCACAGTTTTTGGGGAAAACAAGACAGGAAGAGAGAAGTACAAGACTTCGGAAAAGAGGCTCCGTATGATTGGCTAGAAATCCGAGAACGGGACAGGCAGACCTCGGTCAAAGGTGTAGGGACGGACGAAGTAAGCTCCGAAACACGAAAAAGAAAAATAAAGTAGTAACGCCAGAAATGGACCGGCTCAAAGACGGATTATTCACTGCAGAAAGCGTATTCACGTAGGCCCTCGATCAACTGGGTGGTCTTCCGCCGAACGCGACCGGGTAGTTGGCCCCATGTCACAGGCGACTACATTATGCAACTGTTGAGCAGATTTGATCTTCACACAACGGGAGAAAGTGGGCAGAAGCAAAAAAAAAAGGTTTGGCACGAAAGAGAAAAACAATTTTGAACGCATCACGACAAGCTAGGTGAGATAAGGAAGGGAGGGCGAAGACAATGAAGAAGTTACGGATACATAACGAAGACCGATTGTCCATATACACGTTAACTCTAACAGTAATCTGCTGATTGCTTCGGAATGAACAATCAGCCGGGCGAGCAGACAGAACTCGATGAAAAACCGCGATAATGGACTGTTAGCCGGAAAGTGTAATGAGTAGTTTTATGTAAGCTCTAAGCCAGAACAATTCAAAGCGCATGATGCCTATCCAGATACCGACAGATTCAAACTTTAACCGAGGTGATTTCAATAGAAAATGATACTGAACAGATGAATGCATCAGTGACCTGTACAACGCTTGGGTTTCAGACTCATATTCGCACTGAGTCGATTAGTATTATCAATGCGGAATATGTGTGACCATAGCACGCTCTATAGCTGACGAGTATACGTCCTGCCATCCAAATATCGGACTGGTTATTAAATTAGTCGGGACATTCTTCACCGGATGTTATTTTACCCAAACATGGACAGTTAGAACAACAGACATACATGGGCATGGGAACACCGGGAAGAGGTAGGGTAGCACTTAGCTAATGGGTTGGCAGTTAGGGCTAGGTCCATCGCGTGTGGCTGAAAAACAATCCCGAATACATGAGCTAACCGTTTGTTGCACTAGGTTGCCGACAACTACAGCTGCACGGCCTGGCATTAGAGTGAAAACAGACCTTTGGCATGTGCATGGAGAAAGGTAAACGATCGGATCCAAGGGGCAAAAATACTGTTACCTGATGCGATGTAGTTGTGGAGATGAACGATTCGATTGAATCACCAGGCAACTGGTATTCGCCAATTGAGGTGTTTGCCTGCTGAAAATCGTTTGAAATGAGCACTCCTATTCAACAGTGCTTTATTTCAGACTGTCAATTAAAGCGACCAGAATTAGCGAGATAATTTCTCCCGGGTATTTTTTTTTAGATATCTTGCACAAAATGTAGGTTGAATAAAAGCTACCGCTAACCTTAACAAATTAATGCACAAAAGCGATGACAATAGCTACCTTACATCCACGATCGATTTCCAATTTTTGCACTTTCATCAAAAGTCCTTTAAGACAAAGCTCACACAATTGTTAATCGATGCGGTAAATGTGTGAACATTGCCGGTTCACACTAAAGGGTAATAGTTACTGGTAGATTGGATTTTCGCCGATTCAGTTTTGATGCATTTTGCAGAGTTGGTTTACTTTGGGCCCGTAAATCCGAGGTTTTCGTTCACGTTTGGGTTGTAAACCTTTAATTGTTTTCCCGAACCACGTCATTATTTTATCCTGATGGGCAATTTATTCAAACGACCAAGTTGGCCGGGTAAAATTAACACATCGGATGTTAAACCAACAATTTGTGCTCCGTGTGAACTTCGTCATATCTCGTAAGCCATTTTCGTATTGACAAAAATTTCCTAATGGCTTTCTAGATTAAAATAATTTCAGACAGCCTGTCTCCAGAGTCCGATAGCTTGATTTTCTGCCTCGATGGTTTGCGACTGAGGTTGCAGATGATAGATTTGTATATCCAACCCTGAAACCTTCTTCTCGGGTGCACGTTCACTAGTGTTCTCGAACGGTGGAACGCAGTGAAGGCTAATATATGGAACTCTAGATACAATTTGTAATTATGTATTGATTGCTAATCACATTAATTCATAAGGTGAAGATGAGTTGATTGAGTTGTTACTATTATATTTACTATTAGTATTGCTGTTATTAGTATTATTATTTTTAATGTCGTGGCTCTTGTGCACTTGTGGATGCGTGCCAGTGCACGTACAAAAAAGTTAGCGTGCCAGACAACGGAGCAGACAGAAAGATCTCTAACAAAATAGAAAAATCAGAAATAATTCTATAACCTCGGAGCGAAATTCAACTTGTGCGCCTAGAATCAGTTGAGTCCAAATCCGATCAATCTGATCACTACTAAACATCACATTTTGGTAACATGATGCGCCAAAACGTATTATTTTACCTTCGGATGAACAGTATTCTTAGCCACAGAACTTTGATGCCAGCGCTAATCCAAAAGCTTCACGAATCCGATTAAGCTCACGTATGGTTCTTTGTAGGCTTATGACAAACGTCATGAGGACACAGTTCCAGATTAGTTTAGATTATAATCCTTCGCTGTAGAAAAATGACGTAAGCGCAGTCGGAAACTTAAACCATGCTTCTGACAAGATTTTGGCGAATGTCACACGAAAGAAATTGCTACTTTTGTAATAAGATAAACAGTGAAAATGAAACCTTTCTGTTAGGTTGTACAATTCCTTTCACGAATGATGGGAAACAGACACGCCCGTGGAACATCGACTATCTATCTACCCAGGACGAACCATGGAGTGAGACGGTGAACATCAGGATGGTGATTACCGCAGTTCTGGGGGATTAGCTATTTAATTAAAACAACGCATTTTCGTCATGCACCACCTTCAAAGATATCAAATCATGAATAAGGGTAGAACTCTTATTAGACGAAACAGGAGAGTACCGGGTACGCATACCTGACATGCGGCAACAACCGCGAAACCGGTTCTGTGCTTCCGGGGAAAATTTGACCATCCATTCTTATGCAAAACATTACTCAGAAGTAAACATAGGATTGCTGTGTGACCTCGCACTCAGGCGTCAATTAACGCTCAGTAATTTTGGTCAGTGGTTTCCGTTGACGTTTTTCAACTTCACTTTACAATTTCTCACTTAGGTTGGGTAAAACGAGAAGTCAATCTTATAACTTTGTAATGTCCTACACAGCTCACGATCTGGTGGAAGAATCAATGCATCATTCACACTGCATGCACATCCTTTCCACTTAAATTTGGGTAGGCGAGGAATTTTGTTTAGTCCGACCACACCGATCTCCCTCCCCTGAGCAAACACTCAGCCAGCATCGGCCATGGTTATTCGCTTCTCGGGGATTTGACTTAGGTGTTTCAGAAACCCAAATCGGAACGTGGAACAGCGTGTTCGTCCAAAGGATCCGGCCGATCTTCGGTAGTACACTCAGTGTTAGCCGTAGAACGAGTATAGACTTGTGCATATACTTTGAAAAAACAAAATATTCCAAGTAATTCTTCCGGTATCTTTCACATTTTTGATCCGAGTTTTGTGCGTGTATTTTATCCTCAGGATTCGTTGCTCAGAAAACTTTTTTTTTAAGGATATGGGTCCGGGTCCTAAGGATTCTTTGGTTTGCAAATTTAGCAACTTCTATTCTCGTCGACCGTGTTTGAAAAAATCTCCCTAAAACAGTGCTCATCAAAATCTGGAAACCTCGTATCATTTGGCTGCTGTTCGAAAAATTTGCAACCTCTATTTACATTGGGTGTCAGTCTGTAACTTCATCCTTTGTTCCCACAAGCTTTTTTGTGGTGCATTAATTTCAATTAGTCTAGCGAGAACTCCGGATTTATTATGATATCTGTGAAACTGTAGGAAGGATGATCGCTCTCTGTTGAGTTTGCTGTCATATTTTATCGTGAATTTTGTGAAAAATTCATGATCAACTCCTCATCCGACAAACTGCAATCACCCTATGCTTCCCAAACCTTGTCTCGCCCATGCACCCGACTAACGTTACGGATGCTTCGTCCCTGTTTGTGAGCGTGTGTTCATGTGCGCGCGCGCGCGTGTGTGTGTGTGTGTGCAAGCACTAGGAGCTTCCGTTTTGTCTCCTTTGCATTCCGGACGACTAAAGACGAACGATTAAGGAGTTAGTATCTTAGTCCGTTTTTAGTCTTACACAGATAGCCATCTGGTTGACAATGGTCGCGTTTCGTCCATCTCTCGTTTGATGCGGCAGAATTCTTAATAAAAATCCTAGCTAAGCTAAAAGTGTACAATATTTCACTCAAAGCTACTGATTTGCTAACAGAATACAAATTGCAACCATCCTTACTGTCTGCATTGTGAAAGATCTCGTTTCGAATTAGTTGAGTTATGCACAGAATAATGTGCGCAAGACCAGAAACGAATTGGTTTCAGAAACGTTGAGATAATATGAATGACACCTTGAGAATGGTCGAGAGTGAAGATAAACAAAGGGACCAGTGCAAACGTTGCGATGAGCGTTCGAGTTTAGAGTTTGTATCACAATGCTTGGGTCGGACAGAACGCAAAGGTCGAGTTGACGCCAGTGTGATAAAACAAACAGATGAGTGAATGCTTCTGGTGGATGATTCTGGATAAAAAGGGAGAACAAAAATGGGAAATTTGCTGACAGAACCATCACTCGTGCTTCCGACGAGCGCTACATTTATTAAATTCACCCGGCCTTTGCGGAGTTCGAAAAGAATCGATATCATCCGGGTCGTAAATTCAACGATTCACATGTCAGTGACACTTTGGGAGAGAAAAGAAGAGAGCTAGATCAGTAGGACACGATAATCAGATACAATCAAACTACGAATGACTCCTTTACTCGTTTTCAAGTTTAATTGTTTCCATCGATCATGATTTAAACTGTTGGAAAACAGTAGTATCGAGAATCATTTTGGGATTCAGTTCGTAACTAATCGACTTTGATTGCATGCGACATTGGATTTCAATTCACAAATAGTCGTTCCTATTGACAGCTTTCGAAAGTTTTGCGATCACCGAATTTGGCAAATGTTATCTAAACGACACGCTCAGAGATCACATCTTTGAAAATAATCAGTCTTGTCATTTATTTTTTTCAACTGAATCAGAGGTCGGGGGCTGAATCAAACCGTCAGTTGTCAGATGTGATCCAATCAATTGTGCATTCCGCGCAACAAGGACACAAAACCAGTCAAGGTCCCTTGATCATGTTTTTGTTTGTGCATGCCCGTGTGTGTGTGTGTGTGTGTGTGCGTGTGTGTGCGTGCGTTTGCACGCGCACCATGCTACTCGCGCCTAGAAATTGGCGAATCAGCACAGATTGGAAAATTGTATGTTGTCTACCGATTCTCCTCGTGCATATGGCAAACATTTTCCGCATCCTCATTTGTGATCATATTTATTCGCGTAAAAAAATGATGACCACCAGTGAACAGGTTTATTCGGTAAAAGTTAGTAGTATCTCGGTGATGATTGACTTGTTTCATTTGGTATTTTCTTCTATAGCATGTCTTGTTAGTCAGTTTATTGCGTTCACGCTGAACTGTCATCACGCTTGTTTGATAGGGTTTGTGTTAGTTTCAATGTATTTGTCCGCAACAGTTGTTTCCAAGGTTGTTTTCAAATATTCGAATTTGCCGAACTCTGACAGATTGTCGATCTAGCACGTGCCAACCAAATAGCCCAATTTGAAATAGGAAAAGACACTGGGTACGATGCGATAAATGACAATCTGAACAACGATTGGGTATCCGTTTCCCAAACCACCCTCGATTTTCAAGAGGTTGACCCGTTTATGGTAAGTGAGATAGCACTGACCCCCCCCCCGTGGAATGCGCCATACATTGTTAGTGTACATTGGGGAATAAAGAGGAGTCATAACGTTGATAATTTATTCGAATTTTAACGTGCCTTCTCATGGTTGTGACCTCAGGTGTTCGAACACGTTAAGAAGTTTTGGATCATTTCGGTTAGTATTAAATTCCTTGCATGGTGAATATAAGTCCTCAAGTCAAGCTAATGTTACGCATAAATTGACCCGGCTCTTAGACAACAATCCAGGCAGCGAAACTAAAATAAAAGTAGATGAGAACTGGGAACTTCTTGTCGTTACCGCTAGGCACACAAATTCTTCGATTACCAATCTGGCCATATGGGAAACGTCATGTTAACTCGTTTACATGGTCGTGTTGTTTCTGTACCATGTATATATCTACGCACATCTAGTAATGCTTAACAGGAACATGGGACCTATGAGCAATGTTCTGGTCCTGCAAATCTCCAGCTGTTAAGTTGCTTTGTGTGCAGTTTGTATGTGTCACGAATATGCCCCCAAACAAGATACCAATGATACCATGGAGACACGAGGAAACAACACGAGAGCAGTGAAATAAAATATCAACTACGAGTAGTAGTGCATTAGGTTCTCCAAAATTCTGCTGTGCACCACTGATCGTCCAGCGTAATTCACAGTTCCGCGGATATGGTAATATCCAACTCCCAAGGAAGCAGTAATGAGTTGTCTTATGGGCTTCACCATGATCTTATGAGCGGCGGGCCTGATCGGAAATACAGGAGGCTAGAGGAAGCCTCCTCGAGTTATTGGGACCCGGTGACGGCTGTTCTAGTTCAAATGCCTTTCGATCGATCCACATTAGGTATCCAACTCCGTACGGGAAGTTCGGATCACACGTTTCCAGACGAGACGAGAGAGTATGCCCCAATTTCTTAATGGGCTAGGCTGTCCACGTCACGGAACCATCAGCGGACCCTTTAGCATTCTGCAGAACAAATTCATGCTAGGCGACAGATCACCGTCTGCTCGGCGGTGTTGCTGCATATCCGATGGAAATTATTTAGCCAAAATGACCCAAACTCAAGCGCGACTTAGAGCTGATGTGACCACTGCCTTGCCTTTCATAAGATGCGACGAACTAGACAGCATGCAGCTCGGGAGTGCCTATGAACAATGAAACAGACGAGAATCTTTTGTACAGTCAATTTTATTTAGGTTTGCAGCCCATGTGCTGTCGAAGTTAGCATTAAGCTATGCTTAGACGTAAGAAAATGCGGGATATTTTTCTTTCTCAAGTGGGATCCTTGATAAATTCGATGAGTCAAAACACACAATGGTTCCGCTCGTCTCTCGCATGAAAGCCTTTGGAACTGACCAACGTCATTTCTTCCGCAGACAATTTAGACAGGTAGTGCAAATGAGAACGGCAAAAACGTGCACTCGTTCGAAAAAGAATGTGAACTGTAGATTGTGTAGAATATGCGAGGAGAATAAAAACGTAATACTCTCACACACACATCTCTTGCCTAGTCGAGGATCGTGGTAACGAAAAGGTGAAGCAAAAGCCTCAATACCCAATGGGTGGACCTAGTGAAAACAGAACGGTGTTATCTTCTTCTAATCTTTCAATCCGGAGGACGGTTCACTACGATTGTTTACTGGCCATCGTTACAAAATAGTGTTTATTTGTTTGTTCATGCCACCAGATAGGTGAGTGAATCAGATTGTTAAGAAATCGGACATTTAGCTTTTCTTGACTCCGGTTCATAAGGTCATGTTTGCCTATCCTTATGAATCGGTGCCGTCCTCTTGAAGGGATTCCGTCACGGATGTTCACATTGCACATCACAGTTTACTTCCAAATTACAAGCCTATTAAACCTAAGTCAATATAAATGCTAAACATATCACTGGATGTTGAACAACACCGAAAATCCAGTGACACGGACTCGCTAGCAGTGGCCAAATTCCAATGCCTAACAAGTCAAACTCTCTGCATATTGTTACTTGTTCAATTCCGGTGCTGAGGGCATCAACCTTTGGCTACGAACGATGTGAGTGGATTCTCCGTCGCCGGCTACCCGATCCACCGTATGAAATTCTTCACACCGGGTTATCTAAGGGCAGGGAAGAACACACGGTCATACTGCGTTGCATCGTATGACCGAGGCGAGCAGACAAAAAGTGCTTTCTGAAAGTTTTTGACTACCATGGAAATGGTCTATCGCAAGAAAGAGCAATAAGTGAGGCGAACTGACCTGCGAGACATGACCTCCGGTGACCGAAACTTGGACGGATTCATTAGGTTTTCAATCAAACGTAAGAATCGACTGCAAAATATTCATTTGTACATTCTCACAAGACAGGGATTATGTATTCCAATTGAAACGGATGGGTGCGCATGGCTACACAGGGAGCGAGGTTAGGCAAAAATAAGTGACATTTTACAAAAGGTGAATTCACCAAATTTAAAGCAACGATTTCCGTCAGGACACAGTAATTTGGAGCGTACTATGCATATATTCACATGTAGCACGAGAGTGCTCGATACCCTTCTTATGGGGTCTCTTATTTGGATATCATAGCAACGTAATTAGTGATGTATTCATTGCCGAGTCAAGAGCCATCAGTCACTCTAAACATATTGCTCACAACCGATGGTACGGTTTTATTTCTGCTAGCTACCACTGCTCGTCAAAACTGTTGACAAAAGCACTTAAACGGTCAGATAAGCTAGAGAACGACCACAACAACGACAATAGGAACGAACATGTTCGTTCCTATTCAAGATAATCTGTGGCCTGGGGTTTCGTATGCGTAGTCACTGTGTGCATACGAGAGACAGAGAGACGGAGAGTGGCAGTGCGGATTGTGGCCTTGAGTGGTGACGGAAATCCCCAGTCACGATTACACCAATAAAATCAGTTTGCTTCCTATATTGATCACACAACAAATGTACAATCTGATCAGTTATTTCGGTTGTATTTCACCTAGGTCCAAAATAGCTAGGTGTTTTATTGATCCCACCCCCCAACTTGCATACCGTTTGCTTGCAAAGTCACAACTATGAACATACTAACGATGGTATTTGATCCATGTTGCAATGAACGAATTGCGAATTATTGATCAGCGTAAACTGAACTAGGGCCGAATGGATAGGGGGACCGGTAGCGGAAGGGTTTGACCTGATTGGCGTTACGAGCGCAACTTGGACACAATTATTGTTACATCTCGCGAGACGCTATGGGGAATTAATT
Source organism: Fasciolopsis buskii (assembly GCA_008360955.1). Taxonomy (NCBI): domain Eukaryota; kingdom Metazoa; phylum Platyhelminthes; class Trematoda; order Plagiorchiida; family Fasciolidae; genus Fasciolopsis; species Fasciolopsis buskii. The sequence continues at coordinate 206,565 of LUCM01004563.1, read as the reverse complement.
ATTTTATTCCATCAACCTAAATTTTTCACGAACGTTGCGAAAACGTGCTCGATGTAGGTGGGGAAGATGCTGAAAATCGAAGAAATCGGTTAGGGTGGGTGGTTGCCCGCGTACAGTATGACATAATATGGTTCTGGGTTAAGCCGAACTCGATTGACCAATCAATAAATTCATTCACGATATTGAAAACACAATTACTGACCACAGAAACGCGGGGCTTTAGAGTGCCCGTGGACAAGAACTGGAAAGAAGGCAAATAAATCGACGACCATGTGTGCTGTTTGGGAACTGAACCAAACTTTAAACAAGATCAATTCAAATGTCGTTCCATTGTGAGCCATTTTTCCTTGGATTCTGTGAAATCAGTGAAACTAGAGAAGAATAGAGGAAGATAAACCTGACCAACCTACACAGGTGTCTGGAACAGGTAAGATACTGAAGATCATAAATTAGTGTGAAACAGGCAAGGGTGAATCACAAGAACAAGAAGCGGACCACTGATTTATTGGCGAATGGATTGAGAAATTTATGTCCTCAGTAGATTTTGCATGTTCTTCAAAAGAGATAAGCAAACATATGAAACTCCACGAAAAAATCGAGGTACAGGAAATTTTGGAGGTGAGTAAATGGCGGAGTATTAATAGAACACGTTTAGGATCAAACTTGCGAAACTGGTCAAGTTATTTTTAACGGTTTGATTTTACGATTCACTGTGATCTGCACTGAGTCATTCGGGGATTATGATATGAGCCTTTAAAGATCGAGTTTGCGGATTTTCATAAATAGCCGTCTCGGTAACATCCAGTAAGACAGAGGTAACACTTACGGACTAAAAACATTTTCATTCTTTTCCGGATCAGTTCAGATCCTTGGAGATTAGAGACTGAATAGGGAAAAGAAGGACTTCATTGCCCAAGCTTGTCACATACATCAAATGAGTACGTGGTTGGATCGAAACTTCAGAGATGCAGTCGACTTTGTATTTACTTTTGTTCATCGGATTTGCTAATGTGATGCTTCTCTTATCAATTATTCTCACGTTTATATCCACATTGTGTGCTATTTCTTTACTGAACAGTAATCATGACTTCTCAGTGGTCTGTTTGATGAAGACCAAAGAAAATCTCGGCGAGAGAGCGAAAATGTTGTTAGTAGATGGCTGCCAGGGTAAACGTGTATAAGTGATTTTACACGGAGCTACCCGGCAGAAATGAGCAGTCGTAATCGTGACAATAACCGACTCTTATCGGAGGACATTTATCCACTCATTGTTATCCCATCTACTTTCATTTGGGAAGGTTGTTAGATAGATGTAACTCTCAATTAACACCTTGATTGATGAAGATATTTAAATGGGCCCTAACATAGTTCTTTTTCGTTTACTCATCACACACTTGTTTTCTAGTGTGCACGAGTTGAATAGAAAGCTAGTTGTTGGTACCCTTGTTTGGACTATTCACGATATCACGTGTTCTGGACATGTTTCACTCCAGCTCACTAGGTAGACCCCACAGGGCTAGCTGATTCACCGAACTCGGCAGACGACACGTTCGCGTGGACACGCATACACCAATTGTGTATTTATGCCTACCCGGAATGCTCATATCTCGGTTTCGTTGCACCAGATAGGTCACAAGCCAGTAACCGGTTGTAATTTTCGATCATAGCATACGGTATGAACGCGAAACAGATCTACCAGTAAATTGATTTTGGGGTGGCGGGAAGTCGAGTAGAAGGAAATGATATTTGGCGATTCTTTGTACGCTATTCATCAAACACGAGCGGACCATTTATTCACTATGGTAATCTATCTTTCGCACTTTTCATGTTTGACCGGGGTCATCTAAACCAACACGCAGTGTATACTTTCATTGTTCCGGTAACTTGGATGATAAAGGCGACGACACTGTCGACGGCATCCAAATTGTTATTGCTAGTTTGTTGTCATGGTGTTGTCTCTCCGTTGTTGTTGTTGTTGTTGTTGTTGTTGTTGTTGTTGTTGTTGTTGTTGTTTTTGCCGATGGTCATGGTGATCGCGATGATTATTTCGGTGGTTCGAATGATTAGCATTATTATTATCATTATTATTATTATTATTATTATTATTATTATTATTATTATCGTTTAGATAAAAGTGACTTTCGTGATCGCGTGGATGATTCGCGTTAACGATTTCTATGATGATGATGGTAATAATAATTACCCTGAACAATGATCATTCTACTGATTTATCAAATTAATCAATATCGTCTAAATGCATTCCTCGCAATTTTCAAACTAGTATAACTTCTCTGATTCTAGTAAACCTTACGGGGTTGCAGATTATGTTGTTAATTGTACTAAATTAACCAAATGAGGATGTTACCAATCACACAAAGATTTTGTGGCAATTGTTCAAAACTAGGCTAATTTTTTGACGTTCAACTTAATTTAATTTTCCTGTAGCGGAAGATGATGCATTGCCTCCATCCGACCGCCAGTTGGTCTGAGCCGGAGTTTTATTATGTTTTTTTTTCGAGAAAAATGACAATTTTTGAAAACAGCTCCAAATGCATCTGTACACCAGCTGCTTATCATCTGTCTGCCGGTTTTGCGATCAACCACCTACAGATTAGAAATTCTGGACCACCGGATTGGTATTGCCATCCTTCTAAACAAAAATCAAACGATATAAAGCCTTCATTGATGTGTACGTAAGTGGGTAGGGAATGTTCAATGTCCATCAGTCAGTAAGGTGAATTTTTCATTTATTATTGTTCGGATATTTTACGTTTCTGTTAGAAGACTATCATTCGTAGTTGACTCGTTTGTTCCGCGTTATCTTGCAAATCACTATTGGGAGAGGTTTGAAGCTTTCTTTGTACTCCCCAGTCTCCATGCTCCCACCCTATTCATGACAGACTCAACATGATTAGTTGCCTAAGTGCGATAATTTGTCGCTGACCGTCGAGGCGTCTTCACGTAAGACGCGGATTTGTGACTGAATTTGTACTGCTCAGCCGAGGTTGGTTTTAGTTCAAGGGTTAATTAATCAGTGTTACCTCATGCATTTCACTTCGGGGTGATACAAAATGCGGATAACCGAAAAGTCGATAAACTTGAGGTCGTACGATGACATTCCTAGTTGAACGGTATTCAATCCAAATGCAACATTCACAGTATCGGACCCTGCGATCCGAAAGAAAAAAGCACAATGGGAATTTTTTTCTTGTAGTTTACTAATCGACTTTTATCATTCCATATCTTGGCTGTCATCATTGCCAGTAGTTACGCAAGCGACCGTCTGTGATCGGACAAAATACGTTTAAGTTTTGGTGTTGAATGAATTATCCAGCTCCCGCCAGGATAATCCAACGGTTGGAGTATTCGAATTCAATCAATCCATTTCGGGTACAACTCATCTGCCGGATCTCAGCAGATGTATGCATTGCAGATGACCTCGAACGAGGACAAAATAGGGGCAATGAGTAAGCAAAAATTTCTCGGGAGGTATTGGGCCCCCCTTCCAGTGTTTTGACTAGCAAGTTATGCACGGCAACCGTTCGCATTGAGTCCGTTTACAGATCGAATACATTTTCCACTAGTCTGTTCACAACCGTTGTCCGGATACTGCTCACCGTACCGTCGTTTTCACACGTGCTACATCGTGGGTCAAGAACAGGTGATCTACGGATGGCATAGAATGACAAAGTGTCATATTCAACTATTTGGTTTATTTATTTAATCTTCCAAACCGAATCCTCACACAAGCTGACAGAACACAATAGAGTTAAGACAACGTGTCATCATCATCATCATTATCATCCGCCTTATCAACAACGGTGTCAACCCTAAACTCTACCATAGTAGAAATTCAGACACTTGCTATTCACACAAACAAATCAAGTTTCCTGTTTGGGCGTTCCTTTTTTCATATCCTCGGAGAATTTTTCTTCTTATTCGTTGCGGTAGTGTTGGTATTTGCGATAAACAGAATAATACGAAATAAAACCTGCTCTCCTGTCTACCTCAAAGCCCATTCTATGGCTGAAATTAATGGAATCAGATTTCAGTCAGCTTTGCTGGGCCAATTCATAAGGCGGGTCACATGGTTTCATGATTTTTAAACTAGCGCAAAATCTATCGGCATCGAACACACACGTGATTGGTTGTTCATTGTCACTTACAAATCAAGTTTTTTTTGGCTGTCGTTGCTGGTATTTTTGTTGCTCTTTCAGCTGATCCTCCCATTTCTTGTATTACTATTATTATTATTATTATTATTACTAATCAGGTCTCTGGTCTGTTTTGTTCTTGATTTCTTTCCCCCAACTCTTCATCCATTGCCTTTGTGCACTTCTTAAGCTCGTCGTTTCTCAGTGGTTTTGCTTTGGCAACACACGAACGAGATTATCATCAGTTTTATTATTAGTGTAAAAAATCATACATCCTTGCGCTTTTCTTTCAAGTGCAACAGACAGTGGTTTAAGATTCAAGCCTCAGGGAAAAACAACATTTTTCGGTTTATTAAATTTGGCACGAATTTCCTGGACCACTGAGCTCGTTTCGTAAACTATTGCACTAGCGTTTCGAAAAGTAGGTATTATTTTCATTTGGTTTCCCATTCAGCATCAAGACCGAGGTCGTGAGCGAATAAACTAAGACAACGTATCGTTGTCTCATCCTTCTGCCTAATCACTAGCTGTCCCTATCCGCTATGGTCGAACTCAGACACAAATCAGCTACGAACGACCGTGATGCGAACGTGTTAGCCGCTGAGCTAAGTGGGCAACTTTCACCGGTTCACCTCAAGTCAGCACTACACGGTGTGGTACCAACGTTTAGTATCGATGTTCGATGAACCGTTGACATCTAGCACGATCCTGTTCACAAACGTTCGCGTCCCACTTGAAGCTGTGTGGATGGGAATAGTTGGAGCCTCGAATCCAAGTTTCTCACTGATGAGCTTAGTATTGAAAATGAATTAGTAATCACTTGAAAATGATGTGTCACGCTCACTAATTACCAGAATTTCGGTATGCATTACTCATTTTGTTGTTTCCCCACTAAGTGCTGCCGAGCACCAGTCACAATCAAATTCGAGTTTGTTACACTTTTTGGTACACGGAGGGTAAAATTGTCATGTTCACTACTAATAATTACTAGAATAATTTGGAATCACGGTATGAATAATATCGGAATATATTCACCTGGGCGAAAAGTACATTACTATGGATATTGATCATTTCGCATTTCTGACAAACGCTATTCCACATCTCCTCTTGCTGATATCTCATCCGAATCCAAATAGTTTATTCCAAGTTTAAGTTTCGCTGTCATTTCAACGATATGCTCATTTCTTTCTCATGCATTATTCACCAGTGAATAGTACAAATTTCGAGAAGCAGACCAACTTATGGGAGATGTTTTTCGCTTTGATAACCACGTTAGTTTTCCACTCTAGATGATCTTGGTCACACAGAACGTTTTGATCTGAAAACCCGCGCAGACACACGTGTTTGCTCTCTACCTCTTGGTGTTTGGTGAAATGCTGGCATAGTTCGAGGTCTGCAATGCAATTTGATGTTTTTATTGCCTTGACACGCACACACATGCACACACGCACAGCACGCTTCAGGTTGTGGTAGAAGCCGTGTGCTTTTACGCGGCGCTCGGGCAACTGGGAACCGAAATGCAATTGAATGGCCATTCACCACCCCCCATTCGTGGGATGCAAGTTCTGCAAATGTGTATGCATTTACATGCAAGCAAAAACACAAATTCTCGTCCATTAGGTTCTATGCATTCACTCGTTTCTATTCTGGCAATATCGGAATGACGACACTCGAACCGTGTACGCTTTTCTAAGGAATTAATGGTTCTCCAAATACAGAACAATGAATCAAGTAATGTATGATCGCTCTTCGTGTGCCATCGGGGAGGCGTTGGATTAACCTGACCGTAGGTGCACCGGTTACTGATGAAGTGAACGTATAAGTACGTTTTGAATCACTTCAATCGGTGCAACATATTGGAAATTTAGCTATGCTGACGAATTCATCGACTGGTTAAGACCCTTCAGTTGTCGTTTTGGTCGAGTTCGAGATGAGCAAAGAGAATAAGACGATCGATAGGCACAAACTGATTGACAGGATGCTATACTGACCTCCCAAATAGTCGATGACTCTCAATGGTATCCTATTTCGTTTGACTGAACCGATCTATCGTTCAGCATCTGTGTTCACTCAATTATTGAGAATTGCTGAATGAATCAGTTGTTTTATGGTAAATATTTTATGAGTGAGAAACAGTCAGTCATTCACGGAATGTCGGTACATCAGTCTGTGGACTGTTGTAAACTACCTCAGATGGTCAAAGCGCTCAGCTGGCAGTCGTTCTTCTCTAGTTCTAGTCCCATGCTGGACTCAGTGATTATGCACCGCCGATGCTTTCTAGCAGGCTAGATTGAACAACTTTACCATGGTGATTTGAGCGTTCGCGTAGTACGACGAATCGCTTTACAGTACACATACATGATGGCAGTACATAGTGCAATTTAAGCCATAGTGACGGTGACTCTGGTTTTGTGAAATCACTCAGGCAAGCCAGAATTTCATTTCTTGTGTGTCCGTTTCCGTGTGACGGCCATTTGCAGGAATGAGAATCTCGCATAAGGAAGAAGTCTTCCAAAGTTAGGTTTCTACGGCAACGCTTGCTTTTTCCATACTGACAACTCTGCAGCAATTCGACATTTCCGTCCTAGTCATTTGTCCCTTTGATTTGTATCTTAATTTTGATTCTCATCAACTGGATTCGTAAAACGTGAACGTACATCCCACTTCATCTTGTCATCATTAACATTTTCCGGAATACTAATTTGACACAACCAAATTAGTCATAACTGAGAATCATGTAGTCTGAAAGTGAGATCTGAATGCAGTGGAACATTCGTGGTATGAGATCAAGACAAATATCTTCGCTGATGAATTTAATGGGCAAACATAAGAAAACCTAGTATCATTTTCATAATTTCGTTAAGATTTAAACTTTTTCGTGTTTTTGTGGAGTCACTTGTGTTTTTTTTGTTTCGCCAACTGATTTTCATGTTGACCTCAGTATGAAATGTTAGCCCTTGCTGGCTTCTGTGACGGTCGGTAGAAGTATTTTTCTTTTTTGGGAGGCGTACTTATTTCAAATGCAAAACAACTCGTCGGACGAAAAATCTTCTTTTTGGTGTCTGCACCATGAATGGATGAGTCCCCTGGTGAATATTACTTTGAGTTTTTTCGGTTTGGTCCTAATAAATAAGGCTGGACGCGAAATTCTCAGGATAATATGTTGAAAGTTACATGCATACCGATACTTCATTGCAAGCAACCAAGATCCGTACACATCAGTCAGTCAGATGGAATGCTCCAGAAGTCAATCAAAGTGTGAACATTTTCCCAAGCGGCTTCCAAACTTCTAGGCAAACTAGGCGAGTGAAGTTTATACGTTTCACTTAACCTCGTTAACATATCTTTGATCTTCAACGCAGCAAATCCTAGCTTTTCTCTCGATTGGAGGAAATCACGAGACCAGGCCGGGAGGTAATACGATTGGGATTGCCAATAGGACGTCTTGTTTTGAACAAATCATAATCCACACACTTAATACACATTACTTCCATCTGGACCTGACCAGCGACACACCTAAACGACACACTGGATCAGGAGAAACTATTTGGTCCAAGTATATTTCCAATTGTTACCTCTCCAGTTGGACAAACAAATTGTCCTTTTGAGCATGAATGATGCTCAAGACAGCAAAGTTCGTCTGGTATGCAACCGGAATGCGATTGTCATGGAAATCAAATCATGAGGCATCTCAGTGCTGAGTATTTGGTATTTCAAGACCGGAAATGAACATCTGGTTTGGTTGGCTCGAAAACACCGCTGAGTATTGTGTAATGGGAGCCTAAGACTGTGTGTAGGCAGGTGTGCTTATGCAAATTGTGAACAATCTTGGTTCTTTGCCTTAAAGCCGAGGTGTTTCTCGTGGGATTCAAGAGAACCACATCCGTAAGATGCATTTAACTGCAGAAAAACGGCTTCTCAAAAACGGTATGTTTTCGAATAAGTATGGATTTCGTACTGTAGTATGCCTTCGGTAAGTTGTTTTGTTCTCTTCGAAATGATGATGCTTGCGGGTGCTATCTAACTTCTGTATAACGGTCTTTTGAGGATAGAAGGGATAGGTTAGGTCATTGACATTTCAAGGTTTTAATTTCATCCGTATACCCTGAAGATACTGCCGGCCGACTTTCTAATGCGAACATAGTGACATTTGTCTTTGTTTATGGTTCGAATCTGCAAGTCTTATCGTAGTCAAAAAGCACTGGCCAACTTTTAGAATCCTTTGTTTGAGAGTAGTTAGATGTGGCAATCGAGAAATTGAGTAAGCAAAGTGCGTGAAGTCTGTCGCTTATGTAGCTGGCGCAACTGATTTGAAATCATATCAGTGCGATTTCCTCGGTTGCAAATGATGATTTCCAGAAATCGTTTTGGGGCTCCAAAAGTGGGGCAAAATCATGGCTTCCTACTATTTTTTCAACTTTTGGGTAGACAATGGGATGATAAATAAACGGACTAGCTCAGGCAACTTATTCACTAAATGATGGTGCTTTCTGCCTATCCGTTACTGGTTTACGTGCTCAACTTCCGTGTATGGTCTAAACGAGGCGGTGAATGTAAAAGGCATTTCAGTCTACGTTCAATCGTTGACCGCACGGTGTATATTTTTGTGTGGTTGTTGTTGTTGTTGTTGTTTGTTGTTGTGCTTCCACGTTTGGGGCCAAAAGACCGGGGATTAAGTAAACAAAATAAATTTGATTATCGTAGTAAAAATGGAAGATTTTACACCTTATTCAGGTTGGCGAATGGCCAAACTGACTAGAAGGTAAAAATGCTGCCCGTTGAGTATTTCAACCGCCACTAGTTGCCTTGAACCGAGAACAGTGTGGTTCACTTATTCAATCACTCATTCAAACACTCCCTCACCTCTTTTACTCATCCAATCATCCAGTCACTCACTTACTAGGCCATCCAATTATTCAATCAATCGAAAAGGCATGTTGGGTTTGTGTCATCTTATTTGCACAACAAAGACATCTGATTAAGAATGTCCTTTTGATAAAAAAACTTTCCTCGACTCACTGGGAGCGGATCATATTAAAATACCACATGAATTCAGTGATGATCGTGAAACGAAAATTGGTGTGTGGTCCATCTGACAACTTTTACTGGAAAATGTCACATGGAGGTGCGACTCAATGAGAAGCCGAGGTGTACCATCGAAATCGGTAATGCAAACAGACAAGCTGACCAATAACGGAGCCTCATGGCTGATTTAACATCCGTTGTGGTGGGTTCGTATTAGACGTCATCTATTCTCCGTGCAACTTTTCCCCCGATAGACATTCTTCCAATGTGACATCGTTTGATACACCAGGAGTGTTATCAGACGAGAGAACAGTGTATGCCACATTCGGCTAGTAAAGAACATCATTCTTATTGTAACAGATCGATTCATGAAATCATGCATTTGTGAGTCACACCAGCAAAGTTGTTTTCTGATATTCTTTTTCCAAGAATATTTATCTTTTTTACTTTTCATCGACAGAATGGGGGGAGGTATGGAGGGGCTACTTACTAGGACGGGGAGGCAAGTGGTGAAGTAAACTGTGAGTCAATTTAAGTTTGCCTGAACTCTAAAATCCCATTTTGCAAAACAAAACATCAAAGATGCATAACCTGGATTAAATACTTGCAAGTATGGACAAGTTCGGAATTTCCGAGGTCAAAGCCGGTCTAGTCGTGTGTGTTTGCTTGTTTGATATGCCGAACGTACTACTAGAAAGATATGAATCGTCGTACCCGTCCAGCGACCATTAACTTTATGAAAAATGTCTAAACTGTGCCACGTCTAACTCTTGTCTCTCAAACATCTGGGTAGACTGGTAAGCCAAATTGTTGGGATTAGTACCTAGGTCACATGCATTCGACCTGCATATAAACCCTGGACCTATTTCAGCTCAGCGAAAGGTCACTGTCAGAATGTAGAAAATAAAAGTGTTTTTGTTTCGATTGGTTTGTCTCTCGTTAGTTCTCATTGATGACCTCAATCCATGTACCCTTCTATTTTTGTCCGTGGTCAAAAAAGACCAGATTGCGTTTGGGAATGAGATGAAAAAATGCGGTTCCTCGTGGCCTTTTACCGTATGCTAAACCCCTAGGTTTTTCAGTCCGCCCCTTTGTTAATTTTTGAAAAGTATTTTAATTCAATGTTAGTTAGAACCGGAAACAAATATTTTCCGACATAACTTCGGAAAAACAAAACCAAAGTTTCCGCGGGCCAGTGGAATCATGACAGGTTTATTTCGTTGGGGAAAAAGCCAAATTCGACAAGCCACTGACCTCTAAGCTACCGATAGTCAGCCTCACGGTGATCATATGAATCAGCGTTGTAGCGATTTCCTAGTCTGTTTAACTGAAGCTTTTACAGTCAATAGTTTACTCGGATTGATGGAAAATTCGCCTCAAAGTGCACATCTCGTCATCCATAATCGAACGGACCATGTCCCGCTTTCCAGGAAAATAATCTATCCAGCAAAGTTGCTATTGCACAGTCATCCATGGAGAGAATCACGAGTGGCTACCCAGTCTTTTGTTTGTCCATAGTAATTAATTCCTTATAACATTTCTGGTCTTCGGAAGATCCTATTGATATGGTCAAATACAGGGCCATTCACAGTAGTTGCTATCTACCACGAACTGAAGGGGAATAGAAGATTTTCCACTTTCTTGAAATAAGGATGAAGTTGAACTCTTCGTGAGAATGTATTTCTCCCCCAAGTTTTGGGATTGATTTGGACACATCAAGAATATTATTGACCAAATGGACTCCTCAAGCAGAGAGTTGGGATTTGAATAGAACTTCTGGTGAGGCTATAGATACCGTGGTTTTAACATGCTAATATCGCTGGCTTGAATCATCCAGCCGTCAGTCACTTCCTACCCCACTACCCCGAAATGATCTAACACTCTTTTACTGAAACGTCGTGTAAGTGTTTTAAAACGACTATCTCACGTGAGTCTTCGCCGAAACGTTAGAAATAGAAGTCCGCCATTTTACTATGGTCTGTTACTCCCTGGATCATGGTATTGATCATTTTTAATCAATATTATTAAAAACATTGGGTAATGTGCACGTTTTTTTTATGGTCGACATTCTTGCAATCCTAGTCTGTCTGAAGAATAACAAAATCAGAAACTTGACGTCTGCTCTTTTTGCCTAAATCTAATTTAATCGGTTTGAACGATTTTAAATAAGCACCTGTATAATGTAGGCAACGAGGGATTCCATCTTGTCTGTCTGCTCGCTGTTTTCGCTCTCGGTTAGATATGGATGCGAAATGTACATAAACATCGCAGGACAGTGGTTTGAGGTCCATGATGACCCGGACTGAATCGAACCGAGCTGGGCTTAGACTAGGTGGATTGAGTGCGGCTTGAATGGGACGGATGGAAAAGCTTTCGCGAGCCTCATTATACGGTCCATGCACAGTCAAGTTTAAAAGCAGTCTCACTGTAACAAGAAGGCAAGCGAGCAATTCACATGTTTATTACAAAGCAAAACAAGTCACATTCATCAGACTTTGCTTGGCCGTGTTTATTGTTCTCTTCCAGACCACATTCACGCAAGATCCATATTCTGACTAGTTGAGCATTCCTGGACCCATTCAACCGTCCCCGATACCGTTGCTTTCGTTCTTTTGGACCTCCCTCTGGTTGTGTCGGTCCAATTGTATGGAGTGACAACTGGGACTGTCGCTCTCACCCGGGGGAGTCGTGCTATTTATCTGAGTTCAAAGGCTCTGCTGCGCCTACCACTGTCTTTGTCTCTTGGGGAGCATCTTTGCCACTTTTATAGTTGTTTCCTCGGGCGACCGATTCTGACGGATTTGTGCTGCGGGATCGATCACCCTCTCCATTCGTTTTAGTCGTGCTTTCCTCTACATCAGTATCGATGAAGCTCCTTTTAATCACAGTCATCCCGTCGGTTTTACGGTTTCTCAGTGGACAGTAATACAGGAAAACCTAGGTGAGAAATGCCAAGAATCAACATGAATCAGTCAAGCAGCCCTGTCGTGGTAATGGAATTCTCTAGCAAAACATGAACTTTTTTGGTTGGTTCTGACGCTGTCGACGAGTGTTTTGACAGGTTTTGAAAATCCTTTCGAAATGGTACTACCTATGCACTTGACTTGACTTGATCGACTACTTGTCGTTAATTTGGGAACAAAGAAGTCTGATCAGTGGACAATACTGAACCGCTTGTTCGGCTCGAGGATCAAAATGAATAATGATTTATGGACGGAGAACTCTATCTGTCTGTGTGTGTAAAAGACAAAATAGAAATCAAAACAACACTATGACATGTTTATCCTTTTTGACCCGTTAGGTGTGAACCCTAGGACTTGATTAAAATCACTTCTGCGATTCAAACACATCAGGTGCCTTTATTCCTCGAAGGTCAAATTATGCCGGGTTATAGTTGAATACATGTGAGTATTTGCGTTGTTGATCTATTGAACATCTGAGTACTGTTCATGCTCGGCTATGCGGATTCTGATTGGCATTGTTCTTCCCAAACTCAATCCAGTGATCGATATTCGGTTAAAAGAAAAACATTTTATACCAATATACGGTAATACACTGTGAACTTAGATTCACATGAATGTAGAAGATGAATTCAGCGCTCGCTACCTTCATTCTGCCGATCACATTTGTCTCTTCCTAAGTGGACAGAAGAAAGGCTTTTGTAGTCTTTGCATTTGAGGCAGATTGTCGTCTCTAACCGTGATTGCCGCTACAAAAATCAATATTTCGAGTGTAACATTGCGATTCATCCCTGTATGAAAGAAGCCCGTCAGGCTGAAGACACTGTCATTAACATGTATTCCGTGCATATCGTACAAACAGATCACTTTAAATAGTTTGGTATTAAACTGAGCAGTAGTCCACATTGGTTCTTGCTTGCCGTGATCATTACAAACAAACTGCCATTATTTTTCATCCACCAATCATTATCCCAGTCGTAGCAAGAAGTATTTCATGAATATACACATAAGCTTGCTCATTTTTGGTTTTTGATTCGTTACAGTCTTAAACGATTCAGTCTTGGAGCATTAGATTAGGCGTCTAGAATTATTCAAAATGCGAGTACAAAATTTTCTCCAACGGTTCGCAACCACTGCATCTTTTTTCGTCTACGGACAGCCACATGCCTAAGCTGAACACATAGGCATAAGCCACATCCATGCAGGTGTATTTGTACTGAGAATCTGTTACAATGGTCTTAGTATGTCTGAAAGAACAATTTTGACTTTTTACATGAACTCTCAACCAGTTTCAGTGTTCTAATATCGTGATGACATTTTTGCGAATGGAAAGTTTCACATACCTATACGTAATTCTGTATGTACCACTGTCAATATTATTATCCATATCTGCAATATTAATATTATTGGCACTAATAACAATGAAACTCAAAGGATGGCTGATCGACACAAAGTCTTGCCCCTTACTTGATGCAGGCTACATTAAGCGTTGGAACATTTCCAAGGGATCGTAATCTACCTTTCCGAATAGATGTATTATTTCTGAAAACTTTTATGGTAGATTATCAGATAAGGAGGGTATTTCATTAGGTTTCCGAAAGTTTGTACGATAGGAAAACAACTTCGCTTCTGGTTGGGTTGTTGACCGATGTGGCCAGACTGGTCTTGGCAAAGTCAAGCCAAAGTGACGACGAAATATTTGCGATAAAAGTGTTTACCTGAACCTTATCGAGATAACATCATCGTGCGGAGCCTACGCGAGGGAACACAACTCTCCCAACAACGGTATGTTTTATTTGGTCCCCTTCTACGATACACAAAGCGTTCCGATCTAATTTGTTTTGGAAATATTTTTTGTTGTCGTTGCTGCGAGTTTGGTGTTCCGTTGATCACAAACCACGGATCACACATCTTCCACACAGCCCGTTTTGTTTGTGTTCGCCTTCATCCTCCCCCCGGGTGATCTTGACCTTCCAGTCTGCCGAAATTTCTCAGTTGTAATCCTCATTCGTTTATCTCGGTGCATTTATCACATATCGCTCTAATTTTTTTTGTCAGTTCCGTTAATGAATACTTTCAAGAAATAGAAATCGATACCAACAAACCAAATCGCATTAACAGTTTTCTGTTCGTGCATTCCAAACAGAACGAATTCGGGACACTTGTCATGGAAAATGTGCAATGCATGATCAAGGCGGTTTCTGCTGGGGTCCGGATGCGGATTCATGCCAAAAGAGTAAGCAATGTTTGCCTGACTTTGCCCAATTCGGTCTTTCATTCACTGCTATGGTTCATACAAGGCAAGCGATTTAGAGTCGCAGAAGGCATGTAGTTGTTTTCACGCACATCCGTGCCACATTCGCGGACTGACTGGGGTGTCGCGATGATTAATATAAAATGGTCAGCGGTGGCCAAGCCAATAAAGTCATGGTGTTTAGGCATGAAGGTCACGGGTTCGAATCCGCCCACTGGCGATTACCTTCTCCACTTGGCAGCCCTCTGTTGGCCGCGGCCCCCTTCCTGAAAAGTGATGCATGTTGGTGTTTCATTAATAAAGGCAGTAAAAGAGAGAAGATAAAAGATGGTTGAATGTACATGACCGTGTTGGACGAGTGCTTTAAGTCAGCTCCGAGATTTGATGCACTCAATTATTCAAAAGTGGAGTGAATATACTTGCGATTTTGCATCGTTTTCTGTGGCCATTGCATTTGATATCATTTACGCATGGGTTGAGAATCTACTGAATCGAGCAGCGATGAATCAATAAATCGATTTCAGTTAGACAGTCTTTATGAATTGGGATGCCTAATCAATTGGGTTATCTCTAGAAGGATCTATCATTTTTATAATACTTAGACGGGGTAATATTTGGGCACCATGTCTTGCTCGAGCTGTCGAGGAGGAAATCAATCAGAGCAATCTGCCATCATACGGAAGCGATCGGTTGTCATAGTTACTTGAAAAGTTCTCAGTTTAACTTAGGAGTTGACCAGACCAGCATTGAAATGATGATGGAACTGTATGTATTATAGGAAACAAACGAGCATGTTTACATCGTCGTATGAACAGGATGACTTGGAAATTTTAAGATGCATGATCCGATTGTTTCCAAACCCATAATGCATTATGCAAATGAAGCGAATGAGATATATTTCACGGACGGAACTTCTGAAATCCTGGGCTCTCTGTTAATCAGTTTTCGGTAATGTGCTCTCACTGACTGCCCTCTCATTCGCGGCGGACGACAAAACGGCCTGGGGCTGTTTGTCGGGATAATTTTCATTGACATTGGAATTCTGCTTTTCCGACTTAATTTGCATCTGTTATCCCCTCACTGCTTTATCTTTGATTGGTTCATCTTGCTTGGTTCTTCCAACCGATTCGACAATTCTTTGTCCTAAAGGATTTTGCTAAAATAAACGCTAGAAGAGCAGGAACCGAGGTTGCGATCACCATTCAGCTGGTTATTTGAACCCATGTATTGTCTACAAATATATATAAACCTTGGTACTCTTATCGACAGACAAAATGTTAACTCTCTGAAAAGCTCTGTCAAGAACACGCAACGATATTGTAAAGAGCCGTTAAAAGAAAGCATAAACTTAGTGCCTGTGACTATCTGCACATGTTTATTGTGGGTCCAATTAGAAGTAGCTGAACGCACGCGACATTGACTACTATGATAAGGCAATCAGAACAAGGACAGTGAAGAACTTGATGGGTGTACGAAATAATAATTGGTTATTTATTCCAATCCACTAATACATTATTATTTCAGTGAAAATTTGGACCTCAACGAACAGGATTAAATTTTAAGGTGGCTTACATCGATGGGAGCCCGAGCCGCCGGCGGTGGCCAAGCGGATAAGGCCATGCAGTCTGGACGAGTAGCTCGCGGGTCCAAATCCTCCCACCGCCCACCAGTTTCCCCACTGGGCAGCTCTCTGTTGGCCGCGGCCCCCTTCCTGAAAAGTGGTGTACATATCGTTTTTTCATTATTAACAAGAAAGTGAAAAATAGAAAGAACATCTCGTTCGATACCAGCGTGAACAATAAATTCATGTGAAATTCTGTGAGGTTCGTTAGATCGTCACTGTATTTCCCTAACCACAACGAAATGGTTGGCTAACAATCGACATTTTCCCGGGCTGCTCAGCCATGGAATGATGGAAATCAAATTAGGACCACTTACAAGCCTGACCATTTTGTTTCCAATAAACCCAATCCAGTGTCTTGGAATAAATGGAATACTCCGTTTAGTGTTCCCCACGTCTCGCAGCGAGCTACGACCGCGAAAACTTATTCGAACTAAAGCACGCAGACGATTTCGTTACTTGTTACATTTGAAAACTAGGTGAAACGTTCTCCGTGGCAGCACACTAAGTGCTAATGGAAAATGAAGTGTGTGCCTTGTTTCAAAAACAAAAAAACAAACGAATAATTATGTTTTGTTTCGGATATTAGTTGACAAGCCACGCATGCATTGAACATACACAACGAAAACGTGCAGATGTGGAATTTAATCAAAAATTCACGTTTGTCTTAATCGCGTTTTAGTTCTTCAGAGCTGTTCCATGAGGCGGGGACTGTCCCACTTAATTTGTGCGTATGTAAAGAACAGAATGGCAGTTTTCCTCTCGTTTGATGGTGTGCTCTGATCTCCTACAAGTAATCGCATCAGTGAGCCCAAACCAAAGACATTAGCGAATCAAAGAATTGCGGTAATCGTTGGAAAAATTACTTTCAAAGACAAACTGATGGAGTTTTCTGTGAAAGCAGCTTTATCGATCATCATATACTTATAAAATAAACGTTGTTTTTTCTTCTAGCGACATTGCTTGATCATCTGCAACCTGTTTTTAGTAGTATCTTATAGTTAGGTTTTTTAAATAAAAACTTTATGGGCAATGACTGTTTTGAAGAATAACCGTAATCTTCCTGGCGCATTTTGAACAATTCGTTCTTCATTCGGTGTCTACCGCGTTCAACGGAGAAACGGGGCTGACGGTGAGTCAATGAGAGCAATTAAACTGTACAGGAAGTTCTAATACACTAGGTCATATTCATAGGTTTAGAGTTCGTAACACTAATAGGCGTTGTCGTCCTGGAAAGGGTTTGCAGTTCTCTTTTGACAACTGCAGACTTGCACCTCGTCCGATGGAACACAAGTTTTCGAATTGTACTAAACCTGCCCAGTTACAACGAACGCGAACCGTTATATCGTGCTTGCGCTGTGCTTTCTAAGAACATGCCGTTTCGCATGCTCTATACAAAAGCGAACAGTATATCGTCAGGTTGTGCTTTTTGATACCACTTTATCGCATTGAATATCATGTCGTTCTTGTCCTTCCCCTCTTTCGACCAAAAATGGTACTTTCAAATATCAGTTCTTTTTGTTCACTTCAAATGTTCTTTCTTCACTCGGATTGCTTTATCCATTACCAACCGTTTTTTTCTCAAACGGTGCAATTTCTGAATAGGTGTTAACATTACCACCGATAATATAGTTACGAGGTGGGTCTTAACTGGAAAACTGAGTGATTAAAGTGTGTGAAATCTCCATTTTCAATCTGTTCACGGGAACAAGGGCGTAAACTGGATTAGTCGAAGCAAAATCGCTAACTCTCCACGTAGCAACTAGTTGGTTGTCTGCTTCATGGTAGTTGAAAGCCATGAAAAAGCATGATGCTCCAACCAAAACGGTCTCGCACTAACGATGCTTCAAAGGAAGATAACGGGACTACGAGTGTTCATTTTATCGATCTACTACCTCAGATGACTCCAAACGGGAGCAACTTGAATGCTATTTCCTACAAGTAATAATGGTTAGCTGATAAACTGTTGATATGGCCAGGATATTTGATATTCATAAAAGTGAGTCAATATGACAGTTTCCCTATTAGTTGTTACTTACGTGTATGAATTGGGAAGCAGTTTTCCTGACACACACACGAACATTCCAAATCCAATGGGTCTTTTGGCGTGAATAACCATGTCTTGTCGGACTAAAGGTTACATGTAGCAAATCGTGAGATCACGAAAAGAAAAATGCAAATGGTTAGGAAATAATTAGATGTTTCAGTTAGATCTTTAGGAACTTTCGATACTGACATATTTGGGCAAGAAAAGCAAGGGATAGATGCTGCTATTAATCAATAATCATGCGGTCCTAATTAAGACGTAAACAGGAAATCAGAGCGTCCGTAAAAGATTTGACTCATTCTAACTGAAAATGTATAACGAGCAAACCGCTTACACAGTGAAACGGCTAAACTGGTGGTACGTCCGCCTGCAATCGACTACTTTCGGCAAACCAGTCCCACTTTGGTAGACGGTGGTCGAACCATGATTAAAGACAATCATTTCCAAGTATTGAGTAGCCTAAATTGATTAGCTTGACTCCAAGCATTCGACAGGCATTCTGACAATCCGACCTCGGTTCAAGAGGTCAGTACTCGAATCCATTGGCTTCGTGGTGTTGGAGTCCTTTCGCATCCGACTTATTCGTCCCCTTTGTACTGTTTGAGGGTAATGTAACAAAGTGAACAAAAACGTCGAGTTGCAAAGATTTTGGATGATTGAAATAAAAGCGGAGATAAATGTGCACTACTCTCTGGTCTGGTTAGTTTTGTGGTCTCCTGCTTAACGGACAGTTCGGCATCGTGTATAAGATCACTCAGATCTGCGGATTGCCACTGGCAGGAGGACGTTGCCCATCGCTATGGTCGTTTTGCATTTCGAAAATCCTTCATTTTGCGAACGACTAGTTTATCGAAATGGTAAGCTCTTGGCAGAAACATGGAAGATCTAGTAATTTTTTCCCTCTCACCGCGCCCGGGCAAAAATCCCATCACGAAAAATGGGCTTAGGTGTTTGGTGGTTGTGTATCACAGTCAGCCACTGTGAAATTTCTTCACATTTCTGAAAAAATTACGTATGGTTAATGATTTTTGATTTATCAAAAGACTGTTTTCAAAGGTATAGCACACGAAAATGCTTTATGGTGACAGGATTGGCAAACGTTGGCAGTCGTTCTCTCCGCGGGGTAACACTGGCCACATCAAGATTTCTTCTTTTCGTATTGGTTGAAAATGAGTAGATACTGGGAGCACGAGTGGAGATTATGGTTACAAACGCAAATTAGAAAATTTTATCTTTGATTCTAGTCGATATATTCATTTGCCGCTTTTTGGCACACTCAATGCATTGAATAACATGAGGTGTTTATTTACCTGTCACTAAATGTCGAGTTGACCAGTTTGAATGACATTTCTACCGACGCTAGTTAAAGCACCCTGTGGTTTGAACTTTCAGTCGTTTTTGCTTAAATGACAGGTGTAAATAGACTGGTGGCATTCCGAATCCATTAGAAGGTAGAAGGTCAGATCCATAAAAAGGATGTTGTCTTTTTTCATCCGCTCCGACAAGTAAATCGTGAAAAATGTTTCTTTATCACGAAAGTTGTTCGAAATGCTAACAAGAAATACGGAGGCGTTGATCAAGGCTGGGAAAAGCTAGTTTAGTAGGATGGAAAATATCCAGACTTCTCATTCATAAAAAGGTTGCTAATTTTGTTTGTTTAACTCAGTCTACCGTATATGGTCATCTGTGTTACCAGTACCATCTGCGCGCTTCATTTTTACAACGTTAGGAGTGAGCCTGTCTGTTACTGGGTCTTCCGTGTGTACGTATTATTACAGCAATTAATACTGATCACTGTTGCGTGAAGATCAGACCGTCACGTATCTCCGACACAAGAGGACTGTGTGTTACGCATTGGTTACGTCTATCACTAGGAATGAAACAGACAGAAACGAGCAAAGCTCAAATATTAGACTGATCCCTCAATCATTTTAACTTCCTTACCTTAAATCAATATCTAGCGCAATCTTTCGTTCGACCAGAGTGCACCGTTTCTAGCGAAATGACCAACATATCTGAAAAAGTCACGCTTCTTATCAGTTATGTCATCCTCCTGCTTGACTTTCATATTGTGTAGGCAAGCGGTTAGTGAATAAATACAGAAGAAATATAAGATTTACTTTGCTTTATTAGGTAATCAATAAAAACGAAACTGAGTGGGCTGCTATAGTCATGGAATATGGCATCACTGTACTTTCACTTTATGACTCAATATATATTTTGCTGTGACACCAGCTGCGATGCAAATGACAGATAGACTCTTTTTCGCATACTTTCGAGTAAATCTGCAATTTGCTGAGTAGATCTTGACATTTTCGGATAGATTTGCTGCCGTCAGGGACCAAGTGAGATTAGCAACCCAACACAGCCTGTACTGGACAATCACGTAAAGGGCTGCACATACATGTCTCATCATCACCTATGGTCTACTCGGTGAGCTAAGATGTCACGTCACACACCGTTGCGGATACTCCAGAAATGCTTTATTTTTGCCCGCTCACATTTCAGCCATAAGACATTGGATTTCAGCTTAGCTTAATGTGATACAAAATTCAGGGGTTTGTTCCCTCCTGGTAGGTACAGAGTGAGGGGTTAACATTTTTTCGTATTTCGATCACCTGAGCAAAAGAAATCATGGTCACTGGACAACTTCGCAACCTGGACTTGGGAAATCCACCAGTGTGAGCTAAATAAATATGCTTTTTTGTATTTGAACATCGTTGACCAGGTGAGAAATGCCATTCGTGTTGGTCTTCAACTATTCGCCGAGTGGAAAAAATACAAATATTTATTTAATTGCTATCGTAGTGGTTTGTTTAACTTTAAACGGTCAAAAATACAATAAACCGACACGTCTATGCACGCACAAAATGTTTCCATATCTAAACACAAAGGTATAGCACAGAACAAATCCAAATTGAATTGCACGACTCTCGCCGATTGACACGCGTTTACTTAGTGTGTTTGGAAATCTCAGCAGGCGTTTACTTGTTCTAATTTATTCGTTCGGGAAGAAAATATTTGACAGCAAAAACAACAGAATTGTTTTTTCTTCAACTTACATTCAAAGATCAACGAGAATGGAAACGTGAACTTCCAGGGTTGGATAGAGAGTGGCCTGGAGGTTTGTATTATCTTAATTAAAAATAATCTGTTGTGGAAGAACATAAATAGTACTGTACGGTCCACTGCGGGGCCCCTAGGTAAAAGGATGACGTTCGTAAATACGTGTCCACACCTGCATTTCAAACGTGATATACACGTCTGCATTGGTTTTTCAAACACGACAGAATATCTGTCTCTGTTGTTCTTCCCCTTAGGACCGAATCAGTTCTGTGTGTGTTCTCAAGGAAATCTCTTTTGAATCGTAAGGTTCATCTATCATTAATTCAACTCTATTCATCAGTGCGATTTGATTTCCCTCCCGTTTTCCTTAGATACCCAGAGGACAGGTTTTGTTCATTGTGACCGCAGATCTTCGTGTAAAACGATTCTTCATACATGTACCTCATACGATGAAATTGTAGGTCTGCTGATTGAGCAGAACCCTGCGGGCGACGTTGCGGACAAAATTCATGAAACCCACTCCAGGCATCAGCAAATTGTCTGATAGAATGATTTGATGTGCATGGTATCAACACTCAAAGCAGTACAAAAAACCATGCAAGTAATAGAAAGGGTGTTCAGTTAAAGGGAACGAATGTTAGGTTGTAGGTTTCTCGCAAACGGCGCAATCATAGGTGGCCACATTGTTTATGATTTGACGCAAATTTTAACGCTCTCAAAGTGGCTAAGGGGTCACGGAGTTCGAAGAACAGGATCCAGAGGAGAAAGATGAAAAAGTGCTTTTATTTATTCAACTGATGTTGTTTTTTGTAAATGGATGGTATGAGCGATGTCTAAATTTGCTGATCGGAAGAACTGTCGATTCTTAATCGGTGCAATTATTGTGGAAATTTCATAAATGCAGTAAAATATTTCATCTGTCCGTCAATTGAATTGGCTACACAGAGGTATGACTGTTTATCAGTGACAATTTAGGTAGTAATTTCAGCTCCAAGACTGGGATCCAATTTAGTGCCGGAAAATACCAGGAGCTCGATTCCTCATCTGGAAAGCAATCATCAAATTGTTAATGTTTTTTTATCTTCTATCTTCTATTTTCTATCTTTTACTTCTTTCATTATTGAGATAACGATGTACATTATTTTTCAGGAAGGGGGCCGCGACCAACAGAGGGTTATCACGTGGAGAAGTTGACCAGCGTTGAGAGGATTCGTACCCGCGACCTTCATGCCCAAACACCATGACTTTATTCGCTTGGTCACCGCCGGCCCTTGCTGTTGCACTAGAATAACGGCTGACTGCTACTATGGTCAAAACTAACCTAGAGACTAGCATCCACCTAGCAAAACTTCATATACACGTTGCACTCTGCTCGCTGAAGAATGGAACGAGAAGAGGAAATAAAATAGACAAAGTGAAATCGAAGATAACTAGTGTGGCTTTGGCCGCCAGTGTGAGTAGAAGTCAGTCTTGGAACGGAATTAACAAATGCAATACTCTGATTGGTTTTCGCAAATGTTTGAGAGCATACTCTCATTCCGATCCGGCATTCGTGGTAGCATGCTGAGTACGGCTTCATCAGAAATGGTGACAAAACTATATATATACGTTTCGTACATTTCAAATACCGAGTTGCTACAAATTTTACGTGATCAATAAGACCGATAAACTTGAACTGCCGTCCTTCGGATTTGATTGCTAGATTACAACAGTCCAAGCAAAGGCAAAATATAGAAACCGTATATTGTCAGATAAATAAAAGTCAGTAAGTGAATAGTAGAGCTGATTAAAGGAATTCAGGTACAAGAATCCCACCAACGGTTGAAGTCCACCTCGTGTTTACGGGTACCTTTGACCCGAGTTCATCACGCGAAGTAGAGTTGAACAATTTCACCTTTAGTCTTTAACTTCGTCACTGAGACGACTAAGTTGTGGGCTGTTGTCCATTGGCTGATCAGCAGCTTAATGTTTAGGATCCATTTGACATCTTCCAAGCTTACAATGCTGCAACAGAACGGGATTGGTTAGAAGCCAAATTTTGTACTGCTAGGAGTAGAATTCAGTGCGATCGATATGTTACATTGCATGGCTAGCTACATTTCAACAGACGATTGCATGTCGTCGGAAATATATTCGGATATCCAGGAGGCTTTATTTGCGTTCACCAACTTCAGACAACGGAGTACGCACAACCACACCGAGGTCGATGCTGGTATACCGCTCAGAAACGTGGACGTTGATGTCAGAAGGTTCGCGAAGATTTATGGCTTCTAAACAAGGTTGCTTTGTTTGTGTTTGTAAACTAAGAATAACTTAGAAGTTAGACGCAAGGTACCGTGAGACTGTTCGACGCGATCTTTTTCAGACGGTGTTTGGCTCAGTGTAGTGGTCCGATGCACTCGTCCTATTGAAATCCATCTTCTACACAGTCCTTGGAGTCGTTCTTCTGTGATTTCTTGCTATATTTTTCTGTGTTGAGTAGACGGCCCAGTTAAGTGTTAATCAAAGCCAAAGCACGTGGTACAATGTTAGCAGTTGTCAATTCTGAACCGATTAGTTATGCGAACAAATTCAGGCAGCCAACAATTGCCTGCTTCAGATAGCCATTTCGTAGACCAAGGTTCAGCATTGATCAGGTGACCATTAGAAACAAAGTAGCCCATTTTCCGAAATTGCGGAAATTGCTTACAGCCCACGTGTCAGTCGAATGGGACACGTCCTGATTGCGCTCGATGATGAACAAGTCTGTCATTCTTCCTTCACCTCGAAGTGCTGAATTCAGTCTTAATCAATTGCAACGACCGAACGGAATTTGATATTTTTCCTCTCCGCCTACTGATCAGATCAATGTCCGTTAGTGGCACGGATACGAGGATGGCTTCTTGATCCAATCTCAGCTGCACAGATTGCGTTACGTTAATTTGTGCTGTGGTCGTACTTCTGCACGGGAAATTGAGATAAGATAATGATTTTCATATACTGTGACCGAAACACCGTATTCAGCTGCTCTGTTGAGCCTTTGAAGGCAACAGCAGAACAAAGCAGTTCTTAGTGGCCCTTATCGACTAAAATATTCCATGCAATTTATTTGTTCTCTGTTCAGGCTTGCACCTGACGGAGGCAAGGTTGACAAACGAGCTACAGACCACATGCTCATTATTTCGGTCGATGAAGGAAGACAGGGTAAACGAATGCCTATCGGTAACAAATATAAAGTGAAACCATATCAGACTTGGCTGATTACTTTTAGTTTTGTAGAGTAAGCCAAACGCTCTGTAAGGTGTGAACAGAAAACGCCTTTCTTATCCCTGTGTTTTATCACACCTGGTGATACTTACTGACATGTTTGGATGAGCGCTCTGTTCCGACACTCTGACATTCAATCTTAGACAAGAAAAACAGTGAACGAGTCTAGGCCGAGAGCGTCTGAATTTTGTGAAACTTAATCGCGCAATCTTAAGCGAAAATACTTTTTTTGAATGCAACCGGAAGCAGAAGAGTTGCTACTTGGACGGGCACACTGTTTCCGAGGGACATTCGTTTTGAAAGGCTACTTGCTTGGGTATCCACCTTGTTCGTTTTTCTTCAAATATTGCGTTGCCTTTTTGACACAACAACAATAAACGCAACTTTTAAACTCTATTTGCTACACGGAAAAAGCACACAGGCAGGAAAAGTTACCGAATAACGAAGCCACTGGGGATGAGAGTATTCGATGTTGTAAACTTAAGATACAATTGTAACAAACATATTCATTTGATGAATGAATATGTGCGGATATGTGGTTGATATCTGGTTCATCAGAGTTTGAAGTAATCTCCTAGTCGGTCCTCCTCGTTTATTGGCTTTCAGTCCGGTTTAATTTAAACTGCGGGATCGCTCAGTATACGAATCCATTGGTTTCGTTTTTGTAGTCATGCCTTCCGATCACTACTATGGTCGACTATGTCTATCTGTCAGTGAGTCAGCTCGATATCGTCCAAACTAAGCAATTGGAATGCTTTCAAGATCGTGTACGAACGCATTGCTTCCGGTTGCGTTTAACGGCTAGGGACTTGTAAATCACAGTTCACCATCACAAACTGAATCGATTTGGCTCTTGCCCAGAGTAGAAAAGAATAAAATCCCATGATATCCTGCATCACGGTTTTATGTCAAATAAACACGCATGATATTGTCTTAATTGTGGCAAATAGGTTTGCGTTCGCAATCCCAAACTCAGCGAACGGGCCTTTCGGAAAATCATCATGAATAAAACGGTTTCAATTGAGTTCCCTTTGACGAAATTCGTTATTCGTCACCAATCATACTTAGCGATGTTTTGCTCCTGGAACCAATCGGGTATGCTTTTACTGCTCTTCTGATGTCATGTCAGAAGTACAACGACAGCATTACGCGATATGGAATGACAACAGAGGCCATCAACTAAAAGGAGCCACACGTGGAATGTACGAATAGAATCAAATGCAATGTTATGTCTCGGCAAGTAATTGGTCACACAAGCTGATCGTATCTCTAGAGTGAGAGAATTGTCACTCTCTATTTAGAACGTGGCAACCTAATGTGCTGATTCTAGGCGAGACATTCGCATGCTGAATTTACCTGTTAGTAAAGAACAAATGTCAGACTGCGGTCCAAGACCCTCAAACTAAGATTTCCGACAGATAAAATTAGAAAAAATGTATCAAAGTTTGATTTCTCTGTGAAGTAAGATTTTCTTCCTATAATCGATGAAACACTTTCAGTTCAAAATGAGAGGCATAGTCCCCCCCCCTCCACATTGTCGCTGCGGTGAGTAAGGGCCGTTTGCTCTAACCCACGTAAATATCAGACTCAAGTTCTTGCTAAATTCCGCAAAATTGAGTGGGGAAAGGCGTAAGTTTGGCAATGGTACCGTCGTTCGGTTGATCGTCGTATTGTTGACAAATAATGAATCACAAATTGATTGTGGAACATTCAAACAAGCACCTGTACCGTTGAACCAGTTGACTCATCCAGTATAACAGAAATATTTCCAAAAACTATTTTAAAAACTGCAAGTAAGTTAGGCCAGCAAAAATGCTTACCCGTTCTAGACTTGTGGTACCTTTAGCTTAGTCAGTGTACAAACGCAAATTTTCCCTACCGGTTGTTTGTAATCAGTCGGATTATTCCGCTTGACTGTCTGTAGTGGTGTCCGAATTTCGCTCCGTAGGCTGAATTGTCAGTTTTTTCATCCGACTACTGACACCAACTTAATATTCGGTCAATGAATGAACTGTGTGTTTGAGATGTCTGTCCTGAATATTTTCTTGGGATGCTCCAGTCTGCGCGTTGGATTCCCTCTGTTCACATCAAAAATATGTTTGACTACCTCATCTTTGGATTTCGTTTTGCAAGATCTCAGGTTGAAAGTTGTCTCGCTATTGGTCGCTACGATTGCCTTTCAATTTCTTGATTCCATAAACGAAGAGTTTGAAAACTTCCAAATCATCACATCGTCACCTACAAATTCCGTCGACCTTTGGTCGATTTTTAGCCCCGGTAAAACGATTTGGTCTTTAATTTGCATCCCTAGTGACTTTGACCATACATTGGAAAACACAAGTTGGTGAACGGCTTCGATTTCGGTGATTCGTACTCATGCCGTTAAATCCAATTCCTTGGAACTTATTGCATTATGTTGTGGTGCAGTGCGATAAGATCGGATCATTGAAAGCAAGCTTGTTCGCCAGTCGGTGTGTTTGCAACCTGTCCATATAGTTAAGTGCTTACTATAGAAAGTTACGAACAACGGAAATCGCTACAGTTTAGTCTGGTATTTTATCATCATCCTGCTGCCAAGATGAAACTATCGCGTGTGGACTGTGCAAGTGAACGATAGCAATAGATGCATCACCTCAGTATGTGAATGACCTTATGGTAACCAAGACATAATATAATATTAAAAGTAAGGGTCATTCACTACCCACTAGCCCTAGTTACTCGATAATTGGACGTAAACGAAATGAATGTCCTACGACAAATAGTACAGAAACTACTTGTTCCAAGACTGGAAACAACCGAGATGATGAAGTGAAGACTTACCTTTGTCGCACCTTATTCATAAAACCCTCCGTGACCGCAGAATACATTCTGATAATGTTCGACCTGACCACTCTGCGACCTGTTTTTGTCCACCTAGCTTTTCTGCATCATTCATTCGCTGACCTCCTAACATGCGGACATGCTTAGGTCTGATTGGCTTCCAGTGAGTGGCATGGCTAACGTTTGTGCATCGAGGTCAAACAAGGTTTGGGTCACAGCGAATGAGTTGCACTTTTGTGCTAAAATGTCATCGGAAAAGTGAGATACGGGTCTGCATGCTTCCTTGCGGTATCAAGTCCTCACGATCGTGATTGACACTACATGAATTTTAGAAATTATAGAGATTCTTCTAAATGCGCGTAACACGAATGTGACAAATGTATCCTGCAAATGAATTCTCTATTTGCAATTTCTACGTAATTCGACGGGCAAGTGGCTATTGGTTCTTCAAATATGTTATTCGATTTTCCTCAGGTCGATTGATTATTAGTAGTAGTGGAGTCGTGAAAAAATCCCACTCGACAAAATACGACCAACTCAAAAAGTTCTTTACTTCCAATAGATTTTCGCAGAATTACGGGCTGTAACAAACTGCCGAGCAGAGTCGACTGGAAGCGTCTTCAGAACGGACGGGATAAAACTCACGATCGAATTGTGATCATCAGCTAAAAGACAAAACGTAATCTTTATAATTCCTAAGAAACTAGGAACCAATCAGTGAGGCAACAAATCTTTGTCTACCAACATTTGCTGCACTTTAAGTTTGGTGGTGATCCTCACCTTCGAGTTATGATCTTCTTGTGACTGACCGGAATAAATTATGACAATCAAATTGAAAGTTTGCGGGGCATACAAGTCATTCATTGCATTTGCTTCCAAGAATTTTAGCACCTAATCCTACCACTCTCAATTTATCTTTCCATTCATCAACAGTGGTCAAGTGCGCAGACGGCAAGGATCGTTACTGTCAAGACGGGCCCTCGACAAAAATCCCGTGTAACCAAGAATGTCTGGGAGGATGTGACGGTAATCCGAGCAATTGTCGGGTACGTCGTTTGAAATTCTGTGGCCACTTCGGACTTGAAATTACTCGTCATGAACCACTATTGACCAATCCTGTCTGGTTAGTTATAGATACAACATCGAAAATGCATCTGTTTCTATCTACCTAGCGGAAATATGTCGACAGGTTGTGTCGTTAGGGGTTCGGCAAGTGAGGAGAGTAGAGTAGGAAAATATTGTGAAAATAAACATTGTAGAGTTTACCAAAAGTGTTAGTTCTTCCGGACTCATATGTCTTATCCTTGTCCAGTGTTATCCATGGTTTTTTTGTGGGGGTTTAGTACTCGGTCCTAGAAATAAAATCGTTTGAATTCTGTTAGAAGGTACTACCCCGGGGAGCAAAGTAAAACAATGTCTCCAGCAACCTTTGAAAACCGAAGGCTGTTAATTCCTTTGATTATTTCACACCACCGGTACAACACCTTTGGATAAGCAGCCCGGCAAATTAAGGTTTTGCACCTCCACTAACATACTATATATATCTCAGACAGCCGGGTTCGTCACGCTATTTAGCGGCGAGCCATAAAGCGCAATTTACAATTCCACTAGCGAATTCCCGGTTCGTGTTAAAAGAAAAACTTTTGTCAAGTGAAAAACCATCAATTTTTCAGAACTGTCGTCACTTATTAAGTCAGTGCAACGTCACTCTATCTAAGACCACACAGTCGTCTAGTGGTCATCCCGCGGTTCATAATCGGGGAGACACAGGATAGCATGCAACTCCAGATTGTTTCAAAGGCGTTTGACTTGAACATGAAATTGGCCGATTCAGGCCGCTGCTTTATTCGACGGCCCTCCAATGCCCCTGTCTCTCTTCCGCAGTTGGTGTATGCTGGGCGAATAGTAACTGAAGTAGTTAAAATATTATTATTATTACTAGTTTTGCATCCTACCTGCAAGATATAGGTAAAATTGTAGAAGTACAAAAGAAAAATGCAGTTACTAGGTCAGGTTAGAATCTTTTAGGCAGTGGATAGAAAACGGCCGGATATTCGATAGCATAGTAAATCCTGCAACAACGTTTTAACCGGAGGCGAAATTTGAAGCCGGAGTGGAATTTTGTGTACTTTTGACCAAAGGTTTTGGCATTTTGTCTTTCGTCCACGGTGGCCGCGATACACGTGGTGCAGACAAAGCAAATATTCCAGACAGTATAAGAATTTGCAAAGAAGAATGCCATGTGTGAAAATCGAATCCGAAAAATCTGAACAAAATTGCACTGCAAAGCAGCACTTTCGCCTAATATGCTGGAAAGAATCAAACAAACGGGGAGAATTCACAATGTTAGACAACCCGAACAGTCTGGTGTGTGATCTTCCATTCACAGTCCTTCATTGGTACTTAGCTCGAGACCGATACTTGTTCGCGTTCCCTAAAGTTTCACGTTAAACTAGATGGGGTTGTATTTAGTCATAGGGATGTTTGCTTTTGTGTGTAGTATATACGAAAGTAGGAACGAATTTCTAATGCTTTGCCGACAGAGCTGTGACCGGATATTTTACTTTACGTTGAAAATAAAGTAAGCAATTTGAAACACTTATAATCAGGAGAGAGAGAGAGGAAAATAGAAGGAAGCCATGTCACTTATTTCGGATCGTTCGGTGATTACCTGCGAATGTTACAACTGGAATATCTGAGGGGCGGGATTGAATTATAATTTTGTAGAATGTATTTGACCACTATAAAATATAGGGAAGACAAAGACAAAAGAAAACAGAATTTCTTGTTCGTGATCTGTTCCACATGGAACAACCAATGAAAACCACGGTTAGAATGAGAAACGTATTTGAATAAAAGGTATCGGTCACTAACGATCATTACATCCTTCGGTGCCATCCAACTGGGCAGCGTAAAATACCCATTTGGGAGAATCTGACGTGAAGTTTCGGAATACAAACATTTATGAAATTCACAATTTGGTTATGCTACACACAATAGCCGTGTCTCATGACCTGTTAATCGTTCTCGTGAATTTCGAATCGGATACAGCTGTCGCATATCATGTTGGGTAACCAATTCTGGTCATATTCCAATAAGCACAAACCTCTAAATCATGTCATGTGATCTATCTCGTTTGTTGTGCCAATCTTCTTACGGTCGTGACCGTCTCATCATATCAGCGCGGCAAAACCAGACCATTGTCACGTAATGGATTTGCCTGTTGGCTACTTGAATGTCGATTGGGGTAGTTCGGGGTTGTTCGCGCGTTCTGCCTCCCTCGTTTGTGTATCGAAAATGGGGCCTAGAGTTACGACCGACCGGGTGAACAACATTTGGTCATGTCGAAAGACCATGTTCCTTACCCATTAGACTAGTTCGGTTGGAGAAATCGGAGACTGTGTCGCGGTCCGGGCACAGAGAACTGGAGCATTAGGACATTGGGAAGAAGAGTGCGAAGTTGCACTACTAACAGCAGCGTGTGTGTGTGTGTATGTGTGCGTGCATAACTTTGGTCTGCGGGGCATGCTTCCTGCTAGGCAGTTCATATGAAATAATTACTCCAGTGAAAATCACTGAAAAGCAGTTATATGCCGGCCAGTATGGTGACTGTGAGCTTTAATAAATCTTAGCAAACTTTTACAGTGAGAAGATAGAGACAGTCGAAAGCGATTCATTAGTTATTTAATGATCAAATTTGTGCATGGGATTTACCGGTGAAACAAACTGTATTTGTCTTAGCAAGCGTTACGCAAGCGTTGCGCAAGCGGTACGAGCATTTTTGTTATGTCCACTTGATTCGGGTGTACACTGAGATAAATTAGATCGAATCCCATCCATGTCGTCCTAGATAGGTACCGTGCATCTTTTGAAGGACAATTTTACTAGAGGAGGACAGTTTTGCTCGTCGTTGATTCACTTTTGATTGTCATTGTTTATGGATTGGACCGATTTGATTGACAAAATTTATGGGCTGTTATGCAATAAACTTTTTGAAGCACCGACAAAAAACTGGCAAGTGAAAACGTTGCTATAGCTGTTTTATGCCTACTTTGAAGTTTATCTTGATTCTGAGTGTAGGATTTCACGGACTGAGGAAAGTGAATGAAACAAAAAGCCAGGCTATGTGCTGGAAAGGAAGTAATACAAAACGAGGTGAGAAGAAAAAACACCACGAATTCACCTACAGTACCAGTGGGAACTTGGCCGGAATTAATTAACCGACAACCACACATAGATGGTTTACAATACAGCGCTATTGGCTCGTATTCCCAATTGCAAAAGATCCGAATTGGCCTTGTGCTGCTGTGCGAAAAAGAGCCACGTTAGTCCGTCCGTGTGTCATTTCTCCGCTGTACACGGCAGGTAGTGAGAACACGAAAATATAATCAAGGTGCTTATGGATAATCAGTAGTATCGGTTGGTATCAATAACTGAGTAAAGTAATAAAGTTTACCTACACCGGAGTGATGATTATGAGAAATTAAATCTATGGCGTAAAAAAATATCAACGGAACTACACAGGCCCCGTCTGGTTGGAGTAGAAATCGGGGCACAAAATCGTTTTACAAGGGATGAAGATGGTAGTTTATTGATATTTCAAATGCGTGTGAAACTTCACTCGACAAACACGACATAATAAACCTAGTTAGGCTCTCGAATTGAGAATAACATTATCTCCTTATTGTGCGATACAATGCATTAGTGAGTATTACTAATTACTTCCGCTATTGGCTTAATTCCATTCAGAGTTACTCCTCATTAATATTTGTTTTATTTATAAAACTAGTTCATATTGTGCATTTCGTTGCTCCTTCCTAAGCAGTCCGCTGGCGTCATAAGTCAAATAAGAGTTGACTGAGGAGAACTTATTGATTTCAGAATTTTAAATCTGATTTTCAAATGCACCGCTCATAATAAATTCACAATCCGATTGGCGCGAACAAAAAGACAAGTGTCATTGGAAATGACATCATTGCTTTGGCTCTAGGAGAAACCACGTTGACCACCGCCTCCATCGATTAGACAGTTCAGCAATAAAAACATATCCTCTGGACACTATGGGTATCGTGCTTGCGAATTCACAAGTACTAAGACGTATATTCATGAAATATCAACACCAAAAAATTATCGGCTAGCCTATTTTTGCCAATAATTATTTCACGTCCCTCTTTTTATTTCCTCGTCTATGAAACGTAAAACGAAAACTAGGCCTGTATGTCCGCACGTGATGGGAACAAATGTGTGAGTCAATGCCCGCCAAAAGAGATTGTCAGCCCTGTGGATAGCCGTTTGCAGCCAAATCCCAACTTTAAGTACACATTTCACGATATCTGTGTCAAAGATTGTCCCGGTAAGTGTCTATCTTTTCCCCGTTCACGGGTTAACAATTTCACGATGTTTTGTGCCCCTTCATGTAGTATTTAAAGTCCACTTATTCATCTTGCTGTCTGTTTGTATCTCTGAATACAAGAATTTCGGTTTTTTTCTGTTTTTACCGAGCACTGGTCTCGTAGCATTGTGTTACGTGTTTAGATTTTATGCGAATTATCAGTGCCAGTCCATAAATAGAAACGTTATGTTGTGTTTGGTTGTCGCCTAAATTTTACGTATTTTTATTGCATTAGTCTTGTCGTGGACCTCCAGATTTGCTCTGAAAGTTCAAAGCTAACCTTTCGACTGCATGGCTGTCCCAGTTTTGCCCAATTATGCTTTTTACCTGTGTAAATTTGAGTGTCACCCTTGATCCTCAGAGGAAATATCATCCGTTATGGAGTACTGTGTGTACGCAGTCTAAACAGATGATAGGAACACGGAATCCCCAAGGTCACGGGCGGTTCACTTACGAACCAAAACAGGCGGGTCAAAAATCTCGTCCCACAATGTACTTGGATAATATCATTTGTTCAGCACCCCTTTTCTACAATGGATTTAAGGCATTTGAAAAACTAGTCCGCAAGTTAAGCGATTGGATAAAGCAGCGTCTGATCGAGCTTTGTCATACTAATTGTTGAACGAAGTGGCTAGCTTTCACCTAGTGTGATTTCCTAGGTTTTGACTGGCGGACCGAGGAAATCATTTTGGGTTCGGTTGCCCCGCGCATTACCGTAGCTTGCCGAGGTTGAAGATGTGACATTTTTGTCGCTGGTTCGTAGGACAATCAGAGGCATACAGAAAACAACGCCGCTTTTTAGTGTGAAACGCTTGCTATCCATTTGTCTATCAAAATCATCTTCTCACTCTCACAAGAACTTCCAAGCCAGTCGAAAATATTTTGGAAAAATGGAGATCAGCGTTGGAAGATGACCTCGTAGGCTGTTCGCCAATATGCGTCAGACGGTGCACACAATGGCATAAGGGAAATGGTTCCTTATCGATCAGTACGGAGAAGTTTGAAGCCCAGTCACTTTTAGGATTAAACTAAGAAAATAAGGTAAAATGATCGGGTAACAAGAGGCGCCGGAGCAGAGGATATCCTCTGGTATTGGTTCTTTGACTGTGTGGTTGTCTGGTCAGTTTTATTCTCAGACGAATTGAGATTTTGACTCAACAGGACCGTGACTCAGGCCGGTGTGCTTGGTTTTGACCAAAATCGGCCACGGCACTGCACAACCGTGTTGACAATACCTTACCAATCGGTTTCCAAACGGTCAATGATCATATCCGTCTATTTTTGAAGTTCATGATTCCTGTTTCTCGTAGGGAATTAAAGAACATATCACGAATAAGAAAAGAACTACAACGTACGTACCGAGTAGATATTGCGTACCTCAAATGAATGAAGTAGCTGGACAACTGAACCCAATCAAAAATTAGATGTTCAATTGTTTATAGTGCCGAAATAAGACGGAAACTTGATAGTAGTACGCTTTTCGACACTTAAGTGGCCTGAATATCGGCTGTGTCATTTAACAGGTATCTTTTGCACAAATGTGTGAATGGGTCCATTTTTGATGTGAATGTACATGCAACTGAGTGAAAACCAATATGAAAGATTACTGACTTTCAATAAGTCCCCGTGTATACATGATTTGGATTTTCGGGCACCTGTTGGCCTCTTTAATGCCGTCTGACTTGTGTGACCATGATCCAGTTTGTTCCATTCAGGATCTCTGTGAACCTTAAACTCCAATACGAAATGCGGTTTACCACTTACCGTGGTCTGTCAAAGCCACCGACAATCATGTACAAGTCTCTTAAATTGTTGCATATATGCGCGGGATTTGTGTTAGAACCGGGTCTAACCGTGAGCCTATTTAAAAAAAAACTCGACTAGATTCTGTTAGGATAATAAGTCAACCGAAACGTATTCAACAAAGGGATAGGACGATAAGAAACGACACCATTCCGTGCCATGTGCCTCCTGAAATTTCCAGTGTCTTACGTCGTTCACTCTGACTATTTCGAATCCATAGGAAATAGGCGGAAAACAGGTGTAACATCGTTCATGTTCTTCCCCAAATCATCATCCGAATCCCCACCATCATCATCCCAATCGCAATTAACATCATTATCATCATCATCTTGATTATCGTCTTCATCCAAGCCATCATCATTATCGTAGCTGTTCTTGTCGACTCAGTCATTATCAAAACAATCAGTAATCGATTTTTGGAGACCAAAATATTTGCAACAATTAAATGGCATGGTATGCTGCATGACGCAGACAACAGCCGGTGTCTTACAAACTCCCAATGACATATTCTCTTTGTCTTTTCGTGATGTGATGAGCTGCCTGGATGTGAACGTAAAACCAGTAGCTACAAGAAAACCGGGAAAAAAAACCTCACCAGCTGTTTACTTTCAAGTCCCTGGTATGGCCATTCGCACACCACGAGGTTGCAAAAAAGCGATTTCAGACTGCAAATTGTATTTCGTGACACGATTAATGAAAACGGACGAAGCAACTAGGTGCGTGAGAGTGTACTTGAATCTGCACCAGTCACCATAGTAGTTGCGTTTAAACTTTAGATTTTTTAAAAATGTCTTATGATTCTTTTCGTGTCGATTAGTGGATGAGATCGCTCTGATTATCGAGTAATCACAGTAAACGATTTTGTTTCGAGTAATCAGGAACATGTGACAAACCAATCATGCAGTTCAAATTCTGATAAATAGGATGTGATTTCGAATTTACAGATGATTTATAAAAAATCTCGATTAATTTACCGCAAGACATGAGTGTCCTTGCTGTTGTTTCTGTTACAATGGATCCACCCTGAACAAAGTTTATGTGCAGTAATTGCAGTGCCTTCGTGACTTAGCTGACAGATTGTACGTGAGGTAGGCAAAAAACGTTGGTTTGCCGGCTTTGGAAGCCAGCGAAGCAATAAAATAAAAGGCATAAAACGTCTCAATCAGATCAATATATGAACAGAATCACGTTCTAGGGTCGGAAACAAGTAAACTCAGCGCGAAGACACATGACAACCTAAATTGGCATTTCTCGCAAAGCGAATTGCGTTGGAATAACAGTTCTCAGTTTGTGAACCATTCGATGAAGTCCGCCCAAAACATCAAATCTAAATGGGATCTTTCCCTACGGACACCTGGTTTTGATTGTCACCTAGTGATTCGAATGTGGACACTAAGAGATACATTTGCCTGTTTAGAACGTGGATCTATGTTGCCTTTGCTAGTGTTATGTTCTCGTGTGTACCCGTGGTCTTTTAAAGTGATCACATTAGATTCAACTGATTTTACTATGAACGAGCAAGATTTTTGGTGGAGGTGCGGTTCGAAAATGATTATCATGAATTGCATCATGACAGTCCATGTGCTGTGAGAAAGTGCTTCGTACTTGAACGGAAGTTGTCTGTGTGTGTGTGTGTGTGT
Source organism: Fasciolopsis buskii (assembly GCA_008360955.1). NCBI lineage: Eukaryota > Metazoa > Platyhelminthes > Trematoda > Plagiorchiida > Fasciolidae > Fasciolopsis > Fasciolopsis buskii. Next base: position 170,537 of record LUCM01004563.1, on the reverse strand, counting down.
GATGGCCTGTGTGCTTGCGTAGATGTGTGTGCTTGCCTGTGTGCACAGTTTTGAATTGTGATACTAGCTAACGAAATGTGACAACCGATACGGATTGAATAAGTACAGTTTCACACGCATGCCTTGACGAAGCATGTTCTTCTTCATGAAATAATTCACTATGTGATATGATCGTTCAACTGACCATTAAGAAACCAAGGGGGGCAGTGTACAGCTGCTTCATCCTTGTTAGGAATCGTGAGCAGTGCACATCCAACGCACTCGAACTGGGACGCGAACCCGAGACGAACGACTGATTTTGAGTTGAACGCCTTAGCCATTACGCTACCGGGCAGGCTCTGAACTTCACCACCTAATGATGTTGCATCTATCCGCCAGTTTTGTGCGGCCCGTGACCGATAGGTGCAACACATACCATGTCCTTTCTCTGTGGATTTTTCATTACTGATTCTATCGAAACCGAATGCTTTTCGTGATTGGCTGGGGTTGGCTTAAAATTTTGTCCAACCGGTCCCCCCCCCTATTTGGTTCGTACAAAACGAGGCCGGATGGATTTATTTCGTTAAGCGGATACGGGTCAGAACGTGTGCACGTTTGTTTGTCATCCTTGTGGACGTCAACAAGTTCTTAGCATTGGGTAATTTTCATTTTTAAGGTTCATTAGGCAACGTTATTGGTGGGTATATTTAATACAGGCCGATCAGAACACGCTTTTCCCGGGTGTCATTCTAAAATTGTTGCGCCTGCTCGTTAGGGGACCAAAATCAGTGGGAGGGTAAAGGGGTAAATCGGCTTTTTATCAGACTGATCCACATCCCGTTAGATAAAACAAGTCACATGTTCACTATCAAAGTTTGTACACCGAGCCTAGCGCATTCGCGAAGACTTGTGTTGTACCGATACAGCGGAAAGAAACTATAAATGAATTCGATCTTATCTCAATTACAAAGCAAATATGTCTGACTGTATGTCATTCGTTAGCCCGATGTGGTCACCATGGTAAAGAACCTATTATTACAACAAACTGGGTAAATGAAATTGGATACTTTGCATTTCCTATTGTCAAAGGCTATGTAAATAAATCAGGCGGGGGAAATTTACAAAAAAATGCAACTGCGCAGCGACTCTAAATGGTGTTAGTTCGCAATGTGGAAAGCTGATTGTAATAAAGTAATGAATGTGATTGGTGGGATTTAGGACGTACATAGGTTAATACTCGATCGATGCGGGTCGTATTTCTAATTTGGCCCAAAGGCAGCTATTCGCTGGGTGCCATAAATGTGGCGTCTTGCACTCGGGAACAGTTGGCGGTCAGCACAAGAGTGCCTCAAATCACCTGATCCGAAAACCATCCAAACTGATCAAGACCCGTATTCCGCGTCTCAAGTCGACCACTCTGCCAAACATGTTCGTTCATTCGGACATTTCGTCAGATCGCGTTAATCCAGTCGGTGTTGGTAAGCATATTCATTTACTCGAAACAATTTAATTTCAACCCTCTTCACATCGCATAACGGTTAACGGACTGCAGAGAACAGATAGTCCACACACACATACACAAACACACACGCGCACACACACACGCGCACACACACCGTGCGCATCCTAGAGTAACATTTACGAGTCGACTCCCGGGGTTCCACTTTTTTGGTGTACGTGGTACATACCTAGTAGGTTACGGTATCCATAAAATCTGTCTCCTCGCATCATTTTAGATTACCCCAAATTGTGCGTATTGTTTATTATTTCCCATCTAATTGGAATTTTTCATCTATCAATCACTGATGACTGGTGAATTTAATAGCCATTTATTTTTAAGCTGTAAATATGATTGTACATTACCAGCTAACTCTTTGACAGGAGTTGGATGCAGGGTATGCAGTTCATTTTACTTGCCAGAACGAAATCCCACCATTGTCGACCTTTTAGAAATAAAAAATGTCGGTGATTTCGGCATTTAACCTGTTCAGTCAAATTTGCGGTTGAGAATTGCTAACGGGTGTAAAGTCCATTTGGTCATTTGTCTGCAGCCACTGAGAAAAAAACGAGTGTTGGAGCTGCCCCGCGTAATATAGTAGTAATTTTCATAGATTCTTTGATAACCTCTCTGGTTGACTCGAATGGCTAAGGTATTCAACGTACAATAGCTCGTTTCTAATTTAAGTCGCTTGATAGATGTCAAAAGCCGCTGGTAGGTCCTACCTAGCCTGGATGAAACACCAGATACATAGTGATGTCTCGGTGCTTTTCAATGGACAGTGGAGCATTAATATTCCTGTTAGCTAAATCATTTCACACGCCTATGAACAATTTTCAACCGTCCTTGCTTTCCATCGACCCACACAAAACACGAACCACAATAAATTCAATCTAGATATGGGTTTCTAAAAAGCACATCCAGATTGAATCGAATGTGAAACGGTCTGGCTGAAAGACTCCTTACTTTTGTCTGACAGTGATATAAATATGAATATATATATTTGAAAGTTTGTCCTAAAAACGACTTTGTAAGGCCATATTAATAATTGTTTTTGACAACTCGATCCTACCGCCATTGCTATTTCATCTACTCAAGCAAGGTAGCAATAAACCAGGGGAACCGAGTGAATCTGATCGGAGTTATGAAAATAAAACGTTTTTTGAGAATGACGCCGTAAGCGGGGTGGGGGATAGGGCGAACTGGGCTTCCCAGTCTGCGCGCTCACTACGAAATCTTGGTTGGACACGAGATTTCCATTTCTTTGTCCAGGCTGGCAAAAGCAGCAACAGAAGTGAGGAACGGTTTTGATGTCGACGCAACCATTTCATGCCAACGGGAGGCTCATTTGACCTGATGGAGTTGGTATGCAAGCAAAAATTCTACCGAAATGAAAATCACTGGCACTTTGGTGATTATCCACGTACGAGCTACACATTTTATTGACTGATCATTGTTTGGCAGCCTGTGCAAACTGTATGATTACAAAAGTACATTCCCGCAAAGAATCAGCTTCTATACTGTACATTTCTTTATTTCTATATTTCGATTTTCTTCGATTTTCAGGCGGAAGAACATGGAGAGTGACACAAAAATGCATAGCATCTCTTCCATAATATGATCACAAATAGATAAGATTGTTCCCTCGCACGAATAGGAGGCGGGAGATACCGAGCAGACATATCAAACCATATGTGTATTTAAGTAAATTTCGTTGGACGGTTGTCTCGGTTATAATTCAATGGGAAGATCTGAAATCTCTTCTTTTGTGCACATATCACAGATGAAAAACCGAGCGAAACTGTTGAATTTTCGATTGGCAGACTACCTTTCTTTTCCACAGTCAGCTTAGTAATTTATGGTTCGGTTGCTTTCGAATGAATTCTTGCTTTTAGTACTAATTTAGTTCTGGTTGTTATACCGTTAACAAAATGTAAAAAAAATGGAGGAAAATATCTCGATGGGAGTAACATGGTTTTGTGCATATTTCTCAAAATTTATCAAGATCACTTTATGACACTGATGATAATAATGATGATGGCTGATTTCCCTTGAGAATTCACTCGCAATTCACAAAACTCGAATCTTCCGATCAGTCTTAGAATTGGGCAAGCAAATGACTAGAGTTTGGCTCTCATTGAAGTTCAATAATGGTGCACATCAGTCATCACAACCAGAGTTTGAATCCCGGTCTATTCTCATGGGAAGTGTGTGTTTCCAGCATCCTGATCAGAATTACGATGCGAAATCTATCCACTTGTAATAGTTCTAGTGTTAGTAATTGTTTTGATGTCTAAAGTTCATTTGATTTATGAACACCAGACCACAACAACTGTGCGAAGTAGACAAGCAGGTTTTAATCATACTGAAAGTTTGACAGCTAGCTAAACAACGTTTGATCTTTTGCCGTAAGCGAATCTATGGAATCTAAATTCTCCGTACTTAAACGTGTTTCCCAGTCGAGAGGAACAGATGACTGGAACTGATCAGTTGCACCAAAATGCAAACTTTTGGTTAGATCATGAACGCCCTTCGTTTAGTATGCGCACGTAGCAATGCTCCTTCGAAATGGGGCTTCAAGTTTCGTGATTTGTGATGCACAATAGTAAACAAAAACTTATGAGCATTACTTCTTCTAATGTTACTAACATCACGTAGCAATTACGTAGTTCGAATCAAGATGGCCCGTTACACGTACACCAAATTCGATGACCTTCGAGCACGCTAATTCCCGAGGAAAATAGACAAATGTTAGATGAGTGCGCTTGTGTTCGAACTCATGGCGTTAGTTTTACTCAGTGACGTTGAGTAAATGTCTCTTCCGGCTTTCATTTGGAAATCGATACCCAACAGGTTTGTTGGAGGGAAAAGTAGTAAGTGGAATTACACAGTGAGACTAAAGTGAACTAAAGAATAAATAAATACCGAGCACTTTCATCTAATGTGAGATATCACAGATCTACTATTGGTAAAAATAGTTCTCCGTAAAATGGTGGAAAGTGACAAGTTTTATCCCCCTTGGCAGCTGTATTCCCAACCGCGTTTTAGAATGACTAACGTTTCAGTCGGTGAAAATTTCCCGTTATCGTGTCCAGAACACAATTAGCCAAACAATTAAGTTGTAAACTCCTAAACTTTACAATACCTTTTATATGACCTGAATTCGAGGGAGTGAGAGAGAACAACTACAATGGTTCCATTGGTGTATGTGTGTTTTTGTATTTGAACAGTTACGTGGAGACATGTGGTGTGAAGTAGACTCAGAAATGGCAACATTTCATCGTTAATTGATTGGGTTTCTCTGGTAGAACTTAGATAAAAACCAATTAAAATGGTCATATCCCATCAGTTGACATGTTGATAAGCTATGCTGTCACTGATCTTTAATAAATCGCTCTTAACCCAGCCAAAACATTCTCTTTTGATCAAAAACTTCATTGATTCTCAATTTGTGCTTTTTGTACGCGGGCTTCACCTGCCTGAATTGCGTGACTTGTCAGTTTAGTATCATATTGGGAGAGACGTAAGTCCAGTTTCTTACTCGCCGTCTCCCAACGGATCAAGCGGCCGAGGGAGAGTGTGTGCATGATTTGAGTCTGATTATCAACCGATTCACGCTTATTCAATGCACGAATTCCGCACTTGTGCAAACGTGAACGTTTATAGCCTTGTACGTGTTTTCACACGTGATTTGATAGGGCCTAAGGTGGTCACTCCAGACTGACTTTTCATTGAAGGATCGATAATCAGTTTTGCGAAAAGAAACAATTTGGACGCAGAATTGTACCAGAATCCCACATATTTATGCGGTTCACCATTTGATCAGTGTAAAGTAATAAGCATCCGCTGTTGATAAAATGTAGTTACTTAATGGATATTTGTTTAAAATTTGTTTGGTCATTGGACAATCGGAACTGGTGAGGATTATTCTCGTGATCAAACTTGAAATGGTCGTGTTCTTCAGCCAAGTGGGTTCGATATGTAACAGTGAAAATAAAAATCTGCATGGAACAGAAATTGAAAACAATAAAAAAACACTACGTTCAATTTCATTTTAGACTGGTCCGAAAAGGTTTTCCTACTCCTTTCCAAATGGGAGTGGTTTCGGTGGATCGTTTTTTCTCCCACTTCAGAAAATTGCGCAACCCTTCTTGTAATTTGTTTCTTTTTATTCTGGTATGTTTGTGTGTGGTGGGGGAGATGGTGATATTAACTTCACCAATTCACAGTTATTCATGGGTGATTTGCACAAAAGAATATAGTGGTATTTGGGTTCGAGTTTTGCACATTACGCATCATATCAATCCGCATCCCATTCAGGGACGCTTCAAATGAATTGTTCAGGTATTAGCTGATTGGGAATTTGAGGCTGTTTGCCTGCTTTCATACACGGGGAGAGATTTCCTTCTCCACCCCCAATACCGTATGTTTTCTTCTAATTGCTTTCAACAAGAATGAAAACAGCAAATACTGGAATTGTCATCGCCTCACTCGTGAAAGTCTCATCCTAACACATGGTGTTTTTTGGAAACTTGGGTGGAATGTTTGAACCCGCTAGGCCGGGAACGAAGATACTCTCGAATAGTAATTCACTTAGGTTGTTTTGAGAACGAATCCAACCAATTTGTGTCAATTTGAAATCCTTTTATGGCATTTGACCAAAAAAAAATTCATTATAAGCTGTCATCCTGTAAAGAATTTGGGGAACGCGTTTCGTATTCTGTTTTATAGTAGAAGCAACATCTGATGAGCACATGCCACGTTATTGTTCCAACACATGTTTTATTGAATATTCGTATACCAGACGAAATGACGTTGCTTATACAAACGTCCCGATACGACGTCCGGTGCGTAACCAAGAATGCGGTGTACTGCACAACGCATGGTTAACTGGACCTTCTTGTGTAACTCAAAAATATGACCGCGGTGGATGAAGAATATACGACGACCGTCAATATTTGCGGAATATTGTACTTGTTGGAGAAATTTCAGAAATGCGGCGATTACACAATATCGATTTTGCTTTCATCAGATGTATCAGACATAACTGGGGCCTGAAATTCAATCATCAGAGGAGGCGTTGAATTTTAATACAAAAAGATGGTTGGTACAACTTCCAAATATGTCTCAGACTTGTAGTCCTGTTCATAAGCCGGAATGAAGTCAGCACGTAGCATAGTTAGAAACATTATAGCCTGGACTTGGTAGTTCGAGTTGGAAAACCACGTTGGGGTTCAACGGATGCTTCAAAGGCTTGGCTTGAAAACTTTGTTTGTTTTGATTCCAAACGGTTTTTATACATGTAATTCTTAGTATTTCAATGTCATCCGCAACTCTTTTCATTTATTTCTCTGTCAAATGGATTGCGTTGCGACGTAGCCATCAAAAGCCCTGGAATAAATCTGCGTAAAATGCGTGGATGACAAGACTGGAACTGATATGATTAGATTTGTGCTGAACTCCTAAACATTTTTTTATTTAGCAAAATAATCTGTCGAATTCTCCATTTCATAGTTGTGTGGACAAATTTTGGGACGTTTGTTAGGTACGAAAATTGTCGGACCGTCAAACGATGGCATTAATCCACCAAACTATCTCGAGTTTCTGCATTGTTTTACTAGCACAGTGATGTTATGCGATACACCCGTCACGGGAAGTTTGTCTCGTCTTCATCAGTCAACAAAAAAGTTTTTTTTAATTTGTCTTCTTGACAAATGGATTATCTATTTTATAGTGCCTTCCTCTATCTGGCCAATCATGGGGGAACAAACATATACCCATGGGGATCGTGTAGTGTGATCATATTTAATACGTGCACGTGATGATAAAACAATCGAGGTAGATCCTCGGCAAGTGAAACTTGATATGAGTAATTTTTCGGACCTTGTAATTGTATGCATTAGATCCGGCAGACAGTCTCGCGCGAGTCAGACAAAACGGTTGGGGAGAGGGTTGAGTTGATGGAATGAAAGGGTAAGTTGAGTCCATTTAGCGAATTGAATAGCACACGTAAAAATAGTTCGGTCTAGTATAAAGTGTTTTATTCTTTCAAAAAATATCTGTACATGTGCAGTCGACCACCATATCATGTTGTTTGGATCAGGGAAAAACCAACGGATAAACGAATGCCGCGTAATTTCGTGAGTGACTCGGTTTGGTCTATTCACTCATTCTTTCGATAAAGAGAATTGTAATATGCTGTGGATAGTGCAAACACTAGGTCTGAACCGTTATCAAATTTTTCGATGGCATTTGAATTTATTCAGATTTGTCGACATCCATCATCTGTATCGCCATCATCGTCACTGAAAATGAAATACAAACGTCTAATTTTTTAGATTTTCTTATAATTACATATCCGAAAGGGACTTCAGTATCCAGTTCATCTGCCACATAATATTCCCCTCGTTGACTGAATGCCGTAAATCAGGAAAAGTGGTGTGGTGGCAGTGAGCACCTTTTCTCTAGTGACTATTTTAGAGCTATTTTTTTCTAGGTTCTTCAGATGGGATCCTTAATCGACACTAATCTTCAGAAGAATCCATAACTTCGTTTTCTAACTGAACTAATTTCTTTTCATAACTCGTGGAACTTATTCTAACATCTCAGACAGTTTCAGCCGAGGGTATCCTATTCGTTGTCTTCTTGTGTTAATTTCACCAACGTAGGAACACGAACATGGATGCCGGGCAACCTCCATTAGTTTGATTGGTATTCGCTAGTCCGCTAAGTAAAGATCGCTGAATCCTGATTCCAGACCAACCACGCGAATTTTACGAAACATAAAATTCTGTGCTCACCGGCATCTGTGACGGAAGAGTTTCGATGTGTGGTCTTAACCGAAGCCTCAATGAACACAGAAATCTCTCATCCATCTCCAGTGGATTACAAGACTCCCGAATCTTCCTACTACCTTTCACGATAGACGGTTTGCTCAAAAGAACGTATCACAGCCCACTAAGTTAACGTTCTACTCAAGGTTAGACAAACGCTAAGTATCGGATCACTAAGGCTTTCATGTATCCCTGTGAACAGCTGTTGACTTGGAAGTGGAAATTTGGCGTATTTGCTCCAAACTTTGCTTATTATTTCTATATTTCTTCTTTTTCCATTATCTTCGTCTTCGTCCATGGTTCTAATGACACTTAATCGATAAAATTGTTTTTGCTGCAAACTGTATGATTATGTACATTGTGCATGTGTCAACCTTCCGGATGCTCCGAGGCAGGGAATCGTAACATGTCGATTTCATTACAGCTTGTGGGATTCTACAGCCCCGGAAAGTCATCCATTAGGTGCATAATAAACCGGAAATGTTGTCAGCACTACTCGGTGTTGTGGGACAGGCGAGGCTGCATCCGTCTTTTCCGTGCACGTTGCGGATTACATGCATTTTGCCCGAGTTTGCGCTCAGGACGTAGCATAACCAAGTGTTCAGAAGTTTGGTCCCGAAAGCAGTCAATATTAGATTAATACGACAACTTTTGATACATAAAGTATTCTTGTAATGTAAAAGGCATGTCAAGTTCAAATAATGACGGTTTTATTAGTCAGTCGTTGGATTTCATTTACCATTGAACAATGAAACAAAACATCATCAGGCCTATTCCAGATAAACCTCGGTGTAACAAAATTCTCAAGACCTCGAAGAAGCAAGTACTGGACAGAACAGATTCAAACAATGAAGATTTTTTTGGTTAATTTGTACGAATTCGTCCTTGAATGAGTAGAAGTGTGGTCACAAAAATAACAGGTAGATGAGAAGAAAGTAAATTGGTGTGTATCTTACTAATTGGGACTAATTCGCTCCCAAATTGCGTTCTAATCCGTGAAACGAACACAATCTGGGCGTTTCCACGTACAAGAAGTGTGCAAACACTACAGGATCCTTTGGATTTGATCCACTTCAATTAGTTTATCAGACTTCCGTATTTAAAATCAATGTTAACTCTCTTTTCGCTAAGTAAATCTTTATTCCGTTTTGTATCCAGTTGGTTTTCTCTCTTTCCAGCTAACTCAAATGAGAACAACCAAGGGAAACTGACAAAAAAGATATGGTTCATTAGACAAAACAAGCTTTTCATATTATCTTCTCTAATCAACATTCGTTGGTCCGCTAGAAAGCTCACTAATTCAGACCGCCATTATTAGCTGAAATTTTCATATCCCCTTTTCATCTGCCCTATCAATTGACACTGTTGCCGCACAGTTGAGTTGTCATTTTACTAGGGTAACAGACACGGCACTTCGCTACCGGTTAGCACAAGAGTCTAACCTGAAGATGTCTTCGATGCTTTCACTAATGCGCTAAAAAATTGTTGCATCTCTAATCCCTCCCGTCCATTATAATAGCTCCTTTTCTCAAATCCAACATCTACTGTGTCATTGAGTGCAATCTGAAAAGTCAAATCCCAGTAGATGGCAACTGTCAACAATGTCCCCCTTCTGGATGTCCGGAACGTGAGTTTAACTTCATCATTTTTCAATGCATTTAGATATGATCTTAAAATTACTCGTAACATTGTGGGAAACCACATTCGATTGACCTATCGGGGTCGCATTCTTATGGGTTGGGAAAGTAGCCTATCTAACACGTGGCCACTTTAAGCCGGTGTACTGCATTCCGCGAAATTCATCCATGGGAAACTGGACTGGCCTTGAAACTGTCTTGTAAAAAGTGTGATTGACTGTGTATGTGGTCCAGATGCCTACTACTTCATACGGAGCAAATTTCTGCCAACCGATAGACCATTCAGTCAGGGTACCTCCGGATTGCAGCTTGAGACTCTGTGATTGAATGGATGAGGGTTGCAGGTAAAATGACCAAGAGTCACAGTCACATATTCTTGGATTCACAGTCTTTATTACTCCATATAAATTTACTACCATTACTGGTTTACATTTTTGCTTGCCTAATATTCTCTATTTCCTACCGTTGTCGCGTAGAAAGTAATACAAATAACTGCCAGGAAAGAAGCACTTCAGCGCTAGTTTAACGACGGAGAATACCGATATGTTATCATTTTCTTTTGACTTCCACGTGATCAATGCAAATGCAGACTCCCAGTTATCTAATAGAGAGGTTAACTGTGCAGGCTGACCACAAACGTCAGGTTAAAAACGCTCAAAACCAGTCGTTTTCTTCTGATCATTGAAAAAAATTACTCCAGCGTGCATTGGTCTACTAGGAGTTAAACTAAACAAAAATCCAATAAGTTCTATCCCGCGAATTGAGCAAAATAGTTGTTCCAAAGTCATCTTAGAAACCAAAGGAAGATGACCAAACTCTAACACGCTAGTATGGAAAACGGGACGTAATCTCTTCCATTCCCATTCTCCATCGTTTTGCGTTCGTTTCTTTGTTTTTTTTCTTTCTCAGACTGTACTGAGAAACAAATCTTCGATGTCAAGCCCTACGTGATTGATGATCAGGCCTTGGACCGGCTGAAAAATTGCATTTATTACACAGGCAGTATTTACATAAGCAAAGAATCATTTGAACCGAGGTAAGTTCTCAAGGTGGTTGCCTAGGCTGATTTTTTGTTCTACCTTGCATCAGACCCTAGGCATTATTCCAAACTAGCATCGTTTTTTACTAGACTGTAATAGACAGCCTAACTGAGTGACTACCCGATTCAGCGGATCTTTGAAAGTAGAACACGTGAATAATGGCACTGTGCTGTCTGCGAAGCTTGATTATATTCACGTAAATATGGCTTTTTTAAGCGGTCTTAACATGTGTTGCAAATAACATAAATAACGTGAATAGTTTAGAATCACATGTTAGTTAGAATTTAATCAGGGAATATGACTGATTTCAGTTATTGTTTTGAAAGTGAACCAGTTACGGAAAATGGAACACAATTAATTCGATTTGTTTCCGCCCAGTTCATACCTGGCATTATCTTACGGTCAGCGGTTACTGGTCGGACTATGGTATGCATCATGTAGTTTTCGTGATGTGGTGACAGTTGAGGCAAATTCACAAATTGTTTTTGAGAACAACGGATGTATTGTCAAGCTTCCGTCGATGATAAAACGTCTTGGATACACTCTTCGAGGCCTTTTAACACCACCATCCACCTGATACTATAAATCACCAAATTACAACAGGGCTATGCCGATCCGAAAGACTAACCACACCGGGCTGCGTTGCAAAGCTTGGAAATAAAAGAACCTGTTATTACTCAGGTGGTTGAAAAGGACAGATCATCTGTGAAGCCTCTCGAGCCGACGTTTGAGCGACGAGCAGCAACGAAATTGATACAGACCAAAGCAAAGACGGATCCAAACTTCTACGGTACTATTTGCAACAAATTAAATATGTACAACAATCAAACCTCTACAGTGTTCCTTTCGGGCCCTGTTAGTCCTCATCCTGACAGTAAATCACCTGAACGACAAACGGCCTCAAACGAAGTTAACCAACGGCAAACGCACGCTTGTGGCAATTGCGAGAGCCCAGATTTTATCCACGATGCAGTCAAATTGATGCAGTAAAACACAAAGTGGAATGTGTAGCAGAAAAGGCAGTTAGTAATGAGCGGATGGTATGTGAGGAAAAAATCATCAATAGTTGGTTCGCATTTCTTTCTATGGATCTGTTTAAATCATCTATTTGATCCAAGGAAGTGATTGCTTCTCAATGTTACAGCGATCATTTTCAACAAACCTGGCAATTGTGACATCGTGTCTTGAAAATTCCTTAACCTTCCTCATCTGAAACGCTGAAGTAGGCAGTGCGTGTCGGATTTTACTTTCATTACTCTTAACCTTTTGTGTTTCTATTCCCAAAATTTACCTTATATTATTCCGGTCAAAATGTCCCTTTGGATTTATAGCACCTATAAATACTTAAGACTAAGAGATCATTTTGTTAGATGATTCGTCATAGAAAAGTGATTCGCAACGCAAAATCGTGAAGCACAAATGCGCATCACGTCCAATTTGTCCTTGTAAATCACCATCACTACTATTCCTCGGATAGTATAGAGGCTATGACATTTAATTCCTAGTCATTAGTCCCGAGTTTGTGTCCCACAATGGATGCGCACGAGCGATGGCATTTGGCAAGCTAGAGTAAACACTTGTACAGCACTTCCAGGAGACATTTACCTTAAGCAGCTAGTCTTTGCCCTACGACTCATGTTTATGAATTAGTCGAGTACTATAGAGCATTTCCACAGTTTGTACTCTAGTTCCATGTGGGAAAGTTACCTATTGTGCCGGTCGAAGGCCGTAGGCTCTATTCTTTGGACGTCCAAAACCGTTGAAGGGTAGCTGGAAATAGAGTGTAATATTCATATTCAGTGTGCAGTTCAGAACCAGCCAAACTAGCCCAATGACTCTGATATTCGGCTGACGGTCGTTTGTAGTGTGATGTCTTCCTAGTCCGAGATTCATAAATAAGCGCTCCAGGGGATTCAAACCACACTGGGAGAAGCAAATGTAGTGTGCTTGATTCGTAAGACCAGCACTAGAACTGCATACAAACCACCTAATGTATTTAAAAGCCAACCGGCCACACAAAGATGTAGGGAACAGAGTATTTTTCTTTACCTGTGCCTATGTATGTGCACTGAGCAAATCGTCCACGTTAATTTCGGCTCTCTTAACTAACCAGATTTGCCCGAATTCTCTGCTTGAATGCCGTTGTTTTTGGGCATTTTAATCTCCCCGGAGACACTGAATTAAAGCAAAATAACATCGAATCGCACAAACACTGTCTAGGGGCATTTCGCTGCTTCAAAACACACACAATGCATATCGCGAAACAGAAACTAACGTCATAGTTTGTTGATTTGTGAATAAATAGCACCGCGATTACATACCGGCAGCCTTTCGATATCAAACTTAAAGCCACTTATGATTCTATCCGATTGCGAAGCGGGGTGTGATCCTCTCGGGTGGCCTATGGCTTTTGTCCTTTTGTTATTATTGCGCAAAATTCGCGTATTCGTTTGAGTTGTTTCAAACAATCCCTTCGTGATCATTTAAGCTGGCAATATCTACCAATTGCGAGATGCTTGCTATAGGCCCGGTCTCCTGTTCCCGTGCATCAGCCACTACTGTTTGATAGTGAAAATAGGTTGTTTGATTGACCAGTTGCTCGACCGTTGATGGTTAACCGTTCCGCATCCTGACATCTGTTTCTGAATATGGCGGGATTTTAGTCTTCTCGTAACCGATCCATTCCCCAGTTGACAGGCTTCGATTGATTGCAACTCGTATCCTGAAAAAATTGTACTTTGTTGTATTGAAACGAAATGTTTGAAAAAGTGTAAATTTGTCTAAGATTAAGGAATTGTGTACAACCAATTGCACTTGGATGAGCTTCATTCAACAGGTCAACTTGACTTGCTTTGCTAAATTCATTTTATCAGTAAGACATCCGACTTAATGAGGACATGTTAAACGATACACGATCAGAGCTGCATACCAGTGTTCGCCACCGAAGTGTTCATTTTGTGTCTGTGTATGTGTGTGTTGATTTTTAACTCTTTCTAGGCATCAAAATCGTACTAGCAGACTTTGTTTTGTTTAACGAAAAGTTTCGGATAATCTGGTTCACATTTGCTTCTGAAAGTGTTTCTCTGACGGGATTGCTGACAAACCAATCGTGCTTGAAGTTTTACCAATATGCCTGATCTCCCCTCGAGTCGAACTTATTTTGCTCAGTACGCTTTCACTCGTTCGTAAGTTCGCTCTCCACCTGAATGTTTCTTGTCTAACGTGAGACGAACTTTTTCGAGTTTTCACGAAGGCACCAGCCACCAAGATTTTTCAGGTAAGGAGACGAATCCACTCCAATCAATCATGTCCGAGATTCGACACAACCAAGCAGATGGGATTAAAAAGACGACAATTTGTATGTGTCTGGCAACTGATAGGTCACCCTGGGGTTTCGGGATCTACCCCCCCCCCGCCTCTTCCGGGATCTAAAATCCCAATTTTGAAGCAAAACCTCTACTACGAGCAGAGTTTATTTTATTTTTCCCCAATATTTTCTCGATTTGGTAACATGGTGAATCTGTGCAAATTTTGACATGGAAGGAAACGGTAACAAAAATGGTTGATGTGACTCAAATTTAAAATTGTCGTTACAGGCCAATTAAATTTGATATCTGTGAGGTAAGCAAGTAGTTTGATACCACACAAATTAGCTATCCCTTTTCAGAAACCTCTATCTTTTGTCTTTTTGCCGTCATTTTTCAGCACGTCATGGAAACCGATCACCGATATTTCCAAACTGTGGAATTTACGAAGTCTCAAAGGTATGGTCGGTCATATCTATATGGATTTGCGTGGTGCTCCGCCGCAGTTGAAAAATCTCACATTCTTGGACAATCTGGAGAACTTAGTGTGGGAAAGTGAGTAATTTCGATTCTGCTATGCCACAGGGCCACTCCCCCCACCCACCTGGACGAAATTTTGCTTGCGCAATGCACGGTGCATTTGTTTTCCGTCCACTCATGTGGCAAACAACAAGAAATTCTTTCGGTTAGAAGAAATCCGAAAAACGTACAGTTCAAACAACACAACAGTATAAGTTAAAAGGGACTAGTCGCGTTGGGATTTAACAATTCGATGGATTGTCTGGTTTGTGCTTCCTGTGTCTCGTAAGAGTTAGCACCGTTTAGGTTTTATGTACTTTACGTCCCGATTCATCACGAACAACGTGTCAGTTTAATCCGATCTGATTAAACTCATCAGTGCCAGTCACATGATAAATGGTACCCTTCAAATGTCTGGCTCAGTGAATTGAATTACTCGATCAAGACAAATTTTAATCAATTATGGGCATATGATAGGCGTCATATTAAATTTGTATTCTATAATATAGTTACCGGGGCCCTTTGTGCACCACAAGTTTTCGGTTTTGCCTAGATTCTATTCCACTGCATTCTACACATTACTTTATTGTCCTTGTACTTGGTTCTTTATCTATACGATTGGGTTCTAATGACATAGAGTGGCGGAAAATGTTGTCATGTTCTAACCTCGGTTGATAGCTGCGAAAAGGCGAGTCAAACGATCGACTTCAACACGGATTCTCAAGTTACTAGACGTAAACAGCACAAAATCATCATCAAAGATTCCGACATGGTGTGTCAGTCGAACAATGGGTATCAATGCTAAATATAATGGGGAAAATGTACCTTTCAAGTCGATTTATGAAAAGAACAGTTACAGTTGTTCAAATTTCTGATATCAGATAACATGCATCTAAGTCGATCCCGTATACCAAGCTCATGAAGTGGTGTTTCCTTTAGCGGCACATTGCTAAACGATGAACATACATCGAATAAGTTCGTCGATTTGTTTGTCGATTCAGTCAGACCTATAAGTCTGAAAATCTTGTATAGATTGTATCTTACAACCGTTGTTTGCGTGTTTTGCATGGCGACTTCTCGGTGCACGATGTTTTGCTTTTCTTTCCTTTACTCTCGGTGAAATTGGAATTCTCGTTGAGTAGAGCATTCATGTTGTCGATATACTTACTCGTGCTTGCAAAGAATAACTATTCCGGGATGTTTGTTTGTTCGTGTGAGAATAAAATCGTTTTTCTTTATTAGTTCATTTATCTTCTCAAGATTTGCTTTGGATAGAAGTTGGTTGCTTCGGGTCGAACACATGTGATGCCGATAACAAGATTTCAACGCAAAATGATGAAGACGGTGTTAGGTGTTCAAGCTAAGCATACAGTGTCTCAATCTGAATCTTTAAATCTAGCTGGTCAACATGGTGACGTGGGGTACACAATCTTGGGCTCAATGATAGTGCCCACAGTGTAGTTTTGTCCAGGGATAGAGCAGAACAATTGTGAATAAAATCACACCGCATTGCTCGGGAATTCTCTTCGAGGTTCTACAAGGAGATTATGGGAAAAAATAAGAAAACCTTGCAAGATCCAGTCTGCATTATGAGCACGAAGAAGCTTCTGGATTCGGCAAATTTTGAATCACAGCAGTGTTGGAGCCAGAACCAGTGGACTTTGCATGTTCCGTGCTTATTGAGGTTCACAAAATGTATCAATATGAAACAATATCCATCGTGATTAAATAGCACCTGTTCTAGAATGACGAACATGTGGAGCGACTCCGTTCCAGACGCGTTGAAATTGTTGTTTTAAGTCAAATGAATAAGGTCTTCATTGACGGCTGGTCGAAGGTTCATGTCTGGAACGTAATATGAACGATTCTCAAGTGTTTTAGACCAGGTGATCACTTCATATATTTATCAGATCGAGTTTGGCTAGCATCGATCGGTTTGACTTACGCACCGATGTGCTTTTGACCAGTGTGATAACATATCCGAACAAAATGGTCTTTTTTGTTCAAAGGTTTAGGGACAATTGCTCCCTATTATCCTTCATATTTCGGTGAATTTTTGAGGCTATTTCGGTCATCACTAGGCTGTTCTACACTCATGAGAAAAGCGATGTTCAAACAACAACACCTGATAAATTAAATTAACCAGTGGGGACAAACTACATCAGCCAGCTGGACCAATCAATGTGATTCAGGCCAGGATATTTGAACAATAAATTTATTCAAAGCCTAATCACCATGACAATGTACAATTCCAGTCAAAACGATTCACAGAACTCAGCAAACAAAAATACCGCATTATCACACGTTTCAAATTTCAGGTACCAAGGTAGCAGCGAAATAAATTGAATGATTTTGGAAAACTGGCGCCTTGGAAACCAGGATTCATTTTTTGTGGTATCTGCGCAAACGTTTCTTCTCATACAGTCCGTGTAGCTCGTCATGGTTGAGACGAATTCCGTCGCCGAAACTCACTTAGACATTCCCAACGAGATGAGCAGTCATTCAGTTGCTACTTGCAAGATTGTCATTGAAGTCGACGATTCTTGAAAACCCAGCAGGAAATGTTTCAAAATGTCAACAACGGATGAAGATGTCTGTTCTGGCTTTAATTTTTCAATCCACGATCGCTTCTATCTCCTGTTCCCGTTAGCCAGGGACAGAGCAACTGAAATGAGCAGATGCATACATTCCAATACAAAACGACTAAGTTGGTTTCCTCTGGTTAGCACTCAATGATCGATCAACCTGCTGGCTAATTAAGCCCAAAACCATTAGCTAACCTTATCGTGCGGCATTTGCACTTGGCTGATTTAACCAATACGATGTTTATCTACCATACATTTCAAGAATTATGTGCAACTATTCGGAAGAGCATTCATTCTAAACCGAGGAAAGAATACAATAAATTGGATGGCGACACGTGTACGTATATAAGCACATGTATATGTATTCAGCAGAAATTATTGCGGATTTGGTCCGATCAGAACTGTGATGAAAAACAAACAATCTTAGCAACATGAAAATAACGCTAAATAGAGTTGACCATATTTACTAATTCTTCCAAACTCCCAGTCGGTGCCATTGATTGTCTCTATGGGCAAAAGGCTTCTCAAATCGAAGTAGGGGGTCGCATAGAGGGCCATAGCCTTTATCTTTGGTGAGAAGACCTGATATGCAAGGTAGCAGAGCTACACATGGCATTTTCAACATGCTGGCAACCGCTGACCTGTGTCGCTGCTTAGTCACGGTTCCTCATTCAGGATGACCCCTTTTATACATGTCAAACAACCGGTATGGTTAGGGCTAGGGTTAGTGCGGCCGGGCCGTTGTTCTGCCAGCAGGGTCGGCTAGCAAGCAGTTCTGCCATCCGATTACAGAGCAGATCTCCAGATTTTGAATTGATAAAAGCCTAAACACAAACTATCAACTGAGGGTGAAAACAGGAGCCCAAATAACAACAATAACAATGACAAAAGTGAACGCAAGAGTTGGTTAATTTAGCTCTGTGTACCCCAGTTCATTGTTGATAACAGGAAGCCACGGACAGCTGGTAATGTGGAATGGCATTACCTGTACGCCATATATGCCGGAATTGTTAATCAATGACAAGAGGCTTAGAACCAATACACAAAAATGTAGCGATCACATTGCTACGGGGTTAATACTTACGGATTTATTCAATCAGCAAGTGCTTTTCGAGAGTGACACACCAAAAAACTGCATCCAGAAACAAAATACTATCCTAACTATTACAACCACGTCCTTAACAAATTCGATAGCTATTTGGACCATGAAACTTGTCTTTTTGAAACACTCAGATTGACAACTTAACAGAACGTGAACCGAGTAGTAGGTTTACGGTCAATATGGTGGCCTTTCGAATCGTCTCATCACCAGTCACTTCTCTCTTGACTGGTCCACAAATGGTGACGACGACGTTATTGTGAATCATATAATATTAATAACACAGAATTGTTGGTCGATGTAATTCACCAATGTCTCGACTACTGTCGTTATTTTTTCTCAAGGCATGTGAACGTCTGCTCAGTTATCTGATTGTAAAACTTAGCTTGTGAAAGACTGCCCACAATAGTCGAAACACTGGCGAATCATATCTACCAACAACGATGTCTTACTAACATTATATCATTGACACTAAAAACCAATACATGGGCATCGAATTTTTCCATACACCTCTTACGTTGTTCAGTCCTAATATTTACAGGCGGTGAATTTATTCATAAAAATGACGAAAATAGGGGGGGAAACACGGATGAGGAAAGACAAAGGTTTGTTGAATGTCGGTAGCGCAAATCTCATCTGTTTCTCCCGGCGAAAATCAACGCGGTCATATTATCTCGTAGGAGAAGGAAGCCGTGTCATGATGCATGAAGTGGCTCAATGGGGTAAAAGCAATGGTCATTGTAGAATGTAACATAACAAAAGATTCCGCATTTGATTGATGACACAACAGAGCATTTTATTTCATCCAATTGTGCTTGAGTGACTGAAGCCTTATCGACGAGCTATTGTACTTTGTCGCATATTTTTTGGAAAGTACCGAAGGTAAAAATTGAAAGATGTTTTTAGTAGAAGTTTTCTTATAACTATTGGTTAAGTGTTGCCTGTCACTGAAGCTCGCTGACATACATTATTCGATCTTCACGACAGATGGCTACCCTATGGTCAGCTGAAGTACGATAGAGGCTTTAAACTCAATGTAAAGAGCTTGGCCACATGTTTATATGAATAATAAGACATTAGATGTCATTAGAAAAGTCTCATCATACAGTATTAATTCCGAGTAGCCCGTGGTTATGAAAGGCTATTAACAGATAGACACTGTCTTAGGGGGTCCAGGATTAACAATTCCATTTGTGCCCAAACGAATAAGGTCTTGGCGGGTTCGAATCCTTCCACCACCGGTCAACTTCCCCACTTGGCAGCTCTCTGTTGGACGTGGCTTGCTTCCTGAAAAGTGATACACATTGTTATTTCATTAATAAACAAAATGAAAGATGAAAGACAAGTTGCTTAGGATTCCGGTCGGTAATTTTTTACTCCGTTTTTCGTATCCATATTCGAGCTCAATAGATATGCATTGATGATTTCTAACAATAACAAAACAACTACGTAATTATTCAGGTACATGTGAATGAGGCCGGTTTTTCGTGAATAATCTCCTCTGTATTATTTCATTCGTCGACAGACCCCGTATTATACATGGTGCTTTCCGCAGTAATGTTTTCATGTTCGGGAATGCTTTTGTAATCTGCCTGGATAATTGGAATATTTTTCAGTTCTTTTTGAGGTTTATTTCCCACTAAAAATTACTGGTAGCTGTTATATAAGAAATCAACAAGTTACAGATGTTCATGTTATTAGTTTGAATTCAGACCATTTGTGTAAACTAAAAACGGGATCAGTTGCTGATACGCTGAAAGGCTTGACAAACTCTCAGCATCTTTGAATCTTGGCTAGATCTTACATGGATTTGTCTTGGATCCAATTATTATTAGGTAGCATCAAGTGGAAACGATAAAACAGACAAGCAAATGTGACCGGGAGATGCGGCCAAAGTCGTTCATACAATCCCTGGGGCCTCCTACTCACTTCGTTTCCCCACACCAAACCAAAGATGTGTAATACACCGATCGCATTCCATAAGAACACATATCACACAGATATCTCAGTGTAGCCCATAGCTGTTGAAATTGTATAGATTTATTATTTTTAGATTGACGCAAGCACGTTGGTGCGAATGTTCCTGTGTTGTTTTCTACGGGCTTCCATTCACTTTACTCGTGACGTTCGATCTTAAAACATTATCATATTATCAACTGATGAATAACGAAGGAACATAAAAGTTGATTAGCAAGGGTGATTACGTGATTGGATCAGTGGAAAAGCCTTTTTTTGTTTCTTCAAACCTCGGACGATTTGGATAATTCATCTAGATCCGCGTTTGCAGCCCTGAAATTGGCGTCTGTCTCTCTCTCTGTGTAATCCTTATTGTTACCCCATATCTAGAGACTGAATACTCTTCAGTCGGAATAATGGTGGCTTATCATAAAGGTCGATTGAAATTTCAAAATATCTCCAGTTTTTTGCGCCCATGTTACTGTTAGAAATTCAGCTACAAACTTATTAGTTTCTGACGTGCAATTCTGAATGAACACAGCGAAATTCTTATTATCTGCTCATGCGGTAATCAGGTGGTCATGACATGCGTACGTGAAGAGTATATTAGTGGAATACCATTATTGTTGATATCATCGTATGCTGGGAAGTGTGCACAAAGTGAAACACGCATGGCAATGCTGACTAAACCATATCGTATTCAATCACAGTTGAAACACTATGTACCGGAACTGAAGCTTTGACATTCGAATCGAGTAGCACATGTAATACAATTCGATAAAGTTTACTACTTTAGCCGGTCAGGAAACTTAAAAAAGATACCCTCAAGCGGTGGAGGATAAGCAATTATAGGGCAATAAAAATTTGTCTGCTGGCTGGGATGGTGGAAATCTTTACCGACTAATTAGGAGCATTGATCCACGGAAACGCGGCGTCAGTGTGGTAACCAGGACATTCAACGAGTTAATGATTCACTTTCAGTAGCATCGATTGTAACTAGGGACAGATTAGTTTAGTTGGCCCCATCAGCACAATAGACCAAAACAGTGAACAAATGCAACTAGATACCCCGGTTACCCAACAGAAATGGAGATCCTCAACTACGTAGGTTTTCTGAAAAGATGGATGTCATATTGTCCATAACAGCGTGTTTGGTAGCTGTTGTACTTCATCAGCTGACCTTTCTTTTGGTAAATTTTGCAAGGAGCAAAGGAATTGGTTTCGTAAGAATTGCTCACTAAATTGCTCGCGGGCATTATTCTCGGGTGATTATCTAATACTGGCGAAAGATGCACTTGTGCGAGTCTCTTCTACAAACTAAACTAAACTTTGTTTTATTGTCATTTGAACGTTAGAAAAAAACACCTTGATTCCGCCACCAGCTGATAACGAAATGAAATGACCGTACAGTGGTTAGAAGTTCCGGATAGCTAATTTCAACATAATGCTTTCCGGGCAATTATATTTGTATGACTGACCTTCCAAATAAATAAACAATTGTGATTTCGAAACATTCCACTACAAGGCTAGCGTAATAGTGGTATTAGTCCTCTGAGCGTTTGTTTGAACTGGAACGCGGTAATTACCCAGCAGGTATAGAATAAGCCAAACAAATGAAATAGTATGGGCAATGAACACACGGAAATCCATTTTTGCCGGGTTCAACATTGGGCGACCTAGCTCGTTTTACCTGCACGCATGCTGGACACAGGATCAATCTACGATGGCAGAAATTTCCCTAGTATGTTCACAAACTAAAAATCGACGGAGCAGAATAGTTGCTAATATTGACGACGAGGAGTAATACCATGTATCCTGCCGCCATTGTCCGGTTTTTCTAAAAAAAAACATTCCGTCTAATTATTTGCAGGTGGTGAGACGCACACAGCAATGATCACAATTTTAAACGGCGAACATATTGAACTGCTTGGATTCCGCTCGTTGAAAAACATCAAACCACCGGTTTCGTTGATCAATATGACAAAGTTGTGTTACACCAGTGCTCTGCTCCGTGCGATACCCGTGCGGATGATCAATGTGCCTAGCGAGAAAGAATGTGGTAAGTAAGCCTTCCCGACACACAGATTCGGTCGCTGACACGAATTTGATGTGTTCGGGAACAATCGTTTTGTTCTCTATTGTTCTTTAAAACAATTAACTCCAAAATGGACTGTTCTGACCAGTGTCAGTTTGCTTATTCATTAGCTGAGGCAACAAAGTAGATCTTTTGTAAATTAGGATGTAATGAATGGAAGCACGTGAAAGCTTTTTCCATGCAATGATTAACACGAGAAGTATCACAGAGAACCATCGCCTAATTCACGTCGACGCAGTAAGACGAGAAGGCGGAACGGACGTTTGTGAATTGTCCGATTATCTGTCGTAGACTAGTGGAACGAAGCTGTACACGATACCGAGCTCTCATTTGTTACTGATTTTTACATCACTCAAAACCATCGCTCATCAAATGATTGACTGCGAAGTGATTAATTGCTTCTCGTTAGTGGAAGGATTACCGCTTGACAGCGCTCAGAAGCCGGTGACTTACTGTGATTTTCACATATCTTATCATACATCAATGGTTGTTTGATTTGATACCGTTTCGATTTGGAAAAAAATGTTGATGAGGTTTCAAGGATATTTCATATTTGTTCACCAAAGTTTGCACGCTGCCTTTGGACCTGGAAAAGTTGTAAAACACGAAGCTAGTTTAAAATTAGTTGACGAGTACCAGACATATGTGAGAAAAACGAGAAAATGGATAGAACCGAACAAGACGAATAGTTTATTTTTAGCTTATTCCATTTGCTCCGTCTCCACAAGACCTCGTACTACTTAGACTGGATGCACTAGTACAGTTCATCAATTTGATAAATATATGGACCCTTGTTCAAGGTCAAGAGGGGGGTAGAATTGCTTCCCTTAATTTAGGTACGTGAACCAACATGAAGTCAGATGGGACAGGGCAGAGGTCAAATTGTCTAAGCACAATTTTTCAACCAACAAATTTTCAGTGATCCAATGAATGTCCTTCACCCTTAGAGGGAACTGGCTTCATCTTACTGCTAAATGCGAAGAAAACGGAAGAAAGAGCGAGGAATAAGCAATCTAACAAAACAAAACTTGCACTGGAAACTTTTTCGATGCCAAAAGAAAATATGTGGTACATCCGTGAGAATCAACCTGATTTTCGACCTCGTCGAAATTGCATTGATCGAATAAGCACTATAGGATAAATTTTAGAATGTAGACGCACTTCTTAGATCCACGATTTCTGTCGTTCCTAACCGAAAAGCATCGTTCGATTGAGTCAGTCATGCGATTCTCTGGTGCCATCTCTTACCGGAGGGATTGTCAGAGAAATTCATTTCACTTATCCGAGCTCTGTAGTCCAACCCCCGTAGCCAAGTTCCTGCTTGGAACGTTCATTCGCGCCAAGCATGCGACAGAAAGTTTCCTAGGCATTGCACTTGATCAGCGATTTACATGCGAGCCAATTTCTTTCACAGATATAGAAAAGCAGTGCGTGGCGTGAAAAATATCCAAAAGTTCAACTTTTGAGGGACAAACACTGTCAGCAGATAGTGTAAATTATGTGACAAATCAAGTCAACCAGGGATCAGCCATATTCTTCAGCTCTCAACACAGGGTCTGCGAGTACAATGCTTGTTCTACTATCAGCTGACGTTCATGGGGTTCGCTGGAGTTCCGCTTGGAAGGCGAGGCTATGTGGGCATGGCAACAATGCAGGGACACTTTGCTTCGGTCCGATGAATCACACAATTGCGAGGCCCGATTATGGCCAAACGATCCGAACTGATGGCCAAACACTTCTGGCTTCAGTTGAACAACACACGGGCCTGGAAATCGGGTGACTGCGATCCGAGGATGGGCATGAAGCCAACCAGGTCCCTTAGTCCGAGGACTAATTAAAGATGGTCTGATTTTGTGGCCCGACAAGAGCCCGTCAGTCAATCAGGGAAGTCTATCTTGTATGAACCTAATGTAAACCATTTGATTGTGACTGTCGAGCTGAGCGGTCGGAAGCCATTTGATCATTCTCGTTTGACTAGACGAATTGGAATTGAAACAGAGTCAAGATAACCGACTGAAGGGGCCAGGGTTGGCGATCGCGATGAACAAAGTTTTAAAACACCACCAACTACTTCTCTCTTGGCTACAGTAACATTTTAATCGCAATGCGATGCTTGCAAACTGCATAACATCGCTTATCAGAACACTATACAAACTTTACGTATACCATACAGAGTTTTATTCTTTCAGTACGCTGGCGGTTACGCTGTCAACATCGCGGTTTTGAATGCTATCCTCGCATTCGTCAGCCTCCACTCAGCTACTACTAATTGCCGGAAAATAATGCGGTTCGATGTACCACTAGTGACAAAAATAATGGAAGAACGAAAGATATTAACTCAGATGAACGAGATATCCGTAAGTGACATTTCCATGATTTTCAACCGCCAGCTGAACGTTCATAACGCACGATAAATCAATTGGAAATCTAGTAGGCCTTAACGTTGTCTAAATAGAAAACAACTTAATTTTCGACAGAATTATTAATTCCTTAAAACGCTTTACTGTTACATCTCGGTCTTTACTTAGTTGACGGATTCGATGACTAAAGTTCAAGTTAACAATTATTCATGAAAGCCTTCACTGCTTATGATTGTCTCGTTCTCTCCTCCCTGCACGGTCGCATTTTGAATCACTTTTGATTAGCTCAACGTGATGCCGTATGTCACAGTGAGTGTCTTCCGGAAGCCGGATGCTGGGGCCCAACAGCTGACATGTGTGCACATTGTTGCAATCGGAAAGCCGGAGACTTTTGTGTGTCCGAATGCACTGATCGTCCTGGCTATTACGAAGTTCGCCGATCCCAGTCACAACCTTCTACAAAACAGCCTACAACCGCCGGTACTTGCCCCACTTTGGCCCGTGAAGCCTACTCGTCCACTGACCTAACAGCGGACCTTGCCCGTGAATGGCTTCCACCACAGGAATGTAGTCGATGTCACGAGGAGTGTGAACATACGTGTTATGGTCCTGGACCACACGAATGCCAGGGCGGTTGCAGACATTTTCAAGTAAGTCGAAATATAATATTTCAATGCGTCTTAGCTTAATCTCAATCATACCACAACATCATATTAAACGCGACTAGGGACAACGTGGGCAGAGGTTTAGCCCTAATTCTGAATAAAAAAAACTAGTGCGGGTGATTGTATTGTTCCTCGCCCAAATCTCATCTGAACCTTTAGGAACGTGACTAGATGACAAGTTAGTTTAACAATCATATGGTGATTCGTCGGATGATAAACATACTTCTGGGAATATTGTATTGTTTGTTCGTTTTGCATAACCCTGTCAACTGTTTGATCCCAAACTGCAGATAGGCATATTCCTTGTGATTTAATGCAATCTTTAAAAAACCGGTTTTAGTACCGTGTGCTGATGTTTCGCATAACTTTTGTTTTATTGCATTGAAAGTTGGACTTAGCTGGGATTTTATGATCGCGTAGTCAATATAACGGTCACATTTGTTGATCAGTTTACAACTATCAAAAATGCGCTGGAATTAAACGAAAATTCTGCCAAGATTATTCCTCTTGGATTTTGTCTGCCGCAATTATATTTTGGAATGGAGACCTAAATCAATTAGCTAATCACATTTTTTTGGATATTCTATACATCGAAACGATTTGGTTCATCGGTCTGAAAAAACTTGTAATCACCATTACTATTCGACGTGCTTGTATGGATATCGATCACAGACTCATTTGCCGTGTTGATGATCAACTCGGTACCGACTGAGTAGGATGTTTAATGAGCTTAGAAACAGACGTTTAGACAGTCAACTGAAGGTCTTATTAGCGGTGGTGTAATTCAGTCCTTGGAAGTCAACAGGTGTGTTCATCTAAAGTAGCTGATCACGTGACAGGTTTCAAAAGATGTTCACTTCTTATCAAAACTAACATGATATCTTAGGTGCTAGTAATTCTTTCAAAAGGTATTCAAACCCAGATGGCCTGCTGACTGATGGGAAGATAAATAATTGAAGATGTCTGTCTTAGTTCTCATACGTTTACGTATGGAGCGTGTCCTAACATGTCGTGATGAGGAAAGAAGTCTAACAAGGCCGGTTAACTATCATCACTTAGGCGGCAAATTGGAGACAAGAAATCAACCGGTCAGCTCAGTGAAAAGCATCAATATGATTAGGTACATTTGTTAAATTTTGAATGTTTCGTCAACCAAAAACAAGCAGACATACCATGATAAGGTTAAGGATATCCAAAGTAGTTATGAGTGTAATGTCGTTCGGAAACACAGTAACGTTTTAGAGAGCTCAATCTAAACATTCATTAGGGCATCGATTAGTGTTATCTATTCGAGAAAAGGTCGCCGACGCCCCTGGCTAGGATGATATGAAGGTAGAAGCGGTACCAATGTTCGGCAGTATGCGCTACAATTAGTTCAGTGTCCACTGCGCATGGTCAACAGCTTACATCATGCGAAGCGTAAACATCCAACATTAGGAAGAGACAGAGTGGTGGCCGTTTTCTTTCCAATGATTGGTAATCATGGTAGAAATTATGGTTGAGAACAAAATGCAAGTCTATCGGAAATTGGAATTCGACTGCATCTGTCATGTTTATCCACAGACATCATGCGAGTGGATCATAGTACATGGTGCAATACTAATTCCCACGTAGCTATAATGAAACTCACGATCACTTAGCCCATTTGCCAAATCATATATCTTCAACTCCAGAGTCTTTTGGAATGGAATAAACGTTGTTCAAAATCGGCCCAGAATCCTTTAGCCCTAACATAAAATCTGTAATCATGTTGCTTTAAACATGCCACATTCAAAATAATGGAGATATCATGTAATTAGCGTACATTTACAAATCATTTTTACAAACGCTGATATTCCAATGCTAAAACAAAATGCATGAATTGTCACGGTTTTATGCTCCTAGCAGACGGTTACAATAGTTTCAAATTGTTAAAGATTCTGTTATGGCCGTTTATTTTGCACTACTCTCGGTACGGATCTTGCACCATGGGAACTAGGGCAAAATAGTGCGAAACAGTACGAGAGAAGGAAAAAGAGAGCAGACATTAATGTAAAATTCACTAAATACTTCAACTGTTCCAGACTCCACCTGCGCGTCATCGACTGTCCATCGTCATGCCTAGTTCCTTTGCGGGTTGCTCTATTTGGTTGCTCAGTCCCGGGTATGCCCGTTTACTTCAGGGTGGACCTGAAGCTTTTGAGCAGGGGATCTGATTTGGTCCAGATAACCCGATGATCTGTTGATCACTTCGCGTGAGTGTTACAGTAAGCTTTTCCAGATCGATGGATCACTCCAAGGGTTACTGACCACACTAAGATGACGTCAGAGTGCTACAAGCAAATTTGTAGCATTTCTAAGGCAAATGCTATCCAGGTGAAAACCAGTCACAGCCTCAGCGCTGCAGATGCTGGTGTGCTACCGCTCATTAAGTGGGTTTGTGCTCTAGTCACGGCTAACTATTGATACTGATGATCGTTTCCCTATTTGCAACCCGGGAACGTTCCTAGTGGTATGCAGGTGTGCTCAAACCAACGGCCGAAACTCAGATTTAGCAAAGGGTAGCTAGCTGACGGTATATGATCCACTGTGCTGTGGAAATCGGATTCGGATTGAACGAAAGTGTGCACGAGCTGTGTATAATCCCATAAACTTGACTCTGACGGGCAACGCTGACAGTTAGCATTATGGTCAGTTCTAAAGTTTACCTAAAGAATGTATAAAAGTTGATAAATACGAGGCTTTTGACACGTCAGCTTTTTAGATTTTTGTTGACTGTTTAAAGAATACATTTAGTCGCTTTGATCGTTTCCCTTTCTCATTTCCAATCCTTGAAAAAGAAACCGTTTACGACAAAATAATTCACATTCTAACGATCGAGAGGTTAAGTAGTTTTAGTGTTGATCTAAATCATCGTAAATAGCAGGAAGATACCGTGAACGAAAAAAGCTGTACATCTGTGAACTTCTAATCATAAAGGACACCAAACGGATTTCACCGGGGGAAAATATCACCGCTTCTAAAAACGATAAAATGTCTAGAAAAGGATTGCACAGTTCATTACAGTTGCACAGTTTACGCATGTATTTTTTGTCTAATTTCGAGCACTGTGGCCTAGCACCGCGTTATGCCGTCATTTGTTATCGGTAGTATTGTTGAACACCTAGGTTCATTCAGCACACTGGCATCCTGCAAGGTGTGACCCGAATTTTGCGACAAATAGTTTTGTGTACGAACTCACGTGTGGCTGAGTCCCGCGTGTATCCTCATGTTTAGGCATAAGGATGTGCAGTACGTAAATTGGTGCCTACTCGGGAAGACGGTTGTCGAAAGAGTGCAGTAGAAAAAGGTCGGTCGAATGAGGTGAATGATAGGAAATGAAAATTAAAATTTCGCTTGCATTCAGCTATTCCGGTTCCATGCTGAACGGGTACCTAGAATCAAATGAATATTTACCACCATTTGGTGGTATTTAGTCGAACCAATTTTTTTTTGTGTGTTCATCCTGACGTGAATTGATTTTAGACGAAAAACTGCCTAAAACGTTAGACAACTATGTTCGATGGCCATTTCAATACTGCGATGTCAAATGAATGTTTACTATCAATGTTCACATAACAACTTAGCGTTCACGCGGTTTGTATAATATTGATGTATGCCTTTGCGTGCAAGCGTGCGTGTGTGCTTACGTGCGTGTGTGCTTACGTGCGTGTATGCATGCGTCAGAACGACTGTATATATCTGAACAACTAGACGCTCAACAGTCCCATTTTGACTGAATTCCCGGTGGGGCCTCTCAACCTGAGATACCCATTATCGTATACCGAGCACGTAGAGCAAAGGTGATTCGACTTCCGGTCGGCAATCACTGTTGCGATCTAATTTGCAGGCAATCGAAACGGAATTGATAAGGAACAAATTTGTGCTACCATCCTGTTCCCTTTTTGCCTCTTACCTGTCACCCCTCACTGGTTGCTCTACGTCCAGATAGACATCTTTAAATTTGGAGTAGAAGAAAACTAATGATGGCTTATTAACTTCGGCTGTTTGCGACTGATTTAGTACGACTGTTTGAAAATGGATGGTGCTCTGGATACGATTTCTCTGATTGATATGACCTTGGGTGGCTGGGTTTTGCCTGTTTTTTTTTCTATTTCTATGCTTTTCAACTGATCTGCTCTCGTATCGATTGATTCGGGTGAGAACCGGGCATAGAGAAAGAGCAGTTCACGACTCGTTTCATTCGGTGACGCCTGTGAAACTGGCTAGGATTTATTCTGCCAAAAATGCCATTTGCTAACTAAAGCAACTGACTTTCCCCGGACGGTATACAGTTATATTCATTTTTGTGTTGTCACGAGGTGGATGAAATGCGCCTCTTTAGTGTCTAACCAGCGAAATACTCACCATG
The DNA here is from genome assembly GCA_008360955.1 of Fasciolopsis buskii. Lineage (NCBI taxonomy): Eukaryota > Metazoa > Platyhelminthes > Trematoda > Plagiorchiida > Fasciolidae > Fasciolopsis > Fasciolopsis buskii. Next base: position 140,576 of record LUCM01004563.1, on the reverse strand, counting down.
GAGTATATGGCAATCTAATCCCTTACTGGAATATACCTGTCAGTCCGATTACGATGGATGTGTTCACAGCTTTCGATGCAACGGAAAATGTTATCTGGCACAATGAGACTGGCAACTAAATGTGGTTCACATTCATACGCGGAATCAAAGCATGCTAAAGTCACCTATTCAGGAAAATGAAATCAGTCCTAACCCGTAGAAGCACAAACCCTGGGAATGCAATTGAAAAACTTTCTGCTTTGAACATTTTCGATGTGAGAACAGAAAACCCAAATGCATGTCCACACTTCTAACTTAATTGTGTTTTCAAACCACTTCAACTTTTCTATCGAAAGATTTGACCATAATGCTAGAATGGGAACCAGGTATGACAAGAAATGACTGCATAATTCTCTTCTGTTTTGTTGGTTTAAATACTGTAATTTATGCGCTTCACAACCGTACAGGTAAGCACGTGAACACAGTTATTGTTTCACGTGTAGCGGATTTGATAGGCCTGATTTCGTCTAATGTTGTCACCTGATACAGTCGCCAATCACCGGTATGTACCCGATGAGACATGCCAATTACTAACAGCTTCATCTGAACAGAACACGTAAATCTGCGGTGTACTTTGTCAAGAACTAGTGATGAGCATGACTTTGCTTGTATGTTTACAAGTATCTGTAGTAAGACTGGAATACATAGTAAGTAGATAAACTGTTCGAGCAGGATTTATCAAACTGCATAAGAGAAGAATACCAAAATTAGTAGATGGACCTTAAGGAAGTGTTGCTTAAAGGGTATGTCCCATACTGACCCATATACACGATTTGCAAATGATATACAATCACCAAATAATAATAATAGAGATTTAAATTTATCTGTTGTTCAGAAATTGAGGGATTTTATAAGTGAAGAGAGAGCTAGTGCACAAGGTATGATTGTGTTATACAGTGCTGTAGTTGTCCCTATTTCACAAGTCTATTCCTGTGCACTAATAGGCAGCATCAGCCTCTATTTACCGTGTGTGTCAGGCCCCGAACTAATTCATTAATAAGAATAGCCGGGAGAATAGGAACACATATACTTTACGCACTGGAAGTATCAATTTGATTGGTGATGAAGCGCTTCCAGTTTGGACGCCAAGCTCAGTCATCCAGACATTAGGCAAACCATCAATGTGAACAAAATCCATTAGCACATTTCATAGTCATTGAATACTATTACTATTGTTATTTATTATTGCTGGAAGCAGAAACAGGAGACAAACGGTGCAAACAATCTAGTTTGAAATAAAATGTACCTATCTAGATCAACAATATTTTAGATAACGTTTAAATTGCCGATTTTGAGCAGAGATCGGTTTAGTGGAAGACTGACCCGTTGGCAGAAACGTCCGCTTATTGAGAACAGTTTTTCGTCCTGAAAAAATACAAACTTTTTGCAAATCTTTGCTGAACTTCCCAAGGAAGTTAGTGTCTCTGTTGAAATGGCCGCCTCTTGTTCCTTCGTGTGAAATGTTCGAAGATGCATTAAATTCAAACCGCAGAAGTGTAACAGTCGAATCAAACTGTCCACGCGAATTGTCTAATAAGATCTCGAGATCAGCACACTGTCGCCAACCCCGAATTTGGGCCACATCCGTTAATCTCGGATGAAGAAAAGAGTTGAAAAACACGTCCCGCCTACATGTCGTGGCGGCTCGTGAACACGTTGCCCACTACGTGGCGATGGTAACGGTACAAAAAGCAAGCCTCAACCACATCTTGTTCAGAAAAGAATGACCAATGCGGCTCGCCTACAAGAGGGCACAAAAAAGCAGAGATCGCGCAGGCCCGTGTACGAAGGCACGTACTGGAACGTCCATGCACGCGGCGCACATACACACACACACAGATTGATGAGTGAACAGATGACTCACGAAACCAGTTATCAAGTTCGATTTCCATCTAACACCTAATTTTATGTGGATGAGTCAATTCAACCCCGGAAAACACGAAGATGATGCGCACCGCACGTGTAGGCTTTCACCTTGATTCTTCCCGTCGAAACGAACGGAAGAAATGTCAAACACCGCTACTGCTACTTCTTCACTAATTGTGAAGATGTACTAGAACGTGCATGTCATTTTAGTGGTACTTGAATATGATGGGAATTGCACCTCGTCAGTATTAAGGTTTAGCCCATCGTACCGAGATCGTGAACCTAAAAGTTGACTGATGCACCGGACCTGACTAGGTGAAGATGACTGGATCATGTGTGGTTAATCTTGACCGGAAAATATCCTTCGCCCAGTCTGCCTTGCAACCAAATATTCGTGTTCGGGATGAGTGGAGACACAGTCCATGACATAGAATAAATGCAGAAAAGCTGTTATCATCAAGCGGAGGTGTAGGAAAGACAGTCTTAATCCAGCAAAGACAAGCATCTTATGTCTTCAGTTTACGCTCTCGGCCACTAATCCTCTTCTTGATTCCGCTTTCCAGAAAACAATGCAACGACATTTGAGGGGGAGAAACCAGGTCTAATGGCTCAAATCAACATAGAGAAAGTCGTTTGCTTATAATAGCTACCTAGTGACCAGGAATCTCATGTTTGCAGAAAGGGAGAATATCTTGTGCGAATTCCCGAACTACTCTCCTTATGGTTTCTTTCATTTCACAAATGACCACAGAAACCCATAAAAAGGAAAAGGAAAACCGTATAAACACAAATTTAGTCGGACCAGTTGAAAGTACAGCAAAAAAACGATTAGGCATTGCAAACCTACAGAATGACAACGCTAACAGTACTGGTTTGCTTGCGCTTGCATATATATATATATATATATATATATATATATATATATATATATATATATATATATATATATATATATATATATATAAGGACATTCTGCCCTTGTTCCCAAGATCGACTCAGCCAAAATGATAAAGAATTATCAACGAATCACTGTTGCCGAGGTCTGCACAAGAGGGTACCGGGTACTCATTCATTACTAGTGGCAATAACCAAGAGACCGGTCATGTGCTTCCGGCGTAATTTCCTCTACGCATTCAGATACTATTTACATTATGTATATACATATATATGTAATATATCTACGTAGAAAACGCATATCAATTCCTGTTTTCACAATCATTAACATTGCACCAAACTATTCTAGCTTCCCTTGTTATCTCACGGTACTATTTACTGCAAAAAGGAAAAGGGATTGAAAATTATGGTAAATTGAAGAACCACGCGATAGGAGAAAGATTTCGAACATAGGAAAGCCGTGAATGGGAGGGTTGTTTCTTATCAGATATTGTCTCAAACATTCTTAAGGAGGCAATTGTGCACTCTAGTTTGGTAGTCTAACTGTATCTACACCAGTTAGTCCACTAGTTAAAGCTTTCATACATTTAATCTTGTCATCAATTGGTCACCTCGACTCATCTTCCTACCACGAACTGTCTTAGCAAAACTTGCCTCGACGGTATGCGCAATACGTGGCCCAAACATCTTATTGTTCTCCACACGCAGTGCCAGTATCTGAGGCTCAACTCCCGAGACACGAAAGTCTCCCATCGTATTCTGCCAGCAATGCGAAGACTAAGGTGTTCTAGCAAAATGATCTTTGCAAATCTGCTCACAGCGGCCGTGTTTCTGAGTCGCATAGCATTACTGAATGTACTGCTGATGCGTATTTCCGACCTTTAATCGATAACCGGATGCTACGCAGACATCTCTGATACCTAAGATTGGTGAATAGCCATCGAACCTTCAGTATATGTGAAGACATTTCGTCTTGTTTGTGACCCTGTCATGAGATGCCACTGCCGAAGCACTTACTCTCAGCTACTTCACCTGTTTTGTCCCTGCAAGAAAAAGGTTCGGCTCCTCGCCAGTCTATTCGTGTAACGCTTTTTTACACTATAAAGGTGCAAAATAGCAGTCCAAATTTACCACTATATTGCATATTATAAATCAAAGTTTTTTCCCGAATAGCTATCGATCCCATTATTCATTCATAAACGTACGGGGATTTCTATCATTATCTCAGGGGGAAAGTTGAAAAGAAAGGTTAAAGAGGCAATCCCGACGATCACCAATTCCCATTGGTTAACTCAGGTATGTGATCGCCGTAAGCACCAACTCGGTTTCAGCTGTTCGAACGCAGAGAGTGGACAAATGCAGCAAACCTCCTTGACACATCCTTTGATGAGAAGAAGCGTCACAGAACTGCACGTTCGACTAAGTCGAATGGAAGAAAAAGATCGTCAGTTCATAGGAAGTCTGCCTATGTTCTACGAGTTGCTGCACTGTAGATAATGAGTTATAACAACCCAAGCCCAGTCGATAATACGCTTGATTCCCACACATGCATCTTTCATGCCCATTAGATAATCGGCGGTGGATAATGTCTGCAGGCAGTTTAAAAGTAATGCTCAACAAACTAATTTCTGTCCAAGCATGTACATGAACACATAGATGTATTTAAACGTTCACATAGATTTACATATGCATGTAGATCAAGTATTTCGGCACGCTGTCACTTTTCTGCCGTGTTTCAAAAACGTACACTTGGAATCTCCAACCTTAGTGTACTTATCGTTTGACCCATTACTGTGTTCTCAGTTCACAGATCACACATACATGGCATTTCCCATTTGAGTGTTCTCTTCCCAGGTCGGTGGCGCACCAAGACAATTTGAGCCTTGCAATCACCTTCAAAGGAAATCGTCCGAGAGTTGTTTAATAATTTTGGCCACTGCACTTCTGTGCTATCGCAACCAGAAGTACATTTCAGGCATTTGTCGTTCCTCTTGAGGTTTGATTTACCCGGCGGTATTATCTGTAGGCATTTGTTTTGCAAAGGATAACGCTTAAGATCTTGCCCAGTTGGGTTTACGGAACTGGACTACCGTCCGCAGTTCAGGTCCTTAATCAACTAGGATGATACCTGTAGTATACGCCATTGCCTGTCCAGCTTCCTTGTAGACCGCTGAAGGTAGAACGGTGATCTGCAGTCGAGTTTTTGTAATTGATACTGCACATCCTCGCGGACTTAAGAGGTACGCTGCCCTGCACCCACTTCATCTTATGTGCCTCTTCAGCGTAACTGAGAGCGTTACTAGGGCTTTGTTCCAAACTATGTGCAATGTGAGAACTGTATGGTAAACTTAATGTGTCCAGGGAAATTTTTGCCTCTCGAATTTGATACACACAACCCGTCTGTGTGACTTCTGGTTTCCAAACTGAATACCATCACTTTTCAATGTTCTTTGGATTTTTATAGGGATGAGGAAAGTTATCGTTCGTTAATCGGTCATTATTTGCCGGGATCTTTCGGGATCGACCACAAATGAGACTATTTTTTAAAGTTTAATTTTCCTTCCATGCGTCTGTTTGTTCTCAAAGTCATCTACAACAATACGTTGAAGCCTTTTCCAGGGGCAAAATATTTTTAATGGAATATGATCCGGCAGGGGGCTATTTAAGTAGGCCAGGGAAAGTAGTGGTTTGGATACACGATATTACAAAGACCTTAAAGTTTTCCGAGAATCCTTACTTCAATGAACCACCGAGTTCTTTACTCTACATTCGTTGCTCTGCAATAGTAGTTTGTTGTACCATTGCTTCCCAAGAGTTTTGCTAAAATTATCAAACATGATGTGTGTAGTGAGTCTTGTGGCTTTGACATGCGATCATTTTTTTCCGAAACCAACAGCCAAGCAAACACGCAGGATAAGCTTAGTCCAAGCCCAGAGTTATCTGAGTGTCGATTGCTCCACAGCCGCGCTGTCAACAGTTTATAAGATTCACTGAAATGAAACCAACGGGGTCTGAAACTGCCTACCAAGTAGATTAGCCACAGCTTTCTTCTGCTATTTGAATAGCCTTCTTGCTGAACTCGAAACGCTGAACTAACGTGTAACTGATTGCACGAATGCCCTCACGAACGATATTTTTTGATGTTATGCTAATGTGAATTGTAAAATCCGTTTGACGTAACCCCTCGCTTGGAGGAGATCAAACGGGGAGTTCTCTGTTTCTGAGAACTGGTAGACGTGAATCTGACACGTGTGCTGTATGACGTTGGATTGCATCGATTATACGTGCTTGCGATTTTGTTTGAAATGAAGAATTGCAGTTCAAAAGTGGGACTAAAAGAACTACTATCTGAACTGATGTTTTCTGTACATGAATTGGCTTTGCGTTCAGATGTGGGATTTGATTTGACCTTGATATCCCCATAAAAATACGGTCTTTTGCTTTAATGGCATCACGTTGACGTTATAACGTGAAACGTGTTCAACTTTTCGGGATGCTGTATGGTTAACAGGATGGTAGACTAAGCAAATTTTGACTAGCCACATCTATTCGGCGATAGGGGAGAAGTTTTCTTCCCTGGGAAGATGTCGGTTATTGTGACAGCAGGTGGAGCGATTCGTACCAGAAACCAGACTATCAGATTGCGTTATGTGCGTGTGCGTGCTTTGTATGTGACCGCGTGCCGATTTCGCTGTGATTCATGAATGCAAAAAGTACCGCGCGTACACTAACACTATTTCACCGAAATGCCTTGCACTCGCTCGCTGTTTTTGGCTTGCTGACGGATTCGCGTCTGATAAGGACCTCTGATAAAATATGTCAAACGGATGATGGAGAATAGCTCGATTATACGAATGAACAACCTCTCTACAGTTTTTAACTAATGAATTTACATTGATCGCCATCGGTGTAGGTTGCGTGTTAGCACGGTGGTAATCAAGCGGTCAAGATCGCGATGCTTTTTTCATTGTGAAATTCGCCGGCGCTATTCCGCCCACTGCCGGTCACTTCATCGTTTCACCAGCCTACCCATTTGGCTTGTGTTTCCTTAGTAAAAATAATTTATATGCATCGTAGAAAATGGACTACAAAGACAAAGATACGAGGTTTGAGAATGTCATTTAATCGCTTCATTCACATCGTGCACTAGTAGGATTGCAAACCTCAAGCCTAAAGTAAAACGTGGAAATGCCTGTATATAAACACAACCATGTCTCTTGTCCTACGACCCGCGCATGGGAGATACGATTTCAGCAACTCCTGTTTACCCCGTTCTTATTAATGCCATAACATTGTGTATAATCTTTAGAAAGTGATCCAAGGCCGACAAAAGACCGCCAAATGGGTAAAGTGACCGGCGCTGGAAGGATTCGAACCCGCGAATTTCACATCTAAACGCCACGTTTTTATGCACCTGACCACTCCACTTTCACAGTGCAGAAATAGGCTGCAGTGTTTGTTCTCATACACAACCATCAGTTCGCCTACAGTGTAGCAAATCCAGTTTGAGGATCAATCCTTATCATTGAGTTCGCAGATTTATTGTAAATTCGACGTAGAGTGAAAGCTGTTGGGTATTGTTACTGTTAGTAGGGCCGCTGATTTTGTGGTCAGTTTGGTGCATTACTCTTCTTTATTGGCTAGTTTATTATTAGCTTGTGTAAACCCGTTTGACTGGCAAGCGTTTCACCTTCATAATGATTTCTCTTGGTAGTGAATAACTAAAAAAGTGGTACTATGAGCATCGGAGTCAGTAGGAACGACAAAATCAACAATGATAATAAGAGCAACAACAAGAGATAGGAAAATGCTGAATTTGAAAGGTCATTTTACCATTTTCGTGTATTTTTGAAAAGTAGGGGAGAATTTTGTGTGCGTAGGTGCGTGTCCGGACAGAATCCATGGAATTGGACACTGGAAATACTACGGTGCAGGTATTCAAATACCCAGGATTGTGGATGGTTCGAAAAACACAAAGGGCTGAATAATCGAAGAATTCACTCCAGTGCTAACTTTCTAGTGGGACATTGATGAGGTGTTGGAAGACTATAGTATCACAAACTATTTGAAGCTTCCACTCACACGGAATGGAAGTCTAAGCGATCTTAGTAATGCTTCGTAACAATACAGATGATTCATCCACGGTTTACGATAGTGCACTGAATGAACACATTGCACGCTGAAATATCTGAATGATATGTAGAATCAGTTACTAATCAAACCCAACGGGAAATTTGGTGAATGTGTTTCGTCATTGCTGACCGTATGTAATTTGTACAGTTTAGAAAAGTGCTTTTTTGGCAATCAAATAAGACAAGCGATCTCGAGCATCCATTTTACGGGACCGGCGCATTCCAAATTTTGTAATCCTTACCCTAAACCAACGTGTTTTCGTTGTGGTTGCTAACTCAAAACGCTATTTAATTAAAACAAAGAGAATGAAGTATATATATCACAGGGGTTTAACTGCAAAGTACTGAGTTCCAGAATCTCGTAGCATAGGAAGCTTTTCGAATGCGAGAACATTTTAGGCTAGGCCATTGTCTCATGTCACCTGTTGCCTCCAATCGCAATCCAACAGTCTAGCGCGACCTATGCATACGGTCCACTAATTATGACTTTCATACGTTAATTTCATATCAACATCTTGTCATCTTGAATTGTCTTTAATCCACGGCCCGCCTCGAAGAATGTTGCACCACAAAACCGTTTTCTTGATAACCTCGGCAAAACACATCCCAACCGATCTTATCTTTACAAAGTGGATGCCTATTCGGAAGACTGAACCATACAACCTAGTACCTTACACCCAACCTCTTAGTTACTGACAAAATTCTCCCAAAATATGGTGCCGGTAATACGAGGGCAACGGTGTTCGCAAACGTTCCCATAAAGCCGATGATAATAGTCATTTTGAAATTAGCAATTGAATGAATTTCAGTAAGATTACTGGTTGCGTTAATGGAATTGTTATACTTACAACCGTGCACCGGTACCAGAAGTTGGAACTCGACAAAGGCCGAACTGAATTGTACCGAATAAGTTTGCGAACCATAGAACTGACGGCCCGTCTTAGCTCAACAAACAATAGGGATCTATGGGTTACACAAACAAGATGGAATTGAAACGTTAGAAAGTAATTGCTATAACTCGAAATGATCTGAATGAAATATAACTTGCGAATCTGCCGTAACAGACTAAACAGTTGTGAAGATTTAATATCAAGACTAGTCATGGTAACAATTTTTGTCGCCTAGGAGCCTGTTGCTTTCGTTGGTTAGCGGCAAATCAGACATTTATTAGCCTCGGGCTGTTTCTAGCAGCCCCTTTCTCAAATCAAATAAATGCACGTTTTTAAAGTCACCATGTTTCCACAGGTCAGACAAGCAGTACATGTTGTGAATTAGGGACGACGTGTTTGTACAGTATGCATTTTCAGGAAGAAAAATGCGTTTATTCAAGCCCAGGTCGTGCAGGTTGCAAATAGCCCGAGGTCATTTACAGACTGGCAAATACCATTAAAAGATTGTCAACAACTGCTAAGGTCGCGAGTAGTCCGCGGTTTGCCAGCAGATGGTTCATTCGTTCAGACATGGAACAAATTTCAAAGTAATGAGTCCACTGTATTCAGTTTGTCAGGAGCGAAAGGCGTCTCACAGCACGAGATGCAAAGATTTCTGCTTACGCTTTCCGATCGTGGCAATAAAACCTGACAATTTATAGACGACAAATAATGAAGAATGCAGTAGACTGAGATGAATGAAAGTTTCAGATGCACAATTGTCAACGAGGTGAAATGGCAAGCGAATGGAGTTCGTGTAGATTGACATCAGATTGAGGAATGCATGGGTTTGTCAAAACTACTTTTCGATGGGCGAACTTTGGAAGAATGGATCCAGTCGAAGAAACGTGAAAATTCCTGGTTCCATTCTAAAAACTATTAATATCGTAAAGAATCTCTACGGAATAGCCAGTTTTGTTCTGACAACCGAATTGGGGTTGTCAGTTGTTGAACGGTCTTTGCAAGGATCGACAGATAACGATCTACATCTTGGGGCTATTCCTGGTTAAATATTCAATCCAATTTGCTAAGCTACCGGCCATCTCCCATCTGATCTACCGCGAACAAAAACCGGATTGCACTGCAAATGTGTACTTGTAATTTTTATTACGTTTTTTAACCGGGATCCAAGACGGAAAGGAGGTAAGTGCATTGCTAGAATGTCTGACCAGTGTTGAAAACAAAATAATGTTTTGTAACTCATATCTCCCATCCATTATTTCTCTATCACAATGAATTTAAACAACTAAATGCATGCTTACTGAGTAAGTGACCACGGTGATCTTAATTATTTCTCAAAAGGCAGTAACTGCTGGTTTTCCAATGATTGAGGAAATCCGCCATTCTATCATTTCCACGGGAAACAATTTTTGCCAGACTTTGGTTCCATTTCCACATCCGGAATACTTGGTAACTTTCAGGGCACAATATTTTGCACACGTCCCAGTACGTCCTTTCAATAAATTGATGCCTCCTATATTGTATCAATCATAGTGATTTTATTGTGATGATTCTTGCTACGTCCTCCACTTTTCTTTAAAAAAAATGCTACAGCACAATGACACATGTGTACGTGTTTGTCCAACATCCACGTATGTGGAACCGGGCACAAATCGATGCTTACCCTGTCATCCAACTTGCCAACACTCAATCATTTCTACGGAAACAAGATTGTGTTCCGGACCAGGGACTCATTTCGGCCTCGGTGGCTGTACAGCCTGTCTAACTGTGCTGCAAGGTAAATAGAATATATATATAATATATATATGATGTTTTGACTTTTAAGTTTTATCCAGTTGGTCAGACTTAATTATTGAATGAAGTGATAAAATCACCGCATATTTTAAGTGGTCCGTAGTTTTTTCAGGAACTAATTCGGATTCTAAACATTTTGAATGGTACGAAGTTCACACGCAATTGGAACGTGGAATGTGGATTATGCAGGGTGAACGTATTTGTGCCCAGGTCTTATTCGATCGATCGAAACGGAGAAGAGAAAATTTTCGGTGAAATTCATAAACTTGAAATAGCCTTGAATTCAACTGAATTGAAATATGACTCTTGGTTCCAAACGGCAAACATGTTTCATATAATTTCTCCTCGTAATAGTCGCATTTCGGTTCATTCCGTGCTTGTATACTGAAAAGTAGTCACGGTCGCTTTGTCCAACATCCTTTTGGTTGGGTGCGTTGTCTCACCAATGGCTTGCTCTAGTGTTCGTCTGTTCACTATGCGTGCTTGCGAACCAGGGTTGATTTCGCGAACTAGTTCTTAACAAGAAATCGCCTGACTGCTGTGTAAGTACAACTATCTGGTAATGTACCATTTCGTGTGAGTTCCAAATTCTCTGTTCGTTATACCGAAAATCAAGCAGGGAAACATTTCTTGCATCTATCATACCAAACATTTCTAAATTTTTATTTATTCAGATAATTTTCATTCAGTTATTCGTCTAATTCCGCGTCTGATAACGGCGGTTTAAAGAAGTTCTTTTTCGCAGACAGTCTTCTGTGACATGTTTATTTAGGTGCTTCTACGCACGGTAATTGAAAGTTCTAGTAAATGCATCTGCGTGGTTCGCTTTCCAGGATAAGAATTGAGAGCGAAATGCTACAGGTGAGGCAAATATTCCATTTAGTCGATTGGACTGAACCAGTCGTCCTATGAAATATCTGCCATGTGAACTTTAAGTAGTTTCATTGGCAATTCTGGAGGCTTCGCAGTAAATTACGGGACAGTCGATGCTACAATCCCTGGCATATGACAAATAAAAAGTGGTAACAGTGAATTAAGCAATCCAAAGCTTTGCCGAGAGGCCTATTTGTCCAGAACCGGTTGTGCTCACCGTGTACGAGGCAGTATCGTGCTTCTAACTCCTATGATCAATGTGCACGACAGCCGACGTTTTCCGAGGTCACCTAGGTTGTCCGTTATCGACGTCTAAGTGGCGTACCCGAGCTTTCGAATGGAAGAATTGGCATGCAAGACAGTGGGTCAAAACACGGAGTTCTGAATATGTTGTTTGTCGATGACCGATAATCTAGTTTGCACGCCTATCAGCCAATCCATACCAGCGCTGCCTAGGGATTAGGGCAGTACCAACTATTGGAAAATTTGGCTGGCGCCCCATTTCTACTGAATAACTTCTCTACCAAAGCTGATAGGCTACGGTCTTGTTGAATGGTGCTCCAAACGCACAAATTCACAGCGCCGCCAACGGTTGACGTTGGTATCCTATGCAGGAAACGCTTCCCAGGTAAAAACTCACATCGTCCTCGATGCCGCCGTTGCTCGGCGAGTATGACTCCCATGTGACGGATGTTCGCCTGTTTGCACCTGAAGATGCACCAAGTAGCTTACAGATATTCTCTTCATGTGTACGCAAAATTCGGTGTACTCTACCGCCCGAAACCTTCCCGGGGCTTATAGGTAAGTTAGTCACACCGTCTGGGTCATCTCTATCCACTAACTCACCGAATCCAAATTTACTGGCTTGCTAATGATTAGCGGACATGGACAAATTGGAAATCTTTCCTTGATCGCTTGTGACAAAGCAATTAAATAAAACATTTACATGAATAGGCCGCCTACTTGTTCATTTGCGATCTGCAAGCCCACTGGTGGCAAATTCTGTGGACACCGTAAAGACCAGTCTGTCGTAGGACTACCTGTTACGAGCATCTGTAAAGTCCAAACTGCGAATGAAAGCCAATGAACAAGATTATCCCAAAGAAAACGAACAAATTTGCGGAAAATTAGTTGCTACCTAGATAAAATCATAAATGCAACGGCACCTAGTCGTTATAATATGAAACCGTTAGGTCTCATATGGTTTCTCATGGATAAGTTTATCTTCAGTTGTCTGATGGCATTGCACTTGGTATTTGAGCACAGATGCCACCTACTTGTGAGTTTATCTGACTATCAAAATATGTGTTCTTCCAACTGAATCCATCCAAATTCACCGCGTCAAAGATAGACTGTGCGAACTTGCACTGGTCCATAGGTTCACGCACAAATAAACCGGTTGCAGCACCTTGTCGGGTAACACTTTTGTCTGTTATCACTGACTTAGGTGCAAATTCGTTACGAATTTTAACATGCGAGTTGTAGTGGAAGTAACGGTACGAAATACCTTTTGCTCTGATTGGAGTAGGACTACGTGCAAAATATAACTTTAAATAATGTTATGCATTGCATCTGTGAAGGCAAACATGACGGGATCCGCAAATCTGATCTGCCTGATCTCCGAGTGATAAAATTCGGTTCGAATTGTAGCCTATAATGACATAGTCCGACTAATATGTGGCGTTCGTCAGGTGTCAGATTCGGCGACTGGAACGTTTTGCTTCTGAACGACAGAATATGCAACTAGCGATCGTTACATGCCCTTGCAAACGTGGCACGTCTAAGGTGTATTATGTCAAACACAATCATTCATCTGCTATTTAAAGCTGACCAACTGATGCAGTCTTGATACTCCGGGAACAGTGTTGAAACCAAAGACTTGATCTGGCATTTGGCAAATTGCTTCTGAAATACAATCACACTGGCGATGAGTGAGTTTAAAGCAAAATGCTCTGTTGTTTAACCACCCCTGATTGTTGACATGGTCGTCTAATCAAAGATTTGTGTAAATAAGGCGAGATTATGTTTCTCGTTGCCTTCTAAGCTTATCGTAATGGAACGATACACAAACAAATCATTTCGACAAATTCATGCATTCATTTCCCCACCGAGGCTGCATTGCCCGGTAGACGTTTAATCGACACATATGTAAGCATACAATACACAGTAGAAACCAACGAACATAGGAATACGTATTTTGTAGAAAGATAGCTTCCTAAAATCGGTGAATAAGACTTAGTTTACTGCAACTGCGTTCGGTTCCGATAGCACGAACACCAAGATACACAATGTGAAATTTTTCAGTAAGCATTCTGAATATGACAACAAAAATTTGCTAGAAATGTTGATCATCAGTCAAATTTAACATCGCCGACTTTTCTCAATTCACGTTATCCGTCCAGCTCTTGATTACACTGTTTAAAGTAATCTATGAACAGCAATTTTATTTTATACTGATTTAACAATCAATTCGTTTGGTAAGCTGATACTGCTTCATCCTGGGAAAGTTCTTCGGTTTCGTTCATTGCATGATTATCATGGGAATAAATGAAATGCATTTCTGTACAACTTCACTACTCCGGTGTACCATTTTGTCATTTGTGTCACTTATTTTTTGTTTTGAACTCTTTAGGCCTAATGATCGAGCACATGGGAACTGCGGGTCTTTAGTAGACAGTGAAATCCTGTCCAAATACGTTACTTGATAAGCTGTCCAAAATGGACCCCAGTGACTTGTTCATAGCGTCCGCCATTCATTTTCACACGGTTCGGTGTCGTGTGCCCAAATGTTCGACTGTTTTTTGCCCTAGTGACAATTCGTGAGATTGTATGAAAAACTATGCATCGCAGTCGCAAAATCCCAACCGCGTATCGGTGGGTTCTTTTTCGTGACAAGTCATTCAGCTCTCGCTCTAGGTGACCACGTGAATTTCATGTGCGGGACACAACAGGACCACTTTGCAGCCGTATCGATGCAGTTCACGAGGGACCCATCGAGAAATACCCTGTTTAGCAGAAACGGTGTCCATTTTCGGGTCCTAAGAGTAACATCACAGAATCTTTCATCAGACGTACTTCCAGGGAATCAAGCCGAATTTTAGAGCAAAAGTCTACCGCGGAGTGCACTAGCAGTAGGGGCATGATTAATAAGAAAAGTACCGATTGAACATAACTTGGTAGGGATTCTAAGGCATTGTGTTTTCGCAACACATTACACACTGTTCATATCAAGAAGTGATCAAGAACTGATTATTATCTAGGGGCGATTTGAATTGCAGAAAATTTTCACTTAGGATTGGACAAATTATCTCACCTGGTAGCTGATTTTTCCTTACACCTGTCCCAGCGAAGTAAGAAACGCAGACATTCAAAGGGATCAATTCAAATATTCAATGGTAGGTCGATTGTTTCTCGCTAGATGACAGAACGAATCGGAATGCCCTGACACGTGCTTTCTCAATTCCATCTGCACACCGCCTGGGATTATTCAAACGCAATGAATTCCAGAAAAACGGTAAAAATTTGATCTCGGAGGCTGAGATTTCTAAAACAAAAACGGCACGGTACTTAGCAAATACGAAGATACAGTTCGAATCCCGAGCAGATCGGGAATTTTCTTCTCTGATAATTTATAAATTCTACTGGAATAATGCTTTTCAGTTATTCGAGAAACTCTGCCTCCTTGGCTAACTTAAGCCAGTATTGGTTGATCCCATTGGCATGACATTCCATGTAAAATCACACAGTCTATCCGCTAGGGAGTCCGGCGCATTCGGGCGTGAATGGTGATGTTGAGCTGGTACAAATCTCCTCGCCGTCAAAATTGAGAATCGAAACAATACAAAAACATGCTCACTTGAGTCTAAGTCAAACCAAGTCATATTCAACTAATAATTCCTTCACAGGTTCGAAATGGTACAGCTTTAGCTTTAAATGCGGTATGTGTGTGGACGAAAATATGACGGTGAATGCGCAGATTCCGCGACAACAAGGTGGAGTTTGTCAAGATTTGTAGTGCTATGTCCGTTTTTGTGGTTTTTATAAAAAAACAGGAACAAGCAAGATTTGCCACAATGTTGCCATGTCGATTTAGTATTGTCAGTGAAGCAATTTTCTATGCATAAGAAATCACGTTGTTGACTACAATGCACGGACATCCGTATGCATGGGACAAGCGTAGATCGAAATGTGAACAACTCGTGCAGTTTGTCTCCTTTAAGGTAAAACTATTTTGGTTTGAGTCCCTTGAATAAAAGGCGCAAACTGTTCATTGTAATATTCGAACATTTGCAAACATACAGAAAGGGGTGTGTATCAGTTGTCAATATAATTGCAGCTTCATTGAATTATGGTAGTGACGTTAAACCTGGGATGTTCACATCCGAATGATGGTAGTTGCTTATTCGCGTGCAATCAGTTGGCATGGAACAGATCGTTGTTTCGTGGAAAAAATATAGAGGGTGAAGATAGAACATCCTCGGCCATCATCGATAGTAGTACCGCTGAAGAACGCGAACTCGATCCGAACAGTGCAGTTGTCAAGACTCGGTTTCCATTAGTTCTGCATAAATGCTTTCAAGGATCGCCAGTTAAGTAGCTTCGATTTGCAGCTGAGTACGGAATGTATTTTTACATTTCTAGGATAGTATCGTAAGCGTTATACATATAATGTCTAAAGCCAACGAAATGGAATCTGTATACCGTGTCACGACATCTGGAACACATCACCACATTCCAGTAAAAAAAAAAAGAAAATCATCGTAGGTGTTCAAAGTGTATCATTTGCAGGATACAATAGGACGTCATGTGTAATTTTCGTTATTAATATTTTGACGACTTGTGCATAATGTGCCCCGAATCACCTTGAGGCAGTTTCAGTTTCAATAATAACACAAACTAAACACTAGTTTGCTGATTTTGTTTACCAACTCACAACACCGTCTAAGCAAAAGGGGAACGTGAAGTTAGGGAAACCAAGTGCAACGCAATTAAATTAAAACATCCTATAGAAAGGAGAATGATTCCGAAAGCAAGAATGTTGTCTGTTGTCTCAAAATAGATGCTCTAGAGTGAAATCTCATCATCTCATCACGCGCTAATTCGACTGCATCTGCACTAGCCAATTCACTGGTTTACATTTTCAAACCGTTTTGCCATCGTGACTCTTCTTCCAACCAAAACAGTCGTTTTGTGAGCATGTGCGAAATATGCTCTAACTATCCTTTTCCCATAGTTAAATCTTATGACCCAGTGTCCTAGGCCTAACTTCTTAATGATTAGGAGAAGTCTCCCACCAGATTTATCAAATCTGTGAAGACACCGGCGTCCCAGTACAAAAGGCGTTGGCACATTTACCATCAACGGCCACCCAGTTGTCCTAAGAAAACAAATTTCCTATTCGGTGTAGTGCAATCCTGCAAAACCATTTCACACTTCTTATATGACGTAATGTAGCTTTCCACAACCAGTTCAATGATCAGACTGACAAGAAAGGCTGGAAACGTGGGACGCTGAAGAATACTGTTTTTCTTGTTGAACTCATTTGAAAGATCGTTGAAAACGTGTACTCGGCTTTGGGTAACGGTGCAAAGAAATTGGTATCAACTTGCATTTTTCACTTGCTGGCACAGGCATGAGACGCACTGTCGAAAATGACTAGCTAAACAGCTCTCTGAAGTGGTTTTCCCATTGCTTCAGCCTTCTCTTCTGATCTTGAACTAATGAACCGTCAGATTCCTTGATCACGTTGCCTACATTTATCTGTGGTGAAGCAGTATTCCTAATCATTTGTTTAGGACTGCTGCTGCGGTCGACATCCACAACCTTTTCCATTTCCCTCTGTTTATTCGTACCCCGATATTCGTGATCATTTCTCAAACTTCTGTTCAGCTGGTGTTTCAAGAATTAACATGTTTTCTTGTGCGTGCCATCCACGTGATGCTTTTGCGAGAATTTCACGAAACAACGGGTTGCCGAAGCCATCCATTTTTTCGGGGACCCGTCCAGAGCACTGCGTTGCGGTCAATCCTGAGTGCAAAGCATTTTGCCGACATTCCCTTGGATTATTCCACAGAGCACACCGTATTCAGGTCGTTTGTTTACTAAGTTCCAAAACATGAAAGATACAAGCGGTGAACAGCAGACTATTCGAAAGAAGTGTTATTCCGAGCACAGGGATTATGATAGTCAAACTTCTGTTACGATGTTCCAATCGATTATTCGTTATCGTGTTCAAAACCAGTTACCAAGAGCCATTTCGTGTTGATAATTGGCACCAGTCAGGGAAAATGAGATCCTCATTATCATTCTTGTTACTAATATTACTGGATATTCGACTTGTTGAAATTGGTTTGTGCTGCATTCATAGATGAATGCTTACAAGTTACTTATACGACGAACAGACTATTGACTATCATGCTAAATATGCCTCATTTCCAACTGACTAACTATTACGGCTTTAAATTTCCACTTTACATCCTCTATCTACAATGTCACCTAGCAGACAGCAACACACGACAGTTCCAGTGTTTGATACGTGACTGTCCCGGGAAACACTACATCGAGTCACATGTGCCGGCCGATTTTATCAGAAAAGAACAGTTGGAAGTTTCACAAGAGACCCAGGATTTGGCCGACAGCAAACTGTCCGCCGCTTTCATGCTTCGGGTGTGCAAACCGTGTCATCCATATTGTGAAGTGTGCTCAGCCAATGGAACGCACAGCTCGATTTGTCACAGCTGTTTACACTGGTGGTTCAAGTCCGAATGTGTTCTACACTGTCCTCCTGGTGAGTCCCAATAGGACACACGTGATTCGTGCGGATATCGTTATGTGACATTTTCATCTATAACCAAACGTAAGATGACAATTCGGAATAGTTCATTCGCAGGGATCATATTTTATCCGTTAGAATTGACTAGCTATTTTTATCGTGACTTTGACCTGCACAGGCCAGATGTGGACTGGATTCGGAAGTGAGCACATTGCCAAAACACGATAAGTATCCGCGATATGAACACGTTTCTCAAGCGGCCTTATCATCCGAATTAAAAATTGTACTTGGAGAAACGTCAAGGCCTACCTGATCATGATACGACATGTTGAGAGTGCCAACTGGACATTCAACATTTTACAGATTTAAAACCGTCTTACGTCTGGTTGACGTGATATTTTTGAATTCGTCGGCAATGCATAGCCGGCATGATCGAACAGGTGTTCAAACAAGGAATGAACATAAACGGGCCGAAAATCTTAACCACGGAACTATTCTGGCTTATTTTCAGCTAATTGGTCAATATAAAAATTGAACGAAATAGAATGAACACTTATTAAATTTCGCACAATCAGCGACCACTGCGCATTGCTTCTGTGACGGATGATCTCTCATTGTGGAAGGCCCAAACGAATTGATGCCTTTCGTACGCTGGACACAACTAATCAGATATATCAGATGTTTAGGTTTCACATCAGGTTGTCTGCATCGTAAGGCATAAGCACCTATTCAAGTCAAATCGAGGTGAATATTCTTTGTTAGACGAATTCAGATAGAGGATATTGTAACAACCATAAATGAGACTAACAGGTTTCTACTTGTCGCTCTCCCTAGCTCAAAGCGATGTCGGTCATTTGGAGGCTAATGTGACCAGTGGACGGTTCCATGTCGCATCTGTATCCTTACTTCGTTAATCTACGTTGCCGTGACAACCGTACTGTGATCGTGCCAGCGACATTTTTTTGATAAGCGTAGGGTAGGCTACAGAAGGAAAGGTAAATCCTATGGTCAAAAGGCAAAGCTGTAAGGAGAATGCAGGGGAGAAGTCATCTAAAAGCAATCCCATCGATCCTTTGTTTAAAGAGAGAATGTGTAAGTAGACAAGAAGACGGAAAATTGCAGTGCCCGATGTTTTTAAATTCCGTGAAGAAGAGCAAAGGACCGACCTACAAGATATGGATGACTGTTTGACTGTGTTACAAGGTGGGTGGCAAAAGACGACAGAAAAAGGAGCTGCTTAGGGAAGTTACGAAAAACAAAAGCTGAAATATTATTGGTCGGTGCGTTATTGACTGCAGTTTGCATGTTGATGAAGTTTCGTTGATCAGCCGGATGGCTCTCTACCGAATCCGGTTAAAAAGAGAAGAAATCAGCAAGGTATTCACATTAGGCGAGACAGTACTATCCAGGTACTGGGTCCGATTTCAGCCTCATATTATGGAATAAGATGAGTTGGAGTGGAAAACAGTCTGGCACGAAACAGAAAACCAACTATGATCGCAGCGTGAGAAGAGTCCTCAAATATGAGTGACAAATAGAATGATGAATAACGGATAGGTCAATCGAAAACATTACTGTCGAGCCAAACCGCAAGTTTGGCGGGAATATATAATGCATGAAAAAATTTAAAAGAAGATCGGTTTTGGAGACTATAGGTGGGAAATGACCATGGAAACAGCAAAAGATGTGTTAAAATTCGGAATCTAAATATGTACCCGCGAAACAGAGGTCATGGTCCAAGTTGACGTTTGGATGGCGCGGAGTGTTGTAAAAATATGGACAATGAACTCATTGTCCAGTTTAATGAATTGGATTGAAGGTGACGGACTGAAAACTCTCAACGAATGAAAGGAATACATTCGATACCAGTACTGAAATATGGGGAAAAGTAACACTTATACGAAATGGCTGCGACGAAATCTCATTGCTTCCGATTGTGATTCGCTTACTAAGGAAACGGTAGGTGATGCTTTCCAAAATGTCTTCTGGAGATGATGTCTAACTGTGCTTCTGTGGTGTTCAATGGTGAGCTGAACATTCACACTTCATTGGGAATCAGTTCATGCATGAATCCTACCTATCTCTGACTGATGAAAAAGTCAGTCCCAAGTTGATGGGGTTTCACTAGGATACAAACGGACAACCGACCGAAAATCAGGATATGCAGACTCAGTGACCATGAAATAAAAACTATTTCGCAGTATTTTGAATAATAAAAATTCATAAAAAAGAAATCAGTTGGATCTCTAAATTCGTGTTACTTTGCACAATTACTCGGATCCGCGTAAACTATTCTCGACTGTTCGTGTGCACGATACACGTGAATGGGTGTATAGTATGTGACATGATCAATAAATAGTCGGTGTTTTTTGTCACCTTCAATGGCTCCATTTGAATTCGCCCAAATAAACCAATTCCTAGTGGCGCCAAATACAACTCAGAGAACGAAGAAACAATGGCCATAAACGTTTCCATTCTAGGTGTGGTTTTATTGTGCGATTATCACAGGAAATTACTGTCACCTGCATTGTTACGCGCTCTTCCCTAAATGGGCTTCTAATCAAGGTTTTTCGTCTCCTCCACTTTCGCTGAAATCGCCAAGGCTAAAGTCATTTCAGATTTCACTAGCAGTCACTTCTCTGTGCTGTGACTGATTGGTGATGCACCGGAATGCACATCTGTCAACGGACAAAATTTTGTTTACAAATCCATATTTTTATGTAATGTATCACACGGTACAACGTTTTTTGACCTCATTGCATATTGCATTGAGATCCGACACTGCAAACAGGTTCGTGTGTTTGTTAACTCGTTGTACAGTACTTCCTTGAATGCGTAGATCATTCTGGAGTGTCCAATGCTTATACACATGCAGTAGAGTTGAAATGGCTGAGAATGTGATAATGTCTACCCATGACCAGTGGACCTCTGCCACGAACAGCACACATACACGGACTCCTGGCGCCAAATAGAGAAGGGCTGTAGACTTCGGTGGTATTCAGTTTAACTCATGCCGTTGACAGACTTATTCCATTACTATTTTCAGTTTTCAGTTTGCACAACCATTAACCCTGAGCCACGTTGCTCTGGTTTTAATTGCTACCTCACATTACCACCCGATCAAACAGAAAAGAGGAACGAGGAATCGTGAATATCGAATGCAAAACAGTGAGTTGAGGAATTAAATCGAAGAAGAAAGCTTGCCACTGCAAGAATCCCACTGGCTGCGGCAATGAGCCATATTAACTATTGTATCCAATAATCGCCTGGACCCCCTAACTTCACCTAGACGAAACAGCCCACTGGTCTAGGCTTTCATAATTATTACCCATGCCATCGACTGGTCACCCCGAACCATCCTCAACCCATTACCTTTCTCGTAGAATAGCGCACAACGAGACAGTCGCTATGTGGGCATACACAAAACATGTCCCAGTCAGCCTAACCCTATCCGATTTAGTGTCTGTTCGAAATTTTCAACTCTATGACCCAGTACCTAACACCTAACTTTTGAGTTACTCACTAGATTCTTCCATCAAATTCTACGAATGCAAACAACAAAGACAACCGTGTTCAAACACCGAAAGTCTTCGCGTATATTCCGCTCTCGACGGCTATGCTTCGGAGCCGTAGAGTAATACCGACATCACTGCTGCCGCATTCATACGATCTTTGATTGCTAATCGGATGTCACTCCGAAGTCACAGATTCGTCAAGTTAGCAGATACCAACTGTGCTCGAAGGCACGTCTGTCGAGAGATGGCTACCAGATGAGATAAAACTATCCAAATAATTAAATCTATTCTGCTACAAGAATAAAGTTCGGCTTTGAGCCAATCCAGTATTGCAGTAGCATTCTATCCTTCAGAGGTGCGAAACATATCCCAAACATACCGACACTATCATTCAGAGACGATCCGGATAAGTTTACCGCTTACTTGGGTGCTTCGGATACACATATTCCTCAATTTCATCAATCGTTCTCCGTTAACTTCATTGGCTTCATTGTTATTTTGGGGTTGTAATACTTATTTTTTTGCGATTATTCGGGCAACTAATTTTGCATTAGTTGAAACCGACTTTGTAACGAATGTGTTGGATCAGTCTTTGACCTATCCGTGGGAAAACTGAAAGCACTCATGTGCGAGTGATTAATGTGAGCCATCAAGTGAGGCTCCTGACTATGTGTTTTCAGCAATCCCTAAGCAAGACGACGGTTGATCGCGCTAGGGAGAAAAGAGCTTGAAGCAAACAGCTAGTCGCCAGATCAAGAGGCCCCCCTAGTACGGATGTGTGCAGGAAATCTGTTGCATCTTACGCATCAGTCGAATTCTTTGAGGGATGCTTCAGCCAAACCAACACCCTGTTACAGTTCCGTGTAAGCAAGGTCATCGGCCTATTTGCAAGCATTTAAACTCAAGACAATGGGAAGCCTACCCATGCAGATAGGAGATAGGTTTGAGAGCCTGTTGATCTAATAAAAGCTAGCTGATAAGCTGAAGAACTTGTTCTTGGGTAAATAAGTAGACAGAATACGATTGAAAAGACAGTACCATTCTTGTAGACGACCCAATGGATCAAGGAAACTGAAAAAAATTGACGCAGTTGGGTGATACAAGTATTACTAGAGGGATGACACTAAACAGAGAAAAAGCAGAAGGGCGAACGGCGTAGCTTATATTATCAAGTGTGTAAATTGAGCGTTCCACACCAAATACATAGGTCCAAGAGATTGAAGATGGCCTACTGTCCAGTGGAAAACATCTTCCCAAATATCTCTAATGAGCCATATAACAATGCTCATCAGAGGACGTCGTTGGTAACGCCATTGTCTAGCTAATTCAGAGCAGTCAAAGATAGCCTTTGTTGCCAGAACAATAGTACAGATTTAATCCTGAACACAAAAACTAAACAATTCCGATTTCGAGTAGCGCACTACTTGTTGCTCATTACTTCCGACAAATTTCTGAGGAGTGAGAATTGGAAAATTGTGATGGACTGCTCGTTTCGAACACGCAATGAAGAAGGAAGTATGCGTTCGCTGAAGCCTAATCAGAATCGGTGTTTTAAGTGCATGCTTGTCTCAGGATTTACCGAATCTACGAGCAGTTTTTGTTATCATGCGGAATGTAGTACATTCAAATGTCTGATTGTATTGTTCGAAACAGTCGTTCAATATTTGACCGTACAGGATCGTTTTGAGTGGTGGAACGAGGTTCCTATTAATTGAATCTAGTGTATTACTGTGGTACAAAAAATAGCATATTCACAGTATGAAGAGAAAAGGCAGACCGTCAACGGAACCTATGAAGTCGCTTCGAATACCCAAGTACTCATGGGGGCAAGCATTCCTTGGCGTAGTGTAGATGGAGAATATAAGCCGAATTAACGACCCACTTGCAATAAATCACAGGATTTAGGTGTTCAGTGATATTACATTCCGTTGTAATGACATTCACAGGCAGATAACATTGTGGTCTTATTAATAAAAACTGAATCTAAAAAATATTTTAGTATGAAAAGTTTACGAAATTGAAGAAAAAAGATAAGATAGCAAAGGCTTGTCAAGTCTGCAACATGGATTTTCTAATCTCGATGGTCGCCGACGTCGTCCGTAAGCGGTCTAAATTTGTGGGTTTAGATACAAGGAGCAGTGCGGTTCATAACAAATAAACATGTGGTTTATGTTTTTTCAATTGGTATGAGAGAACATGGCTTGGGAACATTTGCACCGTCCGGAATAGGCAAACATCATCCGATCATCTCCGTTTCTAAACTTGAGAAACATCGCGTTCATTCAAGCAAACCACTTCGTCATCGAAAACGGCATGCGAACAGCTTTTTCGTAGAACAAAAAATTTCAACATCTTTAGTTTTGGTGCATGTTAGTAGTAGGAGGTTGAATGTTTTCATGAACTAATTCATCATGAGATATCATCGCTCAAATCACCATAAAGAAACCATGGAAGCAGTGTACAGCTGTTTCATCCTTGTTAGGAATCCTCAGCTGTGCATATGGACCGCGCCCGAACTGAGACGCGAACCCGGGACGAATGATTCTGAGTCGAGCGCCTCAGCCATTACGCTACCGAGCAGGCTATGAACGGTTTGTTCAAATTCACCACATGATGATGTTGCACCTATCCGTCACTGATTTGCACGGTTATTGTCCGCTAGCTCAAGCAATCGACCCCTACTGATAGATGACTTCTCTGCATGTAGCCGTGGTACAACGAAGGCTTTGGATATGACCTACAAAGCTCGATTACTTGGTGCATGTTAGTAGCAGGAGATTGGATGTTCTCGTGAGCGACATCACATGGCGTAATGGCTAAGGCGTTCGATTCAGAATCGTTCGTCCTGGGTTCGCGTCTCAGTTCGGGCGCGGTCCATATGCACAGCTGAGGATTCCTAACAAGGATGAAACAGCTGTACACTGCTTCCATGGTTTCTTTATTGTGAGTTGAGTGACGATTTCACATGGTGAATTATCTTTGGTTTTATTCTAGACGACCAAATAGAAAGAACAAGTTGACAGATACAATTGACGGTGCAACCAATCTGTTCCGAAGATGATATTTCAGAGCCACCCTGCATCCCTTAATCACGAGCCTTTGGAAACAAACATTCATCCAGACTTCTGACTGAATGTCCAAGTTTCCGACATGTAACAGCCAGCTCGAGAAACACTGATAAATTAAAAAGGTCCCATTGTAAGCAGCGAGACAAACCTGTGAGATAGTGGTGATAGAAACCAAATTCAATTTGAACAGTATTGACAAGTTCGAAGAGTATGCGAAGAACACCCGATTGCTCCGGAAAGACCACGTGAACGGTCGATTTCTTCCTTTGTTGCTCATCTTGTCTTTTGGTAAACATCCAGTGACCGATTTGCTCTTCCCGAAGTTTTGCTAACTTATTTTAAAATGAGTGGAAAGGAAGTATTCTTATGCTTGGTCTTCATTCCACGAGGGGATTTCGAATCAGGTTTCCAGCACATCGGATAAGTCAAGTGAGATTAGGCTTTACGGTCAAAGTCCAGGGCGTCTGCTGTGTCTGTTTCGTAAAGGAAATTTTAACCTCAAAGCGAAAGCTAGTCGAACAGTTTGGTAGCATCTGAGAATAGTCTTTGCTGAGGTTCCTACACCAGTTCATTTTGAGCAGTTGATCTATGCAAGAGCACCCATCGTTTTAATCTTATTTTGTTTTGTATATTGTAGCATTAAACTGTGCTTCTTGTTTTGTGTGATACAGTTTGACTCCGGTCATCACCATCAAAAATCCATTTGTCATCGGAGCGGCAGTCTATGGTCTCAGTGACACTACCAATAAACCAGCTTGACAATCGATGTCATTTTGCAAATCAACTACCATCCCGCTCAAAAAATCCATCTTTTTGCTCAGTTCCACTAAATGTCTACCTTAGAGGAAATGTTTACCGTCCACCAGTGTCTGTCTGGGGCTTGCATGTTTTCTTACGTGAACACGTTCTGCGTCTTCACAGCAAAACGTGAGATCAAAGCTGAGGAATGCATCGTATCCACTCATTCGTTTTCCATTTTGTATAGAGACAATCCACTGCTGTTTAGATTCCCGTTTATTTAAAGTCATATCCCGGATATCGGAGATGTTTACCCAGTCTGTACTCTTGTTTCGTAAACTTTAGGCGTTCTTAATTCACTCTTCTGGAGATCGCTAAATTCCACTCTAACAACAACAGTTTATTTGTTTCCAAAAGGCGTTGCCTGAAAGTGTAATAGAGACAAAGAAGCAGCAAATCTCATTCAGTAGAAGCAGCAACAATTGTAAAAACATGCTCGACAGGGTATTTCTAGCTCCAATACAGCTACACAAACTACTATTTGTTCCTAGGTGAAACCTATACGCCAAGTGAGAGCACCACAACCGTGTCTCCTGCACCGACACAAACGCCCCCGAGAGCGACCAGCCCGTTGCCCGTTGTAAGACAACAACGACATGCTAACGAAAGTTCCATCGGGCTTGGCAATGATCTGATTGAACCAGATATTGCAGTCTTGCAACTTTCGCAGCCGGATCAACGGTATTGTTTGTTGTGTCACGAGGAATGTGTTCAAGGCTGTTCAGGGCCAGGTCCCGGAGATTGTGCCAAATGTCGGAATTACATGATTGTTCTTGACGAAGATGAAGAAACGGTAAGGCGAAATTTGAATGGCCTTTATGATTACAGTGATTTTGATCATAAAAGTTGTCTTTTTCAACCGAATTATTGTCAATTATTGACAACGTAGTTCTAAGAGTTACAAGCCGTGTCGTAATTTTTACTGTTTGTATCCCTTCGATCAGTCAATCCGATGTTCGAGCTATCATTGACAGGACAAAATCGTTTTCAAAATATTCCCCACATACATCACCGTTAAACAGTTTTCCAAATTAGATTTATGTTGGTATTTTGGAACAATTTGAACCAGTCAGCTACGGAAGTGTTGTACGATCCATTTGACTGGTCACAAAAAACGGATCGGTAGACGAATTTGAAATTGAGCTGCGAGTGATCATTGAAAGGCACATTGTTTGACGGCTGCGAATACTGGTGCCTAGTTTGTTCTGTGAAACGTGCCTTTTTCATTTACCAAATCCCGCAGGACGTATCGGCTTATGGGTCGGTTTCCTCTGCTTGCGGATTTTTACCGTCCGCTTTAAACTAGCACCAAATGTTTCACCTTCGGTCATTTCTCGCCGAATTGGCTGCCTCCATTTCGAAACGTGACATCTCGTATTGTTAACAGCCCAATCACAAATAGATAATGTTGTTCTAGTCCGATGCTAATAACGTCAGCAGTTCGTTCTCTTTCTGCCCTTATGATCGCTTCAATGTTAGAAGAAAAGAGATGAGTCCCGTTACATGCTCTTCTGAAACGGTATAGTTCGTTTCCAAATATGGCTGAGGTAGCGAATACAAAAATCTCATTGAACATTTGGTTCTTTTTCAGAAGCATCTACCCATTGAAGTGGCTACAAATAGGATCAGCAAATTTCCAAATTTTCGACACAGTCTCATTTTGTAATAATTGCTAGTGACTCAGACACAGTTTGATCACCAAATGCCGACAGCCCTCTGGCTGATGAGTCCCGAGGACAGGACGAAAATTTAGTCCAGTGGTTGGCCTTGTTTTCTGTCCTGACACTGGATGTTGATTCACTAGCAATTAACCGCCTCATAGGCATGTGAATCACGTGCTCCAACCAGATAAATTTGCTTCAATCCAACGTTCACGTCGGAGCTGTTGTTTTTGGGTTCCAATACTTCAGCACAAACCTTAGGCTCGGTGTTGTGATGTTGCGACCATCGCACACCGGTAACACGAATGGATAAATCTTTAGGCACTTCGGTTTCCCGTGGGTGTGTTTGCAAGTATATTCAAGCAAGATTAAGTAACTGACCTTATTCTCGTAAATTTTCACCGTTCCACTAAACGTTTGAGCTAAATCTTTGATTGGAAAACACACCAAATCACGGGTCAACCACATGATGTTGCAAACAGTTCGATCAGGTCAAAACACAGCATTATCATCCTGGAATAAATTGGCTGACTAGAAACGTGCTTTAATCGGTCGCTTATCACATACACTAAAACAATCAGCTTGTCCAATCTCCCGTATAACCGAATACAAACAAAAAATTCACTAAAATAAAACATCGCACACGCTTACGAGTAGAACTGGAGTAAATTTCCATACAGTGTTGCGTTACAGCAAAATTCCATTTAACATTGTTTCTTGGTCATCATTATATTTGTCACATCTGATTGTCCATATTTTGGCTAACGGGAAGTCAGTCATCGTTCACCAAAACCCAAAGATAACGATCGAAGTTTAATGACAATCATCACAAACGGATTGGTTAGTGCATTGTCATATCATTGCATTTGATTATTTTTAAATCTGCCACCTCCCGTCTGCGGATCTCGAGAATCGTGCGTTATTTGGCAAAATTTTCTAGTATTTTTGTTTTCTCTTTGTAAATTTTCCGCACGATATTGAACGTCTATTTCGTCTTCAGAGACCGGCGGCCCTAAATCCACCGCATTTACCGTCAGCTCCTCTGCCAAGATTCATGCCTTCCAGTTTCATCTTATCCTTCCAATGTTAATTGGTACTTTACCACGACAGTATGCCAGAACAGTTTGTTCGCATTACTATTAAACTAGATTTGATACGATCTCGGGAATAAGCATTGAATGACACATGGCTTCGTTGACCCGATTCTGCCGATCGTCTAATAACACCGGAACATGACAAATTGTGTGTGTGTGTGTGTGTCAGTATGGGATGAACAACTTCACATCCAATTAGAAACGTTTCCTAGTTGCGGATTTTAAGCACTTCCGTGGCCCAATTGTTGTGATACAGTTTCAACAGGTTTTGTCATAAGCCACCTTTGTTCACTGACGGGTGTGACCAGGAGGTTATGACCATGCGAAATGGTTCGTCTGTTGGTGTCAGTGTTTAGTTCACCATCAAAACCAAATGTTTGTAAAAAAAAATAGTTAGAACAGGAACTTCATTTCGCCTACAGGCTCCGGAATGGCTAACCTGGCACGATTAATTGTGGTTTGGGCTAGCTGTTTATTTTCGTCTTACGGGGAAGTCGTCAAGCGGTCCAAATCGCGTAGTTTCATCTTGAAGCTCGAGAGTTCGAATCCGCGCGATCGTCAGTCAGTTTTCCCACTACTCGTCCGTTTATTGGTAAATACGCCTTCAATGAACGTTATATCTATTGCAGCCTCGTTATTAGGGAACTAAAAAGATAGAAACAAAACAGTTGACAGCACTTTCATGTTCCTGTACGTTAACAGTCGATCATCGACGAAACGATCAGCTGGTTTGCTCGATATCTTCCAGAATATTAAATGTGAAACCGATAAGAATGCCACCAAAATCCAAAACGTTTTGATTAGTGGGTCAAATTCTGATTTTCAAAACCTTCATTTGTATCTATCTGATACGGTAGCGCGTATCTGAAAGCACAACCAAAGTACCAAACAGCCCACCCTGAGTGCGACACAAATCAGCCGATTCGACAGTGTCACCTTTGATATGATGGGCAAGCTTGACCCAAAGGAACGTAAATTGTCTCAAACTAATCTGATTCAATATCAATGGTAATTAAATACCAAACAGCAACCACTATTTCACAACCCAAAATAGGACCGTGAATCATCCGCATATTCCAAATGTCAGCACACAGTAGTGACACTTGCCTTGATAAATCTGTAGTTCGCCAAATTTCGAACTTTACTGCTTATGTCCCAGCAAACACTGACCGCTTTTTTGACATAATAAGCAAACAAGTGGGTGAACAACTAACCTGCTGAGCATCAGGACCAAATGATGTGAGAAGTGCATCGAAAAATCGATGTAAAACTTTCCTTGAGAAAGACTACCCACGGTAGTCGAAACGTTGGCGCATTGCATCTATCAACAACGTCGTGTTATTAACATTAAATCATTCACAACTAAATAACCTGCTAAGCAGTTCTCCCTTGGAACAAAAACGAACCTTTTATCGTGCACTCTCAAAACCCTAATTGCAGATGCATAAGATTGCACGCGTATGGGATGCAAATGCTATACACTACGAGCACCAGAGCTCTCGCTAATGACTTCAATTTTTAGGATGGAAATGCAAAACGACTTTACGGATGAAATTCTTGGCAAATCAACTTTCCAAGATAATTCAAGACCGTTAGGAATGACTTAGCGGTTTCCCCGGATCGTCAATTTTGTTTCGTTTGAGCAGAACGCCATTGATTTGGTGCAAATGTGCCATTCTGTACGGGTATGAAAAAGTGTGATAGAATATTTTCCAAATTATGTCAAAATTATTCACGAAAGTCATCAGATAGGCAAATGAGCAGATTTCGGTCAATTCAATCTGCATTTGGAAAGGCGATCAACTCTTGCATTCCGACCGGCAGTTCTAGGCTATGCTTTGTTGCACGATGCACGAACAAAAAGGTGCAATTTTACAAACTAAAACCAAAGTCAACGCCAACCGTTTACCGCGTGATTGAAAACCTCATCAGAAACCAAAGAGTCCCCGCCCAGTATGCTATGTTACTTCTAGTGAAATACACTGATTTTCATCTGGTTCTTGTAATATGGTTCCATGAATAACCAAACGATAACACTGTATGATGGGCTGTAGTTATTGTTTTGGGGTTTGGATTTCACCTTCTTCTTCCTCAAATGAAGAGAAGTGGGTTCTGTTTGGATACGTGAAACTGTTTTTTATCTTTGGTAAACACTGGAAAGGTGTAGGGTTTCTGAAAACGCATAATGCTGTTGGACCAAACGACTCATTGCCGTCTTTCTTATGAGTGATGGCAATCCTAAGAATCAGTGTTATTGAAACTCTTGCAACCGACCGAGAAGAAGTACAAGGCCTGGTTTGGATTAATGTTTGTATCGATTTACAAGCGAGGTTTTGCGGTGATCCCGCAAAAAGGTAACAAAAAATCAATTTGTTAAGCATGGTATTCGAGTTGCTTGCGGGGATTGTTCTTCGCTGACTATCAATATCACTTTCCGAGTTGTTTTGGAATTACGTCAACCATATTCAGAGTAAATTCAGAAATATTCGGAACTTGACGATTCAATGGCGCTTTTCCACAGTTCCGCCAGGTGCATGTATCCTCGCAGTTTGCAGAGCATTGCACAGATAATCAGTTCACCTTATAGCGCCCATGTAAGTTGGGCCATGTTTCAAACGAGATAGCATTGAGTTAGTCGAAGGATGTGTGCCAATACTTTTGACATAATTTCGAATGATTCCCCTATAATTTCAAAATAATGAGCAAAATAATATAGGGCTCGCAAAGGGCTTGCGTGTGTGATCCAAGCCGTTCGAGTTACGTTCCGGACTTCGAAACCAAGAGGATGTCAACACAATGACTGAATAGCTTAAAAGATCTTACTAATGGCCGAAGTCGCTGCCGTTCTTGCATTCAAAATTCCTGGTGGTCTGTGGTCTGATTTGTGGTTATCCAACTTTTATTCCGCCACTAATTGATAATCGAAAAGAGAAACTGAACACAGAGCATAATATTTCGAAACTGAACTCAATTGATCTCACACTGCGGCTGTCTGGTTGATTTTCACTGGTAACGATCAACTTATATTATTGTGCTGAATGCCCACTGACTAAAAGAATACGTCAACTCTCGAGCCTAGGTTGTGTGAACCAGAGCTGATATTGCACGGATATCTTTTTTTCATTTTAGAACCATTACTCTTCCAGATTACCAATCAGGCCACGAGTTTACACTTTCTGTTTTGGTGGCCGCTTTACAATTGCCTTCAGTTGACTGTTCCTCGGCTGAATTCTATTGGTTCAAGGTGTTCAAATTTTGTCAAATTGGTTGGATTTAGTTGCTGTAAGCTGAAAGTTGATTTTGTTGAGTTCATTTAATGCTCTGTAACTTTAGGGTGGGTGGAACGGATTCTTTTGCAGTGTCTTCTAAAAATAACGCTCGTGGACAGTGATCATGCATGATCTGATTTGCCGTTCTATACGGGCTTGCATCTATATGTGCTCACCTGCGACGATCGAGGATTAGTTGAGCTTCAAAGTGAGAGTTCACGATCCAATCCAAACAACGGTGAACGTAAAACGGGTTTGACTCGAGTGACCGCATAGACCATTTTTGTGCTCAAACCAACTAGGCGTCTGCCTGTATTGGTCGTTGCACAGTCCGGTGTTTCTCGCAAATTTGTGGAAGTTTCTAATTAGCATTACACGTTAAAGATTCTCTCAACAACGTAATCCCAGATTAAGCTAATAATCAAGGCGTCATGTAACCTACCTGCTTTCAATGGAGTTGGAGATTCCGTTGATTAAAGCAGGCTGCCTATGGCTTCATAAAACCAGTGGCCGATGATTGCTATGCGCTTTTGTCTAGAGATTGGAATAACCTTTGTAACCCAACTCGAATAGTCCAACGAGGGTGACGTCTGTCCAAAGTCATGCGTTCTTGGGTGGTGTTGATAGATAAGGGAGTCTTGTAATTCTTGGCAAGCTTGATGAATCAACTACACTATAGCGGCCCCACGGTTTTCAATATAAGGCTGAGTGTAGACGATGTGTGATGAATTATTTCACTGATAATTTAAACCGCCTACCATTAAATTGGTATTTATCATTTATGAAAAAGCCCTACGGTCGTCCAGTTTTTAAGCATCCAAGGTAATCCTATATACCCAGAGATAAAAATACTAATAATCAGCTGTAAGTACTGAGAACTTGTTGCCTCTTTCATTGTTGTTCTGCCATCAGGAAATCTTAAGAGATTCCTTATTCATCTGAATGACCCGATAAAAAGATCAATATAAGTCAAATAATGATAATTTACCTGGCAAATCATAACCATTTCCGGATATGCATAACGGAATGCAATTGACTTATCGTGTAACATATGAAAGCGATGTAGTTTATACATGTCGTGATTGTGTCTGGCATAAATCTACCTTGGAATAGAAGGAAAAAATATTCCTTACTGGAAACCTCCCTCCGGTGTTAATATGGTTTGGATGTCCATCCAGCTGTCAGAAGATTCTCTCGAAAAAAATGCGCTGTGAGATGAAATATGCAGTCCCCAACTGACGTTTTCATTTCCCAGTCAAATTCATACGATTAGTTAGTCTTTCGTCAATATACTTTGACTAGCAATCCATTAACAACCCATTCGGGCAATCTATCTAGTGCAAGGTCTGACATATTCAGAAAAACACGGGGGAAAAAACACGTAGCCGTTTGTGCTCATATTGTTGGCTGAAAAAAAATGTTGTACCCGGCCACCGCTTTGATAATCGTTTCTAAATTGAAATGACAGATTATACGTTTGTGTTGACACACGTGCACGTATTGCTTGTCTTGCACCCACGAAAACGATTGACGAGTATCGATAGATAAACTGCCAAACTCTGTGAGTCGTCCTACACCTGGTGGTTTGTTTTCAAATTGCCATCGTCTGATCGTGTCCACTGGGGCCACTTGTCGATCAGGCGTTTCGATATCCGAGTTACTTTCGCATTCCCAATGCGATTTTTGATACTGGAACTTTACAAACTGTCAATGTACACAAGATGATTGCTTCCAGTGGTGGGAATGATGGTTTTTTTTCTGTGGTTGAAACGCTTGTGAAATTTTCCGTTCTGCGCAATTCAATCAGTCGTGCAGCCACGTCCTAAACTTTCATTCCAGATAACTCCAACAAAATTCTTCTCTATTCGAACTGACTTGGTGTCCCGCGCATGTGTGTACATGTCGTGCGAATCAATGTCCGTAGCTCAACACGACATGAATGAGTAAATAGCGCTGAGGTGTGCTTAATGATGAGCAACACAGATAGATGGTCAATGGGCTCTCAGTGCGATCGTGCAGACGAATTAGTTGCTCACGTTTGGTACGTTTGGTGCTAAATGAAAATAAATCCAGTGTTTTGTTGGCATTTTAATTCGGGGGAATGGAGTGATAATCCATTTACCCCGATTTGTCTGCTAACCGGATAAGTTGAGCGATTTGTTTTGGTTTATCCGTCATCCCCGACGAAAATCGGTATTTGCAACAGCACTTAATCAGACTGAGCATGGACGTTCGGTTGATCGTTTGCAATTGAACGCCTACAGATCATAGTTCACAGGGTCAATTTTGCAAGAAAGATAAAATCTTGCGAATTCCTACTTTAACTTCCAACCGATCGAAGCGATCGAAGCTGATTAGTTACACAGTCCAATCGGTGACTGTATAGATCTGTATGTTGTAGTCAAAGTTTGGACATGTGAACCACAGTTAGATTTTCTTCACGCAACCGCATG
The DNA here is from genome assembly GCA_008360955.1 of Fasciolopsis buskii. Lineage (NCBI taxonomy): Eukaryota > Metazoa > Platyhelminthes > Trematoda > Plagiorchiida > Fasciolidae > Fasciolopsis > Fasciolopsis buskii. The sequence goes on along the minus strand of LUCM01004563.1, from coordinate 106,458 downwards.
TTGCATAATTCTTGAATCACCTAGTAGAATGGCCATCAAAATGATCGATATGGTTGTCTATTTCGGATATATTAGGCTCCAATTAATCCCGTTGGACTCAAGTCCATTCAAAAGGAGGTGTTTCCGCACTCGGCTGAATCAAATGCGAGTGTTCATTAAACGCTGGTTTGTTTGAGACAATTTTATGTGCTTATACAAGAAAACGAATTTGTTCAAGCTTTCATGAACAGCCACCATGTCGGACAATGGCTCCGATGACAGGAGTTCTACATTTTACGGAAATTACATTCGAAACCGGAAAGCTTGCATGACCGATGAAATGTTGTGACCGTGTTGAGGCTAAAGTTCGCAAAATAACCAGGGTTTTGGGTGAAATGAATAATCCAGTCCAACCGTTAAATTCAGCATCATTCGACAGACACAGCGATCTCAAGTACCCATTTAGGGGAGCGGTCTACGGGGTTTTTAATTCTTTTCTCAAATGTTTGTGTCTCTTTATTTTTGAAATTTATATTCGATTAGTATTATTACAACTTGCAAAAAATAACAACTCCATTGGTAGCAATAATAGTATTACTAGAGGCCGCAGCCGTAGCTGAGCAACGATCGATTTTCCGAAGTGAATGTTGCTGACCTGCAAAAGTATTTTTCCAAACTTTTCTTTGCCTAACATAAGAAATCGATTCAGTTCTTATGGACGATGAAAAACATTTTTTGGAATGTTAAAAATACAGACAAATTATGACTTAGTATTACTCTGACACTAACCATACGCGAACCCCGTGCGCATAATTAGCAAGTCCGGTTGAAGTACCGAACACGTTGGTAAGAAACAGACCGAACATCCTTTTCCGGGATATGCCTCAACTGACTGATTGTGGAAAATTTCGTCCGAAATGTATAATCAGTAGGACTGTTTCAGATTGTGCTTCCGACAAAACTTTTGGATGACAAGGGGGGAGGGTTCGAAACAACATCGCTTATGGATGATGACCCGGCGACAATCGGTGATGATCCAAATGACCAAGAACGCTATTTTGGGGATAGGAACGCATACTAGAGGGTTCGTTTGCTGCCCTTACCGACTCCACTGACAATCGCATTTGCCCTATTCGCGTATTCACTGACATAAAAATAAAACCGGATAACTTGATGCTTCTTTTCAAAACCGCAATTCTGAATTGGTCCTGGTTACCGGTGTCTGGGATCAACGAAAAAGTCTGGTCCATTTCGGTTCACTTCTGTTGACTCAATAATTCTTCGTCCGTAGCCGGCTCTTACCACTTGGTCTATGCTTTTCAAGCAGCTGTGGACTCCATACGGAATTCTAGGTCACGTGGGCATCACGACAACAGATACCCTTGAATTCAGTTCTTTGCACAAGCCCATGAAGATCCGGCCCCTGACTATTTCATTCAACGTGGTTTGTGAATCCTTGAGAAATCAGCTGACTAGAAACCTGTGAAATGAGCGCACTCGTTGTTGAGTAAACGAAGGCAGACAAGTGGTCTTTCCTAGCTAACTGGGACTGCTGGTACATAGGGGATGGGTGTAACTGGGATAGTCAAGGGATCCGACGCTATGTTGACTCATTCTAATGGACATAGCACGGAGCACTGGGTAGTGCAACTTATGGAGTTACTTAGTCGGACTATTTCCCATTGAAACTAGTAATTCTGGCTGTCACTCAAGTAACCCAGGTCGATGTCAGTCCTCCATCGGAAATGAAGTGGTCAGACGAATAGGTTTTCTGAAAACGTATGAACCTGGTGAAACAAATGGATTGACCGCGTTCTTATTCAGGGATGCCCGAGCAGTTATAGAATTGTAGCGAACCGAATTTTTAAAGGTTATTTGGTAAAGGCAGAGAATATTAAATAACGGAAATCAGTCAAACGTTGCATCGATTTAGAAAAAAAAGTAATAGGTTTTTTGTGCAATCGCAGAAGAATTAGTGTGTTAAGCATCACTTCTACACTACATGTGGTCAAAACCCTCTAAGGGTTAACTAGACCTCACTAAGAAAGCACTCGTGGGAATCAAACGAGTTACCAACCTGCCCGGGGTCGCATCGACTGTGTCTCTAAGAGGTCGATTTTAGAACGCGCATACACTTTCGGTCAGCTGTCCTCCACACACCCGGCAAATCTGGACCAGTGTATTCTAATATGATAATATCGTTCTATTCAGTCGATTTGACAGTCCTCTGGATTTGATAACCATCAAAAATTATGACAGAAAAATTCGTTTTCCTATTCAACCATTCTGTACGAGTAACCGAAGTCGAGTTTTAGCCTACGGATAACTTTCATTCAACTTCAAACGAGAACATGAGAAATTCCATAGTGTTGTACTCTTTCATTGTTCCTGCCAACTTTGTCACCGGGGTGTTTACAGCAATAGCCGTAATCTCTTGGGCGAATAATGACCGTGGTATTCTCTCACACGACGCTGAGTGATCACCTCAATCAGAGGACGACTGTCTGCACCCAACACACGACATGACACTTCGTCATTTCTTACCCGATGTTCGCACCACACACAAGCAATGCATCTGGGTTGTCGGTGGCCGAAAACAGACAGTCGCTGGGCCTACTGAGCGCGGACAGTCCAGGTCTGGCAACCGTAAAGAAGAACACTGCGAAGTGCAGTATTGGACACTCTTCCCTTCAAGGCTAGTCGGATGTCATGACAGCGCTACATGAGTCGCAGGTCCACGAAAGCTGTTCTGGCTTGCGCAAGTCACGAGCTGACCTCCTCCTCAATACCTCCACCACGTGTGATCAAGTTCCCAAGGGTGCGTGCAAGCACAGGCTCCTGCCAGTCTCGATGAAACACTTTGCATTTTGAACCCCAAAAACGCATACTGTACATGAAGACCTTAGTCTCGAATTACACCAGCGCGCGGTGAATTGCCTGTGCGTCGTCACGGAGAAAGACCATATCACCGGCACACTTTAAGTGAAATCTCCGTCCGTCAAAAAGACCAGATAAAACGTTCTGTACAACATCCTCTATGAAAAAGTTGAAAAAAATGAGCATAAACGAGGCCGTTGCCTTACTGCACTGGAACCGAGGAAGGATGGATAGGACAGGCCATAAGACCTAACCCAACCCGATGTATGACGGATGGTACAATATTTGAAGACCGACACAAATTCAAAAGCTGCGCGAATGTCCAAGAGCACGATGATTGTTGGTCCTCGTAGTGTAGAACCCTGTCGGAGCACAAACATTTGGTCGGCGCGTCCACGATCAACGTGAAACTAGGCCAGGTTCTCACGAGGTTAACCTTCATGCGTGTGGTAAAACCAACGAAGATTGACGTGAGCGAGCGATTTCAACTCCATTGCGATTAAGCTAGAACATCATGTTTAGTGCAGTCACTCCCTAAACTCGTTTTGAAAATGGTCACATCGATCGATTCCTCCCGTGAGGAGGGCACGTTCTCAGAGTACGAGATGTTTGAGAACAATACCTGAACTACTCTGACTAGTTCCATTTCCCCATCTTTAAATAGAATCGGGGAAAGCTCATCGGATTCCGACATCTTATGACGTCCCAGGGCTCGAATTTTCCTGAAGACCTCGGCCTCAGTTGGTGAGACTGTTATAACAGGCCACCGTATGCTTGACGGGGTAGCTGCGGGAGGAGCTGCTTTAGAGGTCCAGCTAAATTGTGCCTGAAATTGTTCCGCCCGGCATAGAAGACTTCGCGGCTGAGTGTAGATAGGCGAGCCCTTAGTTTCACAAATCATTTCGCTCGCATTCAATGATTTTCTACCTGTTGCTCGGATGAGGTGAAACAGCTTTCGGGAATTTCACATCACGACAGGATGTTCCATCTTCGAAGCTTTTTGAGAATACTAGATGGCGCAATCATCTCGCAAACTTACATTGAGTTCAGATATCGTGTTGGGATCTAGTCAGGTAGCGTAGCCACAGCTCTCTTACAGAAAACCACCTCATCCCCAGAAAAACCAGAAATTGCAGTCTAATAGTCCCCAGAAAGATGCAACTGAAGCTCCATGGAAGGAATTCATGGGGATGTCAATCGGATTTCAGGGCTGGAGTCTTGAATGCGAGTTTTTTTAAATACAACGCATCGATGGCTAGGGTCTCCTGTTTACGGGCTAAACAACCCCGTTTACCTATACGCATCAATGTTCGCACATTGAATGTGGCCCCTGTGAGAAAAGATCGGGGACGAAGAAATGTTTCGGGCTGCGGAAGCGGGTTCGGTGAGATTTGGATTCTATCTGAGGGAGAACGGTTGCAAACAGTAACGTTGCCTACTTCAGTGATACCATCACTAGGATGGCCGACTGCAGAACTCGAAGAATTTGAGGGGATCGGGTGGGAGAGGGAGTAATGTGAATCAACAGAAGAACTAGTGGTTATCTACAGTGGAATTTCGATTTCCTGAATATTTGGAGGTTGAGAAACTTTCGTACAAAGGTCAGCCATATTCGCAAATGTATGCATGAAAAGGCTGTTGTACTACCCAGTCGTCCAGTCCTGAGTAGGCCTTTTTATTCGAGGATAAACTTTTATTCTTTGTGCAGTCAAGCGCTTTCTGCAACGCACCAGAATCATTCCAGACGATTCGGTGGTCAAATGATTGGTTCATACACTCCTCTAGAAAATCTTACCAGGTCAGGGGAGCACGACAAGAGCCATTGGGATTATTTGGTTGGGAAGCCACACTTGTTACGTCATCGTGCCACCAGCAAGTTCTTGTGGTATTCTTTTAAGGAGTTTGCTTGCCAGGCGAAAACGTACGACGCTCTGGATACTGCCACTGCCTGTCTGCGGCCACTTATTCGGTAGGCTTGATCATAACTTGCTCACGTCTAACCACCTGGATTGGGGCCATTCCCGCATCCTCAAACCGGGGAAGTCGCTCAGTGGAGGGCACATCTGCCTCGAGTATTTGGGCTAAAGACAATCTTTGCTTTTGCAGGGGAAGATCTCCGCGGGTAGATCTCACTAAGTACTTTTATTTAGGCCAGTGTTTTCCTGGATTTACAGAAGATTTGCCTAATTTCTGCTAGCTTGAGACTTATGTGTCGCCCAGAGTTCACTTGCTTTTTGTTCGAAGTTGGCTGTGCACTATTTCAGTAAGATCCGTCATGTTTTAAAGCTTAAAAATTTGTCCACCGCGGATGAAATTTGTGCGAGACCGTTGATGCGTGAAAACCAGTTTCTTCACAGTATCTTTGGAATGTGGCAGGAGAATATTTTTTGGCAATTATGCGGTTAGCCGTGGGGTTTTATGTCACAAAGTTAATACATCGAAGTGTGTTAGGGTAGGTAGGGCAGAAGTTACCCATATCCATGCTGGGTGCTTGTGCTTCGCACTATTAACTACTTTCCCGCTGGCCGCGATTCGTTTGTCCTTGCAAACAACAAACGACTTCAGCAACACAACAAAAGTCTTTGTCGGCCGATTTGTTTGTCCAATTTTCGTTGAATCTCATGTAAAATCTATGTTCTTCCTAACAGCCCCTAGCTAATTTTACCTATTCGCATTGTTTGTTGTCGTTTGGCTTAGTATGTTGGATGAGATAACAACTTTGAAAGTTTGCATTCCCGTCGGACTTTGTAGTTCTTTTTCATGTCACTTGATTGTCCGAATTATTTGCACGGTTTCAAGGAGGTAAACAATGCACAAATGTTTAAATGATGAAAGGCTCTTGTTTTTACTGAATCTTGTTCTCCCTACCATTTCAAACTACCAAACACCCTTATTGCATATGGCTATGATAAAATTTGATCTTTGACAACATTAAAAAATCTCACATTTCCAAGCTGACAAGGAGACAAAAAGCTTCTGAGGAGCGACTAAAACCTGTGACCAACCATTGTCTGATGGAAATGTTACCTTTAGCCACCCGACTTGTGTTAATTTCTGTCCAACCCAGAGGAATTTTTCCAAGGCTCGGTTACTAGACATAGACTAAACGTTTTATTTCGTAATTGCGATCAATAAAGAATATCCACACAAAATTGTAGAACCCTCTTAAATATACCTCCGGATGCTTATAAGAAGCCCTGTATTGTCGGAACTTAGAATTCCCGGCAGTTTCACGTGAGTAGTCGCACTTGTGATGAATTAGCTCATTAGAAAAGTTGCTGGGTGAGGTCATAATCAGTTGGCGATGAATATTTAAGTGGACTTTTCACTAGCCATAGCATGTGTTATTCACGGGATCCCAAAATTACACCAGGTATTTTTTGTTGTGAATAAAAACAAGTGGTAAATAAAATACATTTCGTGATTCCTAATAATATAGCAAAACCGTTTTGTCCGTTTCCAAATGAGTTTCTTAGCAAACTCCTTTTGTCCCAAAGTGCCGTCATGTGCCAGTAAAAAGGTATTCGATAGGAAAACGTTCGTACGTATGGTCTTAAACAGTCACAAGTGGAAGTGAATGAATTTTGAGCAAACAAAATTGGAAATAATACACTTACAAAACCAATGACGGTTTTTGTTCTCAACCATATTCGTCTAGCTCTTACTCGGCGGGTTTGAAAAAAACCCACTTCATCTTTGGCATACTTGCGCATATCGAGATCACGTGCACACCCGAAGAACAAGAAAGTTGATCATCGTTGGAATCGCTTACTAACTGTGATGAAGTTTCGAATTGAATGATTCCTTCTTCAGTTTGATCTCTTCCTCCCTCGCTCTCTCTCTCTATTTGTATTTTTCTTTTGTATGTTGTCATCACATGTTTGACGTCACTCCTTTCAGTTCATCCAGGCCAGCCCAAATCATTCCTCACCCAAGAATATCAAATGAACGCAGAAAACAGCCTAGAATATGTTAACCTAATCAGAAAAATGATAAGGTCATCTCCACGTTTCCCGCCATTTATTATAAAAAATTTGCTCATCTGCGGCAGGGAACCGTGAAAAGTCGAAATATTTGTCTGTCTTTCTGCTTGCTTGCTTTCCATTCCGTCATGGAGTCGGTAGGATGAATAAAATGTTGGATTTGTTGACAATATGAAGTCTGCTTTTTTCGCTTCCTTCGTTAGACTTACCTGATAGCTACAAATTCTGCCAATTCAGTACAGTTTGAATATTGGCAGTAATAAGCGGAAACAGTAGACCGATTTGATATGAAACAACTGAACACATGCACAGGTTACACATGGTCACGGTCACTCGGTAGGTTGCGAATGCTACCCGATAATGGGAAGAACTTTGGCATTTATCATCAACTTGCGAACCCACCTAGAAATTTCAACTTTCCTGGGAATTTTCAGAGCCGTGGTATAACTTTGTAATTAGCTATGTGTACTTTTATTACTAACAGTTTAAGGTTGAATCGGTGTGTTTGTCTGCGGTTAACTTCCGGAGAGAATGTCACAAGTGATCGATATATACGTTTGACTGACTGCCCTTCGGATTTTGCCTTTTATGCGCAAATCTCTAATAGTCTGATTGCCGTTAACTCCTCTCACTTGGTAGAAGATTCGATGTAGACAGGTACCGTATTTCCTTTCGAGGCTGTCGAGTACTATTGCGGACGATATCTGCACAAACTAAACTCGGTGTTCGTTAATTAGTTCTGTTAATTTTCATTCTGTTTTTTCCAGATATAAAAGCGATTGTTTTCTTAACTTCAGCAGGCGCAACCTAAAATCATATTGGGAATTATTGATGATACCGATCGAATCGTGATAACAACCTTTTACTTCCCCGTCAGTCATCCAAGTTAGTACAGTACACAGCAATCAACATGAGACAGTAAGTATGCGATAGGACGAAAACAGAACGTGAGAGGCCGCGCGCCGATTTCAACTACCCGGCAACCTGATAAAAATTTGAAATCTTTTTTCAATAGTTAATTAGATTGTATGTAAAATATGCGATCAAAAAAGTTAAAAAGTTAATATCAGAAAACAATGGGGCTAAAGTAAATGTACACAGAAATTGTAGGAAAAACAACGGTGCGGCTTGGACGATAGTTCAGAAACGAAAACAGTTGATGAATCCAAACGGCCGAGTACAAACAACTGAAGGTGAAGAAACAGTACAGCTGGATTCGTTCTCACGCGTGCCCACTAACCCCAGAGTGATTCGTCTCAAGACGTGAGAGTGCGGCGCACGTTTTCAACTAGACACAAATGGGGGAAACGATTGCATCCCCATATTTTGTGTGTTGATTGAGACTGGAATCGAGCGGACATCGTGTTGTGGACTGTGAAGATCAAAAGTGTTCTGTACATTGGCAGTGGAACCACATCGTCTTGTCAATGTCTATGGATTCCCGTTCTGAATGATCCGTTCAGCATGTCATCAACCTTGGTTTCGCTGTATCGGACGATACCGCCATCGGTTTGCGTGACTGAGGACTGACAGAATTTTTCACACCGTATCGAACGGTCTCGAGTAGCAAAATGTTTGAATTGAAATTTATGTTCAACATAGATAAATATAGGTAACAAATGGTGGAAATATTTTTAAACAAACAATTTTAGTTTTTTTTATAAATCGAATAGCGAAGACTTTCGGTGTTTGAACACGGTTGTCTTTGTTGTTTGCATTCGTAGAATTTGATGGAAGAATCTAGTGAGTAACTCAAAAGTTAGGTGTTAGGTACTGGGTCATAGAGTTGAAAATTTCGAACAACCACTAAATCGGATAGGGTTAAGCTGATTGGGATATGTTTTGCGCATGTCCACATAGCGACTCCCTCGTTATATGTCCCAGGCAGACAGTAGTTGGAAAATAGTTGGAAGTGGCCAGTCAGTGACATGGAATAAAACTTGAATATCCTAACAAAACTGTTGACTGTTCTTGAAGAAGGTCTTCGTCGTCGGCTAGGTGATTCCGACCGTCCACTTACATCAGAGCCAGTCTTCTGGCACGATCTCTCTTTCTGGTTAGACATGGAATATTTGGGTTGTGGCATCGGATGATTAACCAGGCGATTTATTTGACCAATTTGTACTGCCATTGGATCGTTCGTGCAAGCACATCCGATTCCAATGTAATTGCAACTTAGTGAGCAGTAAATTGTTGACGTGCTCTTACTTTTACGAAGAGTTTGGGTTAATATTTTGTTGTCCTCATATCAGACACATGATCTTACTATGATGAAATAATTTTAACGCTATCCATGCGCAGCTTGGCCCGATTAAGCACCGGCGAACATACAGAGCCGTGAGCTCATCGACGCAGCTAGTCTCAATAGTCTGGAGATTTTAGAATGCATACACACAGGCCGTTAGAGGTAGAATTCAGAATGTACCATTTAGTAAGTCGAATGCATTCCTTTTCAGTCGGTATATTACTCCGTCTTTTACTCACGCCCGATCACTAATTCAGTAATAGATACTGGTTCGTGCTTGACTCCCTTAATCGAATACATTCAACTACTAACTTACACATCTGAATTGTTTTTAATCGGAGCTTTAAATACGTTAATGTTTCTTTAGTGTTCTCGCCATTTGATGGGCATAGGTCGTGGTTTTTACGGAAACATCCTAGGCGGCATCCAGCAGTTCTATTAGACACGCTAGACTGCCGCGAGTAAAGGCTGAAATATGTTCGGTCGAAAGTTCATGGTTTCTTTGCCAAGGCATCACAACAGATAAGCCACTGTTCAGCTTCTTTAGTAACCAGATTCGGAAATAAAAGTGGAGGTTAGGATTTCGACTGTAGCCAACAGAGAGATAGCTTTTAACATCTTTTTCTTTGTTCATTAGTAAAAACCAAGTGTGCATCTCCTTCAAAAAGATGGTATTGGCTAACCAAATGATAGAGTGGACTAGCAGGTAAAGGGAACCGAACCGGGAACCTTTACTGCCAGGTCCCACGAGGTTATCCGTTTGACCACCACCGGCCGGCGTTTCCTTGTATCCAAGGCGTGAACGGCCAATCAGTGTTCCTTCTACAAACCAGTACTTTTGAATGCGTCTTGTAGCATTATGAAATGCATCCACCGCACAGTTTGAATTCCGGCTTGTGGATAAACAGTAATGGCTATCAGAGAGTGAGAAACAAAACGATATAGCAAAATGTCATTTCTCTTCATCGAGAGTTTTCTGCCATCTGATCTTTTTCTGCAAAGCAAGTAAAACTATCACTGAGTAATCATCATCCGAATTACCAATCGGAATAATAATATTAATAATAACCTTTATCCTCATCTTCATGGTCATCATCAAAAGTGACTGTTTTGAAAGAGAAAAAAGTAATCTAGACGAAATATCAAAAACTATGGGGCGACTTTCGAACGATTCACCATACCTGTGTTTATTCAGGAACGCACATCCGTGTTTCCATCTGTTCACGTCTTGTTTTTTCATGGGTGCTGTACTTATTCGATGCTCATTACAGAACCGGGTTCTCACAAGCAGTTCGGTTCACGTTAGGCCTTTTATTAGGAAGCTCGTTAGCCAAGGCGTTCGCGGTTTCTTGGCCGCCTTTTTCCCATTCATACTTTTATGGTTGCCTTAGGAAACTAGCTCGAGGTATTCATTGGTTAATGGACTTGCCAGTCGATTAAATTGTCTAGCATGTAGTAAACCTAACGCCTGACCATACCAGCACAAGAATGGGAAGGTGTTAAGGAAAACCGTATTTGTACCATTTATCACCAAACGATTGGCACGGTACGTTTCTGGGTAGACTGACGAATTACACTAGGCTTACTGCTCTCCGGGGGTACAACATTTTTCATTCTCGTCTAACTCAGGAGAAACTGAACTACCCGGTAAAATTCATTTGCGGCGATTAAGTGGAATCGAGTAAGATGGCAGTTCTAAACCTGTCCTGTGGGAACAAAAGTATCTGTCAACTACGAACAATTTGCAGCGCAATTCCACCTTAGTAAATCTACTCTTAATAACCCCCTGGGTTACTCGAGGACAGGGGTATCATTCGAGACAGCACAGGTCCTCACGTAGATGTCGATCAAATTGGAATTATCTCAAGCGTAAGTTGACATCAGAAATAATGTAGTTCCCAGTTCTCTCGAGATGGTCTATGCGCATGCTAAGGCGGAACTAGTGAAAGTCAGAAGCAAAATTGGAACAGACTGCGATAATATTGCTGAAAGAAATGGTGAGATACGGTTAAGCCGCATCCTCCTGCAGTAGCCCAAGCGGGGGACCTCGTCGAACAGTTCGACAAAAAGGTTCATGTTCGAAGCAGAAGGCTCGAGGTATCGATTAGAGGAAATGTGGAGACTGGAGCTGACGTTAGTGTCATGGAACAAACCAGTGGGTGAAGACGGAAGCAAACAGATCTTCATTCGATGAGGTTAACGCGATTCAGGGACAAAAAGTAATGAGAAGGATAAAGTTCAAAGTTTTCTGTTCACTCGGGTGCACATACTGGCCTTACAGATACGTACCTCTAATAATTTATGCTGTGTTAGATGGATATTTTGAAGATACTCCATCGGTTCTCCTTTAGTTAATCGCTGTCCCCATATACATATATATACATGTAAATATATATATATTTATATACGATTTAGAATTTCTACGTCATTACCCATGGCTAATCACGTAGAGATAAACACATTCTTGATAGGAACAGAATTCCGGTTGTGGTATGTCCTTATACGAATCATACCCTTGACTTAATTGTGCTTTCACCCGAATTACTTCAAACTGGACAAAAACTACCCTACTTAAAATTGTATGTTTAGTAAGTTCCGATGGAGTGAAATACTAAGCTTTTTGTTGAGACACTATAGCTTTTGATATTGCTTACAGTCTTGGAGTCAAGGCTGCATATATATATATATATATATATATATATATATATATATATATATATATATATATATTCGTATATATAATAAGAGATTAAATGTGAATGTCCTCACCTTCTAACTAGGTAAAAGGTGTCTAATGCATCTGAACCCTTCTAGAGGTAAAAGATACACGAAGACAGTTGACGTACTGATAAAAATGCGTCTCCCAACACTGAGAGTTGAGACCATCTATTCGGCTCCTTCTTCATTTGTTATCATCACTTAATTTGCAGTTTATCACAAATCTCAATTATACAGTGAGGTTAACAAGTCAGGGAAAGGAATTAGAAATGACCACGTGAACCGCTCTAAAACATGTGTTTACTTACAAGCGAGACGTCAAAATACTCTCATAATGTAAGCGATACAATGGTCGTTTGTATCTTATTGACGAATGACAATCGATCATTTATTCTAGATTTTGACTTCCTCCATCCCCATTCCCCCCGTTGCACATTTCTCTTGATGGACAACGATAACCACGCAGTTCGTGTGTAATTCCTCCTGTCCGGATGATCGTGCACATGTGCTGCATGGGATGTGCCTGACCGCGGAGCAGTACGCCAAACTATCCGGTCGAAATGCACGCGAGACACGTGATCGTATTCTGATCGGCGTGGCCGTGTCTGTTCTGGTCCTAGTCATCCTGGCCACAATTGTACTCGTCTTGTGCTTGAAACGCAAAGCTGAGGCAGAACGAATGCGGGAGAAACTGCGCGCAGCCTACACAAATCTGCTGGAACCGGACAAGGTAACTGATTAACCGTACAAAACGTTTCTTCCCCTTTTTCAGATTTATGGGGTACAAAGTCGCCATGATTATGGTATACCCAAGGAGGTTTGATGTGTAGAGCAGACAGTTGCGGGCTTAGCACTGGACAGTCTTTATAATCCATTCACTTTACCAAACAGATTTGACTGAATCAGTCAATCCTAGATTTTCATGAAGTAGTTCACCATGTGATATCATCGCTCAACTCACCATAAAGAAACCATGGAAGCACTGTACAGCTGTTTCATCCTTGTTAGAAATCATCGGCAGTGCATATGGACCGCGCCCGAACTGGGACGCGAATGATTCTGAATCGAACGCCTTAGCCAATACGCTACCGGGCATGCTATGAACGGTTTGCTCGAATTCACCACATGATGTTGCATATATGCAAAGTCTTCGTTGTACCAAGGCTACATGCAGAGAAGTCATCAATCAGTAGGGGTCGATTGCTGTGAGCTAGCGGACAATAACCGTGCAAATCAGTGACATATATGACCTACAAAGCTTGGTTACTTGGTGCATGTTAGTAGCAGGAGATTGGATGTTCTCGTGAGCGACACCACATGGTGTAATGGCTAAGGCGTTCGATTCAGAATCGTTCGTCCCGGGTTCGCGTCTCAGTTCGGGCGCGGTCCATATGCACTGCTAATCATTGCTAACAAGGATGAAACAGCTGTACAGTGCTTTCATGGTTTCTTTACGGTCAATTGAGCGGTGATATCACATGGTGAATTAGTTCATGAAAACATTCAACCTCCTAGATTTGTTATTTGTCTGCCTTACACTGACACCGTGTTGACATGACCAAGCCATATCACTCCGATAATCAAAGACTAAAGATTTTCTCGTCAAACGAAATTGTATGCATCTAGCTTAGTGACCACAACTTGTTGAAAAGCTGTCACACACCCCAGCCAGGTAAGGAAGTGAAAACATGACGTATTTTCCGATCCAACTCGTATTGTTTCACTCTTGATTCGCGAGTGTGAATAATGAGTTGAATAGATACGAATTATGCAAACTAATCGAGTAGAGAACTTTCATTTCCCCCATTTACTTGTCTGCTTGTCTTCCAGTTTATTTGCCTGTCTGTTTGACATTTTATCAGTGCTTATGTTTAAGCTTCTCTCTTCGTTCTTTTTTATCTGTCTGTCTTTTCGCCTGCTTGTCTGTTTATCTTTTTGAACTTGGTTCTCATTAGTCGATTTTCCTATGTGTCCGTGAGCATTACCAAAGCTTGAAAATATTCGCAAGTTCAGTTTTAATATTTGTCATTTTGCGAATTCGTTTCCGTAAGATTTCTTTGTTTGACTAGAAGCCAGATGTTAGTCGAACCGAGCAGTTGGATGAGCATCAATAGGGTGGCAGATGGAAATCTGTCCCCTAACGCGAGTAGTCTGGTGGAACATTTGGGTAATTGGTGATAAATCAGTTCAAATTAAATTTTTCTCCTATCACGAATCACATACAACGATTTCTCAGCAAATGAACAGCAATCCACTGTGAAACGCTCAGGCATTTACCTTTCCAGATACATGTGGGCCACGTGAATATCTGGAACCTCTGTCTGGTATATCGATCGGGAACCACTTTCGTGTACAGTTGGTAATGGACATTACCTGTTTCGGTTCTCGTGGCATTTTTTTCTCCTCAAAGTGAACAGCCATGGTCCAGTCGAATTAAGTCGTTGCGTTCGTGAACCGGGATGTGAACACACTTTTCGCTGACGGAAACAAAATGAACGGAGGAGCGCTTGGGAGGAATACATTTTGATAAAATAGGCGGTTTGATAAGACAGTAAGGAAGCGGAATAAAAAATATATTAACAATGCGAGCGAGATGAAACCGTTCATTAAGAGTTCATGATTTACGAGGAAACGAACAAGACAAGATATAAGGCTGCTCCCATAAGTTGTGGTGCGAGATGAGACGAGCCTAAATTGGGAACCAACTCGAGAATGGGAGAAAGTCTGGAACGGTACCGCGTTAAAACAACGGTCAGCGTTGGATAGCAATCTAGGTGTGAAAATTTATCCGAAGTATCAAAATGTTTTTGAACAATGAAATCAGCGACCGTATTTTATCTATTCCACTACAACCTGCAAGTCGTTTTAGAGTAAAAAACATCCTCCAAGTGTCATGGCAAAATTTATGTCGGTTCGTATTCCGTACACCGGCATTAACGTAGAATTGAGATCAGAGAGCCATGCACTGGACCAGTTCTTATTTTTTTTTCCTGGGAATCCCCACATCATTGCATTATTTGCGTCTTCCTTCCAGTCCGTCCGGAGTAAAAGACATTTGCACTGGATCGAATGCATATCCAGTCATAAATAGCAAAATTTAAAGGTAAAACATCCTCGGGCCGCTACTAAAAGACCGAATAACTGAGATCAAACATTTTGTTTAGACTGAAGTGGTCTACATTTTTTTCTCAAGTTGCCAGTCACTTAGTATACGGCTTACTTATCTCCAAATAGCATTGTTATATCTACCTGTCTGTGTCTAAAGAAGCGTCTTTGTATCACGGTTAGCATGATTGCGGCCCGCTTAGTTCATGTGACCGTCATCTAAGAAAATCGATCTAACAGTTGGGTCCAACGGTGGCAAGATTTGTCCCATCGAACCCCCCACAATTCGTTTCGAACTGTATCAAAAATAGATAAATTCGACCAATGAATGCAATGCCCCAAAATGTCCGTTAGCTTCGAGCTTCAAACTAGGTGGCTCAACGAACCTAGAATGGAATTCCAATGTGGCGTACTATTCTTGTCAATCCTATTTGAAAAATGCTAAACGAGCGTCCGGGATCCCTTGGACGACCTTGGCATGATCCCTCGGTAGGGTTGAAAATTACCTGCGGTTTTCAAACTGACCTCGCCAATAGTGCAACTTCCATGAGGCTTCACTCAGGAAACGGTTATCTGCATCACGTGAAAGTGCCACTAGGTTTGATTAGAACTTCCGGAGTGACGAGTGCGCTACTAGTGACAGCAAGGAAAGCGGCTGTGATCAAATGAAATCACTTGAAATTCCGATGTTACCTATGATCAAAGGGATAGACCGTCCTTCTTTTAAGATTCAGACTGTTTGTGTTCCTTGAACGGTATCAAACGATTCGTCTGGGTTAACCAACATCTGGGACCATATGGGAAAGTGAGGGTCGCTTTATTTAGGCACAGGGCACAAACTTCCAGCAATAAACCGAGATCACACACTCAAGTACCACCTGCTGCATCGTCGATCATAGTTACTTTATTGATTAGTTCGACAATGGTTCGAACATACGAACACTTTTCATGCTTCTACCGCGACACATGTTTGCTTGCACCGATACAGGAAGCATCTTAGCCAAAAACGAATATTTCAGCCGTTTCGTATGTTCGAACTACTTGCGACTGTAAATCGGAACAGCCGTTTTCAATTCCCAATATCCTCGTAGCCTACTTCGCTACCACAGGTATGATATCCACATAGACTCAATCAAACGGTGAATCAGTAGGGATGGCGAATGGTCGTCGATCCATTCCATCCGTGTATAGTTGGTCTTATTACGTATACAAATGGCTCAGCTAAGCCTTTTCCAAGTCTGGATGATCATTGTCCAGAGTCATTCAGAATTGATCACCAGAATGCTTGCTATTTTGATTTTGATCATCGCATAGCTGTTTCTCTGTGTATCCCAGTATCTATCTGCACTTGCCCACTTGACTTCCTGTAATAGTTGTAGAAAAATATCTATTTGCGGAAAGTTGCAATCGTCTTATCTCCATTCTTTACGCTTACAGAAAATCATTTGACATTTCCGAACTACGGTTAGTCTGCAATGTACAGGTTTTTATTCCACAATACGGCCAAGTACCAACAATTCGCTGAACAAAACGTCCGAATCGCAGGTCAGGTTCGAGAAACGAGCCTACACCCACACAGCTATTCTAAGCAAATGAAATTCACTACAGAAATCCCGAAACAGTTCATATTTCACTAATGCATGTAAATTTTTTAGATATTTCTCAAATCGCTGAACAAAAAATGGTAACTTAGCACCCACGTAGCTAGTTTCCAACTGCAGAAACACGTGAGAATGTGAGAAATCAATGAGATCAGTTTTCGCGCATTTTAAACTTTGTAAGCTTTCGACTGGTATCTTCGATGAATTGGCGCGTCTAATGAGATGTGTCAATTCTTCAGAATTTCATTGTTTGAAAAGGTTTCGAAAGTTCGAAATGCTGAAATGACTTGATGTGTCCTCCTTGATCACAGCGACATAATAAATCTGACTTGCTCAGTACAAACAACTATCACGTGATCACTATCACGAGATTTAAGCCATTGCGTCCCAACTCCAAAGACCACATGCTAGTTATGTTTCTGAGGTTGACTGGTACACTGGTCTTAGTCTTTTTTAGCTCGTGCTATCTTGACCAATGGTGGAACGGTTGTAACGTAGGCTCCAGCATCAGCATTCAGAAATATCTGAGGATAATTTTGTGAACCAAGGATGAAATCCGCGTGCACAGGTACTGTTCGAATCAAACAAATCAGTGCTAATTTAGAGTCACCCAGCTACGTTGTTCTACTTCATACATCCCCAAATACTCCTGGTTATGAATATTTTGGACAGAATGAAGCTGGAAGTATTGAAACTTTAATCAGGGTGGACAACGAGATTTACGATCACGATTTACATTGTCATATTGAACCACTGATGCGTAAGTCTTTACCCTGTTCAAAAATCTGCCATCTGGCTTTTTTAGTCCGCTCTAAAACCGGATTACAATTCTAATGAAAACAACAAAGAAAACGCTTAGGATTGGAGGATTTAGGAGCATTCAAAAAAATAACATTGTGTCAAACGGGCTAATTCAGTGACAGGTCCTCGAAACTTCAGGCAACATCACTGACCAAAGGTTAAACTTTAACGCGTGAAGATTAGCCGAAATAAGCGGCGATGTCTTCTATGCCGGGCGGAACAATTTCAGGCACAATTTAGTTGGACCTCTAAAGCAGCTTCTCCCGCAGCTACCCCGTCAAGCATACGGTGGCCTGTTATAACAGTTTCACCAACTGAGGCCGAGGTCTTCAGGGAATTTCGAGCCCTGGGACGTCATAAGATGTCGGAATCCGATGAGCTTTCCCCGATTCTATTAAAAGATGGGGAAATGGAACTAGTCAGAGTAGTTCAAGTATTGTTCTCAAATATCTCGTACTCTGAGAACGTGCCCTCCTCACGGGAGGAATCGATCGATGTGACCATTTTCGAAACGAGCTTAGGGAGTGACTGCACTAAACATGATGTTCTAGCTTAATCGCAATGGAGTTGAAATCGCTCGTTCACGTCAATCTTCGTTCGTTTTACCACACGCATGAAGGTTAACCTCGTGAGAACCTGGCCTAATTCCACGTTCATCGTGGACGCGCCGACCAAATGTTTGTGCTCCGACAGGGTTCTACACTACGAGGACCAACAATCATCGTGCTCTTGGACATTCGCGCAGCTTTTGAATTTGTGTCGGTCTTCAAATATTGTACCATCCGTCATACATCGGGTTGGGTTAGGTCTTATGGCCTGTCCTATCCATCCATCCTCGGTTCCAATGCCATAACGCAACAGCGCAGTGTTCATTTTGCGATCTGAAGGGGCACACGTTTATAGAAGCTAATTACGATCGATCTCCAGCAATGTGTTTACAATCTACCATTCTGGTATTGCGTGCTTCCTATGTTCCATTAGCTTCTGCATTGGATGAGTCAGTTTTCAGTGAAATGAGTCGCTGAGCATGAAGCCCTTAACCAATATACACTATCCTGTTTGGACTACTAGGAGTTAACAGCATTAGTCCATACCCACTAAGCAACAAAGGTACTCGCTAAGTATAGACAAACATTTATCATCGACGTAGAACAAATAGCACTAGTTTGTTCAATCGACAGACCGCTAAGCACAATGAGCTTAAAGGTTCATGCAAGGTGAACAGGCATCGCTCTGACAGACCCAACGTGTTTGTCGTCTAAGCATATGCACCGACAGATTGCTGCACAGATCCAGTCAAGGATATTTTCTACTGAGAGTTGCACGCATTGCACGGTTACCAGACCTGGACTGTCCGCGCTCAGTAGGCCCAGCGACTGTCTGTTTTCGGCCACCGACAACCCAGATGCATTGCTTGTGTGTGGTGCGAACATCGGGTAAGAAATGACGAAGTGTGATGTCGTGTGTTGGGTGCAGACAGTCATCCTCTGATTGAGGTGATCACTCAGCGTCGTCTTCGATGTAAAAGGCACGTTTTTCGTATGCCTCCCCATAGTCTACCTTTTCTTGCTCTTTCAACGCGTGTTAGGCAAGTCTGGAAGAATTGACGTGACGGTCAGATTATGACTTGACGTAGAGGTATGAAGAAGTTAGTTTCTGCTTTGACATCGTTTGGTGTTTTCCACGTTCGTGATTGGGGTCTAAGAGATAATGATTTTTGTTGATTGGAGAAGCTAAGTGATGTGGCTCAGAATCGAAGTTATTTGTTGGATTGGTGTGTGGTCTGCCTTTAGAAATCGTCTCCCTTAAAATTGATCCCAAATCAGCCGCACACTGGCAAAATGTGTTCGGTTAAACACTCAATCGCTTTATTTCATAATGTTTTATTATCATTTTCATCTGTTTATCTTCCTTCTACGATTCCATTTACATGTGGATTATGCATGCACACACGAGGTATCTGTTCGCTAATGCCTTGACAATTAATTCTTGTCCTACATCTAGCCTGTATTCCTACATTGGTGGATAAATTTCTCAACTGGTCGCAGCAGCATTTCTGTAGATTATAAGAATGGAGGCCTAACACCTATCCTTGCAATTTAAGACACCCACAATTCTGATCGTATACGGTCACGTTAACACACTTGACTTAGTAAGAACTTGTCTGATTCTTTTCTACTTCAATTTTTACGACCACAGTTTCGGATCCCTACTCCCTGTAGTGGGCTTTAACGGCTTTGGGACATGTCCGTTCCACTTCATTCATGTTTCAGGCATGATATAAGAAAAAACTGAATAAATACTCGTTCTCAGCAACATCCACTGCCTTAGGACTATCATTCCGCTTTCATTAGCTTGCAGAACTGGCCTTGGGAAAGTTTATCCGCGATAACCGAATCGTCAACAAATAACCAACTGTTTTATTTACGCTGCGTTATTGAACTTTTAAAGTTGACGTATACTGTTTCACATGGTACATCGTCTGTTTGGTACATCATGAACCAAACCAGATTCCGGTTGTGCATCTTATCACGTGACTGATGACTTTGAAATTGATCCCGTAGTTGAATGTTATACTTTGTACCCTGAGGAATTGGGTCTTGATATCCACGCCGATCAATGTAGAAAGAATAAAATTTATTCCTCTGCTGAACTTTCTTCATCTTTGATCGCCGAAAGAATTCATCTAAATGCCGTTTGTAACCCATGCACATCTACTTACTCTCTAAACGTTTATCGTTTTCACTCAACAACGCTTGTACCCATGCACAGGATGAACTTATGAAAAACCAATCCGCTATACGTGAACCAAATATGGGACGACTGGAAATGATCAGTGCAGACGATCTGGATTTCGATCCCGAGGCTAGTCCGTTAGGCACAGGTGCATTTGGAGTGGTTTATCGAGGCAAATGGCGTGTGCCCAAGGCTGCATTGATCCGACACGGGTTCCGTGGTGCCGCTCAACTGGATGTGGCTATCAAGATCATACAAAATGACTATCCAATCACTCCGAGCGGTTTGAATCAACCACCGCAGCCATTTATTGACGGAAATGGATCACGTGATTCGGAGGATGAGATTCGCCGCGTGACTGCCCGTACCAATATGGAAGAAATGTTACAAGAAGCCAAGGTTCGTCAGTAGATTTAGGCATCCATAAAAGTCGAATATTCTTTTATCCAATGCACACAATTCAAAAAGACTACCGACAGAGAATTTCCAGTTTGTTCTGTCGATCAGAATGTTAAAATCACCTTTGTATTGATCTTAGTTTCCGGTTGTTACTGACAGCCATTTAGATGGAAGAATATAGTGTGTGTGACAATAAGTTCCTTGAATTTAATGAACATGTCGAGAAGACGAAGATGGAATCGGTATTTTCACATCTGATGTTGGCGTTTTGTGTTCATGTCCATAATAATTGCGAATTTTGTCATCATTCAAAACGAGAAGTTGCGCATAAACTATAGCTTTGTCAAAAAACGACCTTTTTCCTGATCCAGGATTAGCCTGGACAGGGTAATTAATACAAGCGGTTCCATTTGAATTTTTTTCAATTGGCGTCTTAGAATGAGCGAAGGCCTCGCGGTTCAGCCAAACAAGTAAACGTATAACAAGAAGTTACATTTCATAATCATTTTGGCCAGTTTATTCCTTTGCTCGTTGATGAATGAAAACGAAATCACGTTTGATGATGTCTTCCCCTGTTTCGCTACTGTTCCGAGCACTAAGGTTGGTTTTATAGATGCCTGTGCAAAAGAGCACACTCCGTTCATTTCCAAGCTTTGATTAAGACAGCCCGAGACTGAATGCCTAACTCGATTGCATTCTATTTCTTCTTGCTGAGAAATACCGGTTTATCCTTGAAAATCTTGCTCTGATTGATAAATTATGAAACGCTTGCTATGGCGGACGCCATTCATTTAGGTAACTTAGGCAGTCAATCAATAATTCTTAAATAATACCTTTTGAAAATCGGATTGAACTTTCAGCTGAATTGGCAGAGGATGGATTCCTCCTACAATTGGGTTTGAAGCTCATCGAACTCGAGGACGTACTGTACTTGAAGTAGTCTTATATTTCTTTTATTCTCAGGTTGCACAATTTCACAAGACTAATCTGACCTCAAATCAAATATTTCCTTTTCCTAAAAAATCTTGTTGCAATGTGGAATTAAGTTTATCTGGGCGCTACCGGGAAGCAAACCATTCCATTTAATTAGAATCGCTAAACTTTTTTTTAACTGGCACGATTGGGCGGCTAATGTAGATTTCGCAAAAATTGCAGGACACAAGTTGCGAGTGAACATAACGATTTCACTCTCAAACTGTTGCAACCACACATATTGTGAGAACTGGGAATATAATCAGCGGGCGCAATTCGGGGACCATTTGACATAAAATGATGATTTAGGTTAGGTTGGTACGACTAAGGTCATACATGGCACCATCAACTAAGGGGCCCGAGAATCCGGAGTGCTGAAGCTAATTTCCTCTAGGCGCAGAATTCGCACGATAACAAACCAAAGACGATTCGCTCAGCTGTCCGCAACCTAATTGCTATTGACATACCGACAGAATATCCATCAATTTGTATAGGTCTCCTATCCTGTTTTTGAGATGAAACTTGACACCAGTACATTTGTCTACGGCTCAGCCAACTTTGGGGATGCATTCTGGTAGGTCTTATATAACTCTTTCACTCAACTTCAGGACATTTGCTTTTATATTTAACCGAAGCGGCAAACATTCAGCCGCGAACCCGTTGTAATATTAAAGCGCAGTGTTCATTTTGCGATCTGAAGAAGCTAATTACGATCGATCTCCAGCAATGTGTTTACAATCTACCATTCTGGTATTGCGTGCTTCCTATGTTCCATTAGCTTCTGCATTGGATGAGTCAGTTTTCAGTGAAATGAGTTGCTGAGCATGAAGCCCTTAACCAATATACACTATCCTGTTTGGACTACTAGGAGTTAACAGCATTAGTCCATACCCACTAAGCAACAAAGGTACTCGCTAAGTATAGACAAACATTTATCATCGACGTAGAACAAATAGCACTAGTTTGTTCAATCGACAGACCGCTAAGCACAATGAGCTTAAAGGTTCATGCAAGGTGAACAGGCATCGCTCTGACAGACCCAACGTGTTTGTCGTCTAAGCATATGCACCGACAGATTGCTGCACAGATCCAGTCAAGGATATTTTCTACTGAGAGTTGCACGCATTGCACGGTTACCAGACCTGGACTGTCCGCGCTCAGTAGGCCCAGCGACTGTCTGTTTTCGGCCACCGACAACCCAGATGCATTGCTTGTGTGTGGTGCGAACATCGGGTAAGAAATGACGAAGTGTGATGTCGTGTGTTGGGTGCAGACAGTCATCCTCTGATTGAGGTGATCACTCAGCGTCGTCTTCGATGTAAAAGGCACGTTTTTCGTATGCCTCCCCATAGTCTACCTTTTCTTGCTCTTTCAACGCGTGTTAGGCAAGTCTGGAAGAATTGACGTGACGGTCAGATTATGACTTGACGTAGAGGTATGAAGAAGTTAGTTTCTGCTTTGACATCGTTTGGTGTTTTCCACGTTCGTGATTGGGGTCTAAGAGATAATGATTTTTGTTGATTGGAGAAGCTAAGTGATGTGGCTCAGAATCGAAGTTATTTGTTGGATTGGTGTGTGGTCTGCCTTTAGAAATCGTCTCCCTTAAAATTGATCCGTGTTCGGTGGAAACACATATATGCATTTTGGTCATTGTGGTTTTTTATTATTTACTCAGGTCTAACCAATGTATATGTATGTATATCTAAACTCCGGATCGAAAACCGAACGGTGCCAACGCCGGTATATGTAGATCTAATATTATTGAAAGTGTATGAAATCTGATATGCTTCGTAAACAACGACAATCCAATGTTTGTGTTTCACTCTAAGGATTTCGTAATTTGCTGGCTGTTGTCTGACCTCATTCAAAGCGACTGGATGGTTCCCGGAGCATATTGATGATTTCTGTTCAAATAGTGGAAAATTGATATCGAAGCGTATGAAGTTTTTCGCCAGCAAGTGGTTGAGGTTCGATCTGACTGGCACCTATAATGGATCAACTCGGGTTGGAGTCTTGGCTTGGGATTTATCGTTGTGCACCCAATTGTACAATCGCCGGCTCTCCAGATTCACTAATGATTCACCAATTGTATGGTCATTGATGGCATATTAAGGTTTGAAGCCTGATAGCTCACCCATTCTACTGAAAACTGCGCTCTCCTGATTCAACCTCGAAAAGAGTGCAGACTGGCACAGCTGAACGGTTCAAAGTCTACAGTTACAGGCACGTATCCTCAGATGCAAAAGGCGAATTATAAGAACGGGATAGCTGAAATAATATTCAATCTGCCACTGTTTCATTCTCAATTTTACAACTAGTTACCTTGCACGAATTGCGCCCTGTCTTTGTCTGGTGCCTCAATGCACTACATAAACACAAAATGGAATTGAATGAGAAAAACGGGGATCACCAATTAAAACGTGATTAGTGGTGTAAACTGTAAACATCAGGAGAATTTCTAGTTGGAAGAACACCATTCGCTGGGACATTTGTTCCTCACACTGGCCCTATTTAATATTTCAGTGCGGGAAATTTCTGAAGCCCAACAAAACAGTTTGTCTGGAATTATTCGGAGTTTTCTGGTCGACATTATTTTCAGGCTTGTACACCACATCATGGATCGGCCGCAGGGAACCATTGTCAAACTATTAACTATGTCGCGGAACAGTTTACATCAGGGCAGTGAATCAGTGGGCGTGTGTGACACATGGTCCAATCAATCTAACGCAACAAAATCTGACATGAATTCTCGTAGTTGAAACTTAATTCCCAGATGTCTCAAACCTAACCTGGAATTTGCCAGAATTCTCCTAACGTATTCTAGAGAAATCCCGGAAACACCAATGGTAGAATGCCGACAGTCTTCTTACGCCTTCAATGTGAAACAGTCATGTTTCCGAGTGGCATAATGGTACCGATCATTTGGTGCAATGTGAAGTCCACGTTTCATTGGTGACCAAGTGGCATGCCGACATCACAGATGCCTCATATTGGGGAATCCCAGTGAAGTCTTTTGTATTTGCAAGGACTCCATATCCGATATACAACCAGTTGCTGACTTGTCTGCTTGCTAAGTATTCTTCTGCATGGATGAAAAATGGTTTCAGCCCACACCGGCTCTGCAACAGTATCGCACACTTCCCGGGCGCAAACCAAATCCAAAAAGCCGTCACCAAAAGGCCTTCGCATTATTTTGCTCTTTCAAGTCAAGGCCAAGAAAAAAACGCCTTTTCCTATTCACGCTAACTTGATTTTCATCTTTTTTTTCTATTGTTGTAGAATAAGAGTTATGGAACAGATTTTAGGTGTGTTTGACGTTCGGTTTGAGACGATGTACAAAAATCCCAAGTAAGTGTTTTTAAAGTAATCTGTTGCGCGATACGGGAATACATCACGTTCGCAGAGTTTACACCAGGCCTTCAAAGTAATTAATTACCCTATTATGGCTTACCTCAGCAGTTGGTGATGGAAGAATACATGAGATGCTTTTGGCTCATTTTTCTACAAATCGATCGATGTCGCACATTGCCAGAGGCAGTTGGGCCTCTCACATCACTGACCTCTTTTATCAGAACACACGTGAACATACGTCGGCTTCGAATCACGATAACTCGTTTATTTGCGTCGATTAGTCACGTTCGATTCAACTTTGCCGACTGCAATTCTCACTTCGGTTGCTCACGTGACCTAAATTATTTATCAATAGACTCGCCGTTCAGTGCATAATTTTGGGCCAATAAAATGTCGCCTTTAGGAGGTGAATAATCGCACGGTATTTTTATCACCAGAGACGGTTAGTAAACTTCAGACGAATCACGGTTTGGGCCTTCAGTTGGAAAGATCACTGACGTCTGTGGAATTCCTGCTATCGAGTCGCAGTTGAAATCCATGCGATAATTCGTACAATAACATGGCATTTCAGCTAGATACGCAGTCTCTCTCAATAGGCCGTGGTAACATGAAGCCTGCAGTGATGTTTTCTGACGCTCCATTTGGCGATGATCATCTGACACTTGCACATTTGAAGTGAAACTGTTCTTATGATTTTGTCTCGCTTAGTGGCAGCACGTGAACTTCACGTGTTTTTACGTGTGTATAATGCATACAATTGTTATTAAATATATTAGTGCAGAACCTCTATATCGCCTATGCAGAACAGGTCTCTATAGGATTACTTACCATTTCATTAGTCGATCTGAATTCTTACGTGAACAGACTCGTGGACAAACAACGCTTCTGCTATAATCCATAACTTCGATTAAAGACTGGTCGGCAAAAAGTCAAACTTAACCGACTAAACATATATTGACTTTATTATCTAAAAATCAGATTATTTCAAATTCTCCTTAGTAACAAAATGAATCTGCCTGAAAAATCCTTATGGCTGGGCAGACAAAAGATCACAAAATTGAGACTGTTCGAGACTATACACATGGCAATCCATTATCCATGCCTACTAACGTAGTGGTTCGTGAAGATGTTCCACCTGTTTCTGTGATCGTTTGCCTACTAAGATTCCATTTTATGGTATGTAATCTCAAGGATTCTCTCGTTCTGGGCAAAGTCCGATGTTTGGACGTGTTGCGCGTCTTATTCCTCCTAATTTTAAGTCTTTGGACTCGCTTTCTCTCTCTGACCCTCTGTCTATCTTTCATTCCGTGGGTGGGTGCCTGCAGATTATGGCTTCAGTCGAGCATCGGCACTGTTTGCCGTTGATTGGAGTCTGTCTGTCTCGCGAGCGACACTGTTTAGTGTCAATGTTCGTCGAACTGGGCAGCTTGGACAAATATGTACATGAGCATCAGGCCGACTTGAACAGCTTGACCATGTTGTCTTGGGCTGAACAAATCGCAGATGGAATGAGCTACTTGGAAATGCGAGGAATTATTCACAGGTAAGCAGCAGAAATCCATTAAAATTGCTTCCCGTATTATTTTTCTTCGTGGAAGCTGATCGCAAAGCGGAGCCAGGAAAACCGTGTCCAACCCATAACAAATAAAATGAGATGCATGAGAGCCAAGGAGGCTTATGGTCCCGATTGTTTATCGTTCTTCAACGTTGATATCGTTCAAAATGCAGGTGGATTTTGTGCAAAGAATCAGCGGTTAGTGTGAGAACGCCAGTGGCGAACACCTGCTGGATTGTGTAGTACTGTTGTCTAGTAAACTACTGAGGAGCCTCCGGTTAGTTCATCGGTTAAGCTTTGGTACTCACAACCGCATGCCACCGGTTGGGGTAGAGTAGAGAATGGGAGAATGTACGCCACGGGTGACCATCGGATTCCCTACCCTTCACCCCCAAGATAACAAATTTGCACTACGCTTTCACAGCCCTAGTAGTGACTTTACGTTTCATCAAGCTAGCCGAGAAGCACGTTACAACAGCAAAGCGTATCTAGTTTTCCAATCCCTTAGGCACGGCCTCCCACCCGTGGAGTTTGTGGTGTTGCCAACACGCAGAAAATGTTAGCTTTCGAGTACAAGTCTGATAGTCGATACCGTTGCTAGTTCAGTTCCACAGCGTTCATACTTTCTTGTTCTTTAAACCCGGTAATTATTCGCTCCTACGTTTTATCAACCATTTATGTCGCAATTTAGTATTATTATTTTCACTTTTGGTTGGTGAAAAAATATCCACTACCCCCGGGGAAAATCATCACGATGGGTGTTGCTAAAGGCTAGATTTTTCTAGTACCTGAATAGTGTGGTACAGTCTTCTGTTGGTAATTCGGGAGGCGCAAAATCTTCAAGTCTTATTGTAATCAGCACTGATAATCAACGTTCAGCAGCTATTACTTTTCTACTCTTTTCAACTTCCTTCCTAATCTTCCAGAGACCTTGCGGCTCGCAATGTCCTTGTCCAACGCCGAGACTTGGTACAAATAACGGATTTCGGACTCGCTAAAATGCTAGAACGTAAGGATGAGGACAGTGTGGTCGTCCGTTCTGGTCGAGTGCCAATTCGATGGTTAGCCACCGAAACGCTTCAGGACAGCATCTACTCACATAAAACTGATGTTTGGACGTACGGTAAGTCGTAATGGTGGGTGGTGTCATATGGCATCAGAAATGACTCGTGAAGGAATTGGATGAAGCTATACGGAATCATAACACAAAGTAAATCAGAGAATTAGTTGCCCGAATTTGACTGTGGAACGTTTCCAGGTCATTTAACGTCAACAGCCATTTTGTGGATGGGTTTATGGACTTCAGCCAATAAGCACGAAACGAATTTCTTGAAAGCATTCACCGGTATGATTTTTGCGCAGGGTCAGTTCCATATCTATGATTGATTGATCAGCACAATTCACCCTCCAACCGTATGTTGTTTTGCGGAAATCCGTCGCTCATTTCCGTGACACTCGCATGCATTCATACCACGTTCACCAAGCGTACCAACCTGTTCGGATTCGGCATCCGTTACGGGAATAAATCTTTGGATGCCTACAACTAGGACCAAAGCACATTGATTGTGATAAAAAAGTTTCTTCATTGTCTACCAACCATAAAGTGATAGCGTTTTATTTCTCCAAGTGTCCAGAATTGCTTCTGTAGCTTACCTTTATTCTAGTCAAAAGGGAACGAATTCCGTACTGGATCGATGAACTCGTTAGTCCAGTAGTTCGCTGTTGAAAAAACGGTAAACTGACAAACCGAAGTTTACACATTCACTAGCTGCACGACAGTAAAATGTGCAATATTCACATTATTTTGACTCGGTACGGTAAACGAATGCATAATGTGGGATAGGTATAAGCATGCTTTCCTGGGCAACGTTTTAATGAGACCAAATATAAATTAACCCAAGAAATCTCTTCCCTAGAGTCACGAGTGTTAAAATCAGCACCCAATATTTAGTATAAGAACAAACAGACGCCGAGAACTGCTAGTGCCAAATGCGGGCCGCGTAGCCTACGTCTTTCAACTTTTACTAGCCGATTTATCTTAACGGTTCATGTCTTTTAATTGGTTACCTGAACCTTTTCGTTTCTGTACTCGATGTCTCAACGTATGTGTCTAAGTTTAAAATAAAAACAGCGCAATAGTGGATCGATACAACTGTTTCGAGCTGTCTTTGCACTGGGCTCGAAGTAGATTTAGTTTTAAAAAATCTACCGGCAATATGACTCTGAGAGTGTGCTAAACTTGGGTATGAGATTCTCAGTTTCGAAACGATTTCTGTGGTTTTTTCAGACAAAGGGAATCATGAAAGTCCAGAGCGTTGACGTTTTTATCCGAGTGAGATCATCTTCACCTTCAGAGGGGCAGTCAGTATAAATGAACGACAGGCTTTGCTTTTGTTTACTTCTGTTGCAGTTCGAGAATATTGCACTCAAGTAATTTCTTTTGTAATGATACTGATTGATTTATGGTTAGTAGTGATCAGCTTTTCTTACCATACAGTTTAATCTGAAATCTCAATCAAGGATAAACCAAAAGACATTGCTGGTGATGCAACAAGAAATTCGGAAATCAGAGCACAGATCGATTGGTTTACTGAGCAATCTTTTGCGCGAACTTTCTGGACACTAGTCATTCATTTGTACTCTCACATTGGTGGGCTCTATGCTTAGAAATTTGATATCGCTGAGTCCCTTCCGTCCACCTCCCCCTCCAATCCCTCCAAAATCGATGCCTTAGCTTTTTTGTTTTAATGACTACCGCTCGGATTGGTTATGCCGAATTGGGACTGAGGCATTCACTTTGAGTCAGATTTCTCTAAAATCAAAACCGGAAGCAACCAGTTGGTCCGTACGCACGTGTAGATCAACTTATTGACATTACCCACCACATGCTTAGAAAACCACAAACACGAAAGCACCAGACAACAAATGACAAACAGAAACGACACATGACATTTTCTGTCGGTCGGCAGAAAAACCAGTTGTTTTCGCCTATTTTTTGACTCTAATTCACAACGTCCATAACAATTTGTGGTACCAAACTGCACATATTTCGTTGTTGTCCCCGGCTTTCTAGTCTGCATTTTCTGTAAACAACAGAATCGAATATGACTGAACGTGTTCACACGTGCACGTCTAAAAGATGCTCTAAAATGAAATAAACACAGTGAATGGTCAATAGAACAACTGACATCGTTCGAAGCTAGCACAGACTCCTTCTGGCTCATAGTTCCTGAAGGCTAATCCGGTAGACCGATGTTCGTGTTGATGATGATGTTATCTGCACAGTTTTGCTGGATCGCCACCTTTTCTGTGCTGCACTGACCCGTAAACACACAGCTGGTTTCCTCCTAGATGAGTACGTACACATTAGGTGGTTCGAGCAAAATTCACGTAGTGCTACATTTTACACACAAACGTCTTGAGGCCGAAACTAACCAAAGGATGCACAGTTTAAATCAGCCAAGATGATCTGATAGAATTGTCTACGTCTGAGTCTATTTAATACAAGAACGATGTTAGGGAATTTTAAGATATCTAATGGGAAATTTATTTTCGTTCTTTCCTATTGAAACGTGAATATTGTCGCATGATTTTGAACCGACACCCAGCGGATCAGTCGTTCTAACCACGGATCTGGCGTGTTTGTGAACATCGGACGA
Source organism: Fasciolopsis buskii (assembly GCA_008360955.1). NCBI lineage: Eukaryota > Metazoa > Platyhelminthes > Trematoda > Plagiorchiida > Fasciolidae > Fasciolopsis > Fasciolopsis buskii. The sequence continues at coordinate 76,477 of LUCM01004563.1, read as the reverse complement.
GAAGTGAACAAACGAATTTATCGTGGTACGAAAGCCCTAGAAGATAGGTACATAACAAATTACACATAATGCAACTGGTACAACCTGGCAGGTCAATTTCCAGTGGAACAAATAGAGACCAGAGGAGTTTGGGACACATCACAGGACGTTTCGCCACATTCCTTAGTGCTATAGGTTACGGTTAGTGATTACAACAGATGTCTGGATAGCCGGACGTCTTCTGTTCAATCCCAACTAATGGTATCAAATTCTGGGTGCACAATTGTGAAAGAGTAATTAATTGTCAGATATGTGAGTGTGCGCGACAAACCGAAGTGAAATCAAGTAGAACAAGTGACAATATTCTTTGGTGAATGAGGAGAAGGCAGAATGGACGTGGAAAATAGGTGATGAGACAGGCTGAATAAATGTGCCTAATGGTTGTCTAGCCATAATAAGGTACTAAACTCACTAGAATGGTGGCGAATGATAATTAGCTTTGCTGTGACCCATCGACCGGAAGAAAAGGTCAGTCATCACAAGGCTGCAGGTGAAAAGACTCGATGTTGGCATCATCTCTCATCGTGATGTCTACCTTCGTGCCCATCGTGACCTGATGTCCATTCTCATTCGGTTAATCGGTAATCACGGTTCCGGTAAGAATGTGATGGGGTTTTTGTAGCTACTTATTCAGGCTTTCAGTGAGAGATCTGGGTACTTTTTATTTCCATCCATCTGCCTGGGTCCAAAGAGATAAATGAAATTTCAGTTGACTCTCTCATCCACAGAATGTGCCGTGCGATATTTGCTAGCTTTAAAAACGAGTCAAATCTAACATATTTCTTTAAACATCTGCATTACCTGCTCAGATCGTATTACGACTGTCTTATCAGCGAACCACTTCTCAAGTCATGAGCACACTGTAATCCAATAAGGTCGTTGTACACTGCGGATTCTCTTACTCACACGTCACTTACTTATAAGGCTCAAACAAACACTTTGGACCAGCTAGCTGGTTGGCTCCCGAGTGGCATGTGAACTAGCGTTTTCCAGAAGCATACACTTTGAGAATTAACACAGAATGAGTAGTAGAAGTAGGAGATCATGTGGTTCATGACAATCAATCATCGTCACGTGATATCAACGCTGAACTCACCATTAAGCAACCAGGAAAGCAGTGTACGGCTCTTTCGTCTATGTTGGCAGTCAACAGCAGTGCATATCCACTGTACAAAAATAGTGACGCGAACCCGAGACGAACGCCTTAGCCATTACGCTATCGGGCGAGCTCAAAACGGTCCTTTTTGAACTTCGTCACATGATTCTGCATCTATCAGTCTCTGATTTGCACGACCAAGAGGCAGCTGATAGATAACCTATCTGGAGGTAGCCTAATTGCTGAGATTGGCCACTTAGTGATTCCTAATAAAAATAAATCAGCTGTACAATGCTTCCATGGTTTATTAATAGGGACCTGATATCACGTAATGAGTCATTTCAAGTACCATATAACCAACGATTGTCCGAATACGGGTGGGTTTGATATCCCGTGATGAAGAAGACAGGTTTGTTTGGTAAATATTTATCCAAATTGTCTCCATTATCATATATCAGACCAAGTGAAGCTAATAACGGCTGTTTTAAGTAGCCTTGAATACTTCTCAGACATCTATCTGGCATTTGGGATCCAATTAATTCCAGATCACCAGCATTCAGACAGAGATGTTTAAATCGATCTTATTTACGATCTAGTCAACATCCAGTGCGGCAGCTGATGGCATGGAAGAAATATGTGGCCGAAAAAAACGAGTGGCATTTCCGTGATTTCACGAATTACAGGTGTCTTTGTTGAACTTGCCGAAATCAGATTACACTTTGATCATTACCACGACATGTGACACTGAGTATGCGCTCGTTTGAAAGACAGATGTGATTTTGTTCACATCCCGGGGACTGAAAAATGCAAGCATCGAATAGCTTCAAAAGTACTTCTCAGTGCTTCCTCAGTCGTGTCACTAAGTGTCACGGTAATCGATTTTATCCACAGATGACGGATTACTCAGTGATTTCTCCGGGCTCTGATGACAGCGAATTTCATGAATTTTACGTGAAGTGAAATATTCACCGCGTAAATGCGCATGTAATTGTGCTCACTTAGTTGGTTCGCGTGTGACGACCGTGCCCGTTTAGGATTATTGGTACGATTGTCTGCCCAATAGGCTAAAGGTGGCCGATTGGTTTCGGATCAACCGCTTCGACCTTTGAATGAAAAACACCTACATGGGATCTTCAGTGTGAATCAAATTCGACTCTCCAAGCATCCTCAAAATAACTCATGACCTCCGGATCGTTTTCTTACAAAATGCCGCCCGGTCTACCGGAATGATCTTCATGCACTCGACGGTTTCAAGCTTTTACAAACCATTTCTGTTCACCATTGCCTTAGAGGATAAGGGTGTTTTATTTACGGCCGTTGTTGATCTATCCCAGTCTGGTTACGACTTCACGATCTGTGATGATTTCCTCTGTGGTGAATTTCCCATTTACTCAGTATTTCGCTCTTGATTTTGTCATCGAAAATGACTTTTCTCCAGTAATCACAAGAAAAGTACACTTCTTTACAATAGGAGCAGGAGTATGTTTAGTGTTTTTAGCATTAAAACCTTCATCATGAGCAGCTTATTAGGCGACCCTAGAAGTTATTCTATGCAATCAAAACTAAACCCGTTCATTTTGCCAGTTAAAGACGCATTCATTTGCATTGATCATTAATCCCCGAGTGAGAACAACCGGATTGCGTATTTCGTCTGATCACTTGCCGATCTTATTAGAGTTATAAAGTATCCATTCATTAATCACGGTTTTATAAATCGCAATTTTCCGTTCTTTATTAGTTTCTCACATCTCATAGCTATACTGTTAGACGTGGGACTGTATCTGCAGGCATAAAACGCAACACTCATTGCACCAGCAACTTCTGCTCGAAGCTGCTTTAGATCAGGGCTTCCAAATGGATACGAGGGGAGTATACAGTCCCGACAGAGTACGTTTATCAGTCTACATTTCGTCACTACCTCTAACAAGACAAGGAACTGTGCAGTCTTCACAGAATTCACACATGCGTGTCTCTGCACAACGGACTTCTACTAGCCACTCATGAATAGAATGACCTCCACGCCGAAGAATTTCCGTGATTCCAACTAAGTAACCTGCAAGATTTGTGAAGGGTGGTAAATCCCCGCCCACTTTAGGATTTCCTTGAAAAAGTAGTCTTATTTTCAAACTTAGATTATCGCTACCACATCATAAAGCATTGCCCAAACGGAGCTCATATTGATCTGAGCAAAATTACTAAAAAGCTAAGACCTGTTAATCGAAAGGAGAATTCTTTACAGTCAAACTTTATGAGAAAATGATTTTCTGATATGAATAACCTTTTGCTCAACGGAATTCCTTGGTTGAACAGTTTTTCTACCGTCAGATGTTCTATCCAAACTAAATAGCCTAGGGCCAGTCCGCCTGGAGTATCCATTGGGGTGTCAATTCGTTTGTTTAATCTCAACCGGTTTATACCTTGTTCAGACCATGTATGTAGGATGGCCAGCATTTTATATCACATAGTAGCTGAGGCACATGTACACCTATTCAAGGGATGTTACGTGTCTAATGCGAAGACGATTGCTACGTCGGACGACGTCTAATTTGTGTTTGCATTTGCGTGCCTACGCGCGTGCGCGTATGATGAATATGCGGAAGAAAAATGACATTTTCAGGAGTGTCTGGATGGTAGTTGGGCATTCATCATCCTGTAATTTGGAACGCAAATAGCGAACAGCACATTGGGAAAACACGATCGCCGGAAGGACGGTAACCATGATTAACACCATGCTATTTTCTAGTTCAAATCACAAATTACCTGGATCAACTATTTCTGGCATTGTACTGCATCTTTGGGGCTGAACCAGACAAAAGTAACAGTGGATGTAGATTCTTTTGCTCTAAGCAGTTAAACTGGAACCCCTCATGCACCATTCGACATATTGTTTATCACTCGCTTGGTTTGTATTCGTTGCCATGCCGTGTTTTGAACGTGATCAGCCGGATTAGCAATGATAAAAATCATCGACTGATCACGTTTCAGAAATTGCAGTCGAATTAGAAGATAACGCTAAAATCTTGCATTCCGTACATTGTCCAAGCTATGCTACTTACAACTGACCCATATTACTGCAGTTCCAATTTAGGGTGTCTCAATCTGGTTACCGAGGACTCAGCTGGTTTCGTGACCAACCAAACGTAAATGTTTATACGACCTGTGACCGAGTACAATTCCTTGCTTGATGTTACACACTGAACAAGCAGCCCAAATGTTAGTTTGCCGGAAAAAATCATAATTTCGAACATTTGTGGTGATATCCCAACCTCGTGATCAATTTGAACTGTGCTCTTTGTGTTAAGACAAACAGGAATTTCCCACTCGAGTAGTGAGTTACACTAGACGGTACCACAGAATCAGCAATACCGAATGGCAGTATGTTCCCTACGATTAGTCAGTCTATGTTTCCAATCCACTTAACCAACCAAATTGAAGTTGATTCAAAAGGGTAAACCTGAACAGCACGTAGTCCGTCATAATGGTCTTAGAAGCAGATCGTACCCACCGCAATTCGGAGTAAAGTTATCGAAAATTCTAGTGGATACAGCATACGATTTCTGTAACACATCTAACGGTTCTTGTGTACTGCAATCAAAAAATGTGCGAAAATCCTGAAAAATTAGTTCTTCTAAACCACTGGTTAATTCTCTCCTGATATGCTGTTTAGCAAGAAAATCAAGATGACAGGAAGTATTTATTAGTCTCAATACTTGAATATTCCCTTACTTGTACGTGGTTAGAGTTGAATGAAACCAAGAGTGTTGCTTTCCAACGCAATTACCTTCATGCTACACAAACAAAAACATCGATATTAACTCCACTCATGGAGAACCCAGTAAAAGTTCGCCAAATTTCGTATCGAGAATAGATCAAGTTTACTGTCCCCTGAAAAGTCCAAGATGCAACCACGACAATGTAGGTCCCATGGAAAAAAGGACCATTTAGGTTTCTAGTCCTGGTAGACCTAAGTATTATTTAGATGTTGCAAAGAATCAGGTTTTTCTATTTGTAACGAATTCATAATTTGGGCCATACGCATACCGGAGATGATCCAGACAAGTGTATTTGCATGTAAGTTTCAATGTTGCTTTATCTTGTTTCCTTCCGAAATCTCGAATTCTCTTTTGTTCCCATCAACAACACCTTGTTTTCAGGTGTCACATTGTGGGAAATTTTCACCTATGGTCGTCGACCGTACGAGGATGTGGAAACAAAAAATATCAAGGACCACGTGATGAAAGGTGGTCGTCTGACGCAGCCTGAGATCTGTACGCTCGACGTGTACATGGTCATGGTGAAGTGTAAGTTTGACATGTCCTTCTTTCTTGTTCCGCGTAATCATGCATCCCAACAATCATGGCATGTAATTTTGTGTACGAGTTGTTCAACTTGTCGTTTTCTCGCTGTCACTTGTATTTGCTTTCTCCATTCTACTAATATTATCTGCGTTACTTTTGCCATTCTAACAAAATGTACAAAGTTATCCTGGCTTAACGGTTGTTCTACCGTCTCTTCTGGTAGAACAGGACATACGGACAAATAAAACGAATGTTTTAAAACAATGCCCTAATGTTCTATCAGTGCAGATCTTGTTGCTTCGAAGTAATAAATTATTTTGAATAGCACCAGGAAGCCCCAGTTTAGAATTTTGATGTCAATCGAATTGCGCTAATACAGCCGATAACGGGCCCTGGTGATTCAGATCACGGAATTTGGGACGTGTGAAGATCATGCTGTTGATGGCAGACTAGTTTTCCGTGTTCCCTCTGCTCGACGGAGGATGACAACATAAATTATTTACCACTGATAAGGCGTTCGTTTTTCCTGATCGAATTTTACAGCTGGTTAAAATTGTGCAGTAGATCGTGGTTGGATTGATAAATGAGGGGCATTATTTCATCCGAACTTAGGAGAAAGTAAGTAGACCCTCGTACTGGCTGATGACATCTTTAACACGTGTATAATCCGTTACCGGGAATTAGACGTCGAGTCAGTCATTCCGTTTGTACTCGTATGACATATGTGACTTCGTGTGGTCACATTTTATTTGGAATTTCAATGGCCAGCACCACTTTTCCTGTTGAAAAAGACGGACGTTTCAAAACATCGAGACGTACTAGTGTGGTTTATCTCACTTGTGGTCCCCCCACACACACACGCACCTCAGACAAAATGATTCCAGCCGTATTCTCCGATTATCAAAATCCCTCTAGTGACGTCGACAGTAAGACGTTTTTGAGCTTTCGAGCTAGATCGGGTAGGTTATTTTTTCTCCAAACCTAGACTCGACTATTGCACGCAACTTGGTGTTGCGGCTAATGTTTAAACAGACAAATAGCTGATCATTTTGGAATACATTTCATCCTTAGTACATCTCGCACCACGTTTACTACACTATTCGAGCTACGAAGCCATGCCGAAAAGGGTTCATAGGCTTCCGCAAGTGAATGTTACCGGTGCTCACAAAAATGTCTGATTAGGATTGTCATAGATTGCCAGCTGGATGCTAAGTCGAAAATCCGACCGCCCAGCCTAATTGCTTCCAACCGAACCAGATGACACCACGGATTGTACCAGGTTGATTTACATGTTCCTTAGTGCTCGTGTCTAAGCACAATTCATACCCTCACGTCTCGGACTAGTTCGAAGAAGAAACATGTTTTGTCCAGTCCATTGTTTCGTGTTTCGTGTTTCATGTTTCATCATCTAAATTGTAATTTGCAATCCACCAAGAGAGAGTGTGTGTATTGTGATAACAGATCAAATTTAAGATAATACAGTCCCATTATTTGTGATATAGATTTTCTTTTTGGAAAAACCTAAGTAAGAACAGAAGTATGTCAGTGGTCAACTTCAGACAATTCACAACTGTTCGCAAAAACCAGGTGCTACCACCCAGTCTGAAACTGGCCTAGCGTCCAGAAATCTTTGGACGTGCCCATACATCAATCGACAGACAGAGTAGGCACAGCCCAACCGCAGGAAATACAGCTACACACACGCACGGAGATTCGACATCAATACGAATGAGCAAAGGAAGTAAAAAAACCAACACAACTACCAATAGGTGTCGCTTGTTGATCATCTTCACAAAGACTATGTTTGCAAAACAGTTCCGGTTAATTTGACAATCGCAATCACACATAAGTACACACAAACACATGCGCGCGCCCACACACACACACGCACACGCATTCTCTCCAATAACTCTATCCGTGATAGTTTTTGTGCTTTTGTAACTCGCACACGATAAGACCACTTTAAGGCATTCCGGTTAAACCATATTACGGTAATGAGAATGGATGTGTCTTAATCGGTTCTCAGATGTACCCTAGATTTCACTGACCTCCTCTCCGTCAAAAACACTGAGCTTGGGGGGGGGAGCAGGACGGAAGGGTTGAAGTCGCGGAATGGACGAAGTCTGATAAACTGTTTTGGAAATTTTGATGACTTGAAGAATCGAAAAACAGATCACCTATAATTAATATAGTGATCGCGTGTTGGCCTCTAACGCAGGGTGGCAGTTGTACCATCATTACGGTAGAGAAGCAAGCCAGCAAGTGTATGAGGCAGCATGAATTTTGTCGATTGGGGCGGATCAAAACCAGCTCCTATTTGACCATTCATTATCGATTTCTTTCGGGTTCTATTGGACTGTAAAGAGTTATTCCTAGATCGGGAAAGTGCCATACCGTTGAGTTCTAGTCTATTCCATGTCTAACTCAATTCTTTCGAGTATGGGAGATTCGAATTTTAACACCAAGTCAAGAAATGATCCTGTTAGAAAGTCTACGAAAGTAATCTAACCCATTTGGTTAATGGGGTAGATTTGCCCCCTAGCTGATGCAGTTCGTCATACAGTATGAACACACAACTTCCTGCTGGAAGTTATGGGCACACCAAAGTGAAGTTCGTCCACTCTCACGTGGATTCCTGCAAAGGATCTGTCTATTGGGTCCGTGAAATAAGATACGAATATCGCATAGTCGATGGTAAGAAGGGCACGAGAACAGCCAGACTATCGGGGATGCCTTCCAAGAGTTCATTGACATTCAATACCAAATGATAAAACATCGTCAAACTCTTGGGAATCCATCTCTATGAGCAGTGACCTAGTGACCTAGTGACCAATGAATGGTATATCGTGTGACGTTGGAGTTTACAAAAGTGTTTAGTCCTATACCGGATAGCCAAATGCTTTGGCACTCGAGTCACAACCGTTCGTTTTCAGTTCGCATTCCATTTCCGGTGACCGATGGATATACACTGTTGTCGTTCGTAGCAAGTGTAAAATGGCTGTACTTTGTCAGTTCCATGGCAAATGTAATTTCCTATTGCTCTCATTAATGGAACGATGAAATTTGGTTTATTGAAATGCCAATAAGAAAGAGTTAATCAAAAGTAGTTGTACGTTGTTCCATGAAATTCGTATTGTAAAGTTCCAATAGTAATAGAACAAAATAGCTGGTATCTGAGCTTTTTGTGTGACTGAGGAATTATTTCGGCCAGAAATGTGCCACTGACTTTGAAACTTGTTCATATAGTCTAACGTGCTTTATATCCCGTGGTATCCCAGGGCATTACTCGTCTTACTAGGATGTCTGTTGATTCATGTTTCGTAGATCAGAATGAATACCTCTACTTGTTTCCCAGCCATTAACTGTATTCAGGGACACTGGATACCCACCGGTGTTCAAGAACTGACGATCTTCTAATATTCTCTGTTCGCAGTAGCTATCATCTTAAACCACGTAAAAGAACGATCAATGACATATAGTCATATTTTCCCTGGGAAAAACGTGGGTCAGACTCAAATCAGCCCAGTCACGCTGTTTACGCACCAAGAGTGAAATTCAGCCATATTCTTCACTTTCAGCCAGCACCAAGGAGAATCTTGGCTAGCTGGTTTGACTTTCGCCTTCAGATCAGGATAGGAGGAGATACTGGACCAAGAGGAGGCTTGTCTGTGTTCTGAAATTTGTCGACAAGTGAACATAATATCACGCCGGTGTGGGAAACGAACGCGATTCTCACGCACTTACGTCTTCTGCAAGTTCTGAATAATCGGCCTGGTGACAGCCATCAGGCCACAGTCAGTTCTTTTACTATTTAGGTTAAATTTGGCAAAGCGAAAACTCACCGCTTTGTCCAATCTAGTCACCGCTACAGCTTTTTCCATTGGTCCAAGTCTACAACGGGCCTCGTGGCTGTCGCTATCCTTGTGCGGCCCATTAAACCATGCATGATGGGTTGTGCTTATTTGATAGTTTAGCATCGGAATCAAGGTGACTTATGAATGGTTTGCTGGTACATACTTTTATGTCTAAAGATAAAAGCACCCATACTTGTCAGACACGCGGAACGTTATCTCTTTCTGGAAACTAAAATACAGACAAACTGCTTCAATTGGCATGCGCTTATCTATCATTTCTGTGCGCAAACCATTGTTGTTCTAAGCTGTTGACCGTCTGTTGATTCTGATGACCAGCCGACACCACTTAATTTGCACAAATCCTAGCAAATCATACAACGAAGATGCAGCTCAGGAGTCAAAAGGTTTACGACATTTTTCCTTGGGAGGTTGGTTTCTGCAAAAAAAGGGGAGGAACACTTGACATCTAAGGAATAACAACCGGCGAACTGAACAAAGTTAAACACCCTACATCATAACCGTTCAGTTTTACAATCTCATTGTAATTCACTACGCATCGTCCAGGGAGTACACCAGTTGTCTATAGTTGAGACATTTTTACTTAACTTTCTACGGATCAAGATAATAATTGTCTTTTGACTTATTGTATGTCAAAAACGAGGCCACCAACCGTCTGCTCTGTTCGAATACCGACTTCACGGCAAACGTATTGCCTTTTTTAATTTTGTAAAGCCTAAGAAATAGAAATGGGGGACTTCACGACACTTTTCTCGTTCACCTATTTGCAACTTCTTCTTTCTCCCTGTGCATTCAATTCATGCAGGTTGGATGGAAGACTACGAATCACGACCAACTTTTGCAGAACTCACTCGCACGTTTCACAACTTTTGTAAAACACCTGGACGTTATCTGTACATCCAGGTACGTCGAGTAATCCGTATATTTGCCCAATGTTTGTCCTTGGATTAACAATCTAACTGTGGGATTATTGCCAAAAATGTTTTTCAAATGGAGTTGAAATTGTGGTCGTTTGATGGCTTAAAAAGCCCCGCTGATGGACGGAGCGTTATGGAGTGGCTTGGCCTGTGGTATATAAAAACAAAACACTTTTCAAAACTATGAAACCGCTGCACCGCTACTTTGGATTCATGCTAAAAATTATCACCGAAGCTTGGTCGTCTTGACTCGAATGGACTCGAATCCAGGATGAACGACCATGTATTGAAAAACTCATCCTTATGATATCCGGCTTATTCCGAACGGTTTAGTAAATATCTACCCTGAATAACATCCCCTAACGGTGACTGCTGTTGCACCTAACAGTTTGTCGTTTGTACCAATTGCTCCTTGTGTGGCGTGAGTTCTCTGTTGATCCAATTAGGTAGTCCGTGAACAGTTTCACAATAAAACTCAATATATTACTGCTCAGCTTTATCAAAAAGTCAAGTTCTGTGTGCCGTAGATAGATGGTTCCTAACACGAATAAATCAGGTGTGCGGAGCTCCCCTGGTATCCACCGGTTACCTAGGCGCAAATGTGACAATAAAAAGCAGGTCATGGCTGCATTTATTCTTGTGGTACTCAGACTGGCTTAGTGTCAAATCGCACTAGAATCCCAAATCCCATTTCGATTAAACACTTGTCAAAGTACATGTGGAACTAGGCTCAATGCTGTCAAATTACCGTTGGAACGGAGAGAATTTTATCAATCGGCAAATCTATTCACTAACCCGTTTCTATCGAATTAATTAGAAGTAAAAATGGAAACCTGTCTCGGGATTATCATAATGGGCTTACTTGTGTTCAAATTTTGTCTGGAATTCCACTCGATCTTGTGTCTCTTTTCTATGGTTCCAGTAACTTATACTTTGTAGCATGATTTGCTTTGTCCATTCAAATACATAAAGACCCATTTCCGTTTTGTGCACTGAATTCATTCAACTTTAAACTTTGGTAAATACGTCTGAAGTGGCAGAGTGCTTTTGACGTCAAGTAGATCCCGATCGTTTCCAGTGCAGTTTTATGAAATCTACGTGATATAAAAATTCAGCTATGCATATTTTCCAAACCGGAAACGGTCAACCTTCCTAAAATGTCTTCACTTCTGAAGATTTTTACCACACATGTATAGAAAAAGTGAAAAAAATTTTCGGTGGAAAGAATAAATAAAAACCTGAAACGGTTTGACTCGTCAGGTTTGATGCCTTGGAAACGAAATAATTCCTAATAGAAATGACTTGACTAGTTGGAATTCATTTTTGAAATAAAATAGGCTGCAGAGCGGATATCTGTAAAACTTTTACCTACTCATGATAAGACAGGTAAGTAATTACAAAGGAGAGCCACATTTTACAAGAGACTAATAAAATGTTGTGTATAACAAACTCTTTTGACTGAAACCCGAATTTATGCGTTTTGAAGAGCACTAGATAATCTCTGGTTTCGTAACTGCAAGAATAATGAATAAAGTCTTCCAACAAGGACTGTCTTTATGGAGGTGTAAACCCTCAACTACCCCCGGTGGACGAAACATCTTTCATTTTTACTTCATTGTTTGTTAATGAAACAACAATCTTCATCAATTTTTAGGAACGGGGCCACGGCCAACAGAGAGCTGCCAAGTTGGAAAGTTGACCGACGGTGGCAGGATTCGTACCCGCGACCTCCACGTCCAAACGCCACGATCTTAACCGATTGGCCACCGCCGGTCCCTGAAGCAGTCCTTGTTTGTATGGGACTATGTCTCACTTTTAACTTTCTTGTTGTTATTGACTGTAAAAAACAGTTCTTGTTATCCATTCTAGAGTCTCCAGGTACAAGTTAAATAATTAGCGCATGAAGACAGACATGTTTTCCGTTATTTCTTGAATTTTACTAAAGGTTTACTTCTATCATTTATGCGTCCCACGCAATCGTTATTTATCTAGGTTAGACTCATCAACAATCAGTTATCTCGAACGCGATATATGCCGCTGACACCGAAAAAGATCGATCGTGTCTTGAAAACGATTGAGTTGATAATACGGGTTGGCTGAATTCGACCGAGCATGAAATCTAGGTTTATGTTGTCCTCGTGAAAGTTTTAAAGTGGCTGCAATTTATACGATACCCAGTCAAAAAGTCAGTAGTCTTGCATTGTACAATGTAGTCCTGGGTATTTGATTGCATTTTTGCAACTATCCACTGCAGTTGGTGTCGAACAGCAAACCACTGTGTTGAGAACGGTGTGAACGTCAATTTTTTTCGAACATAGTAACCTGTTACATGTGTTACTCCTGGGAACCTTAAAGGTAAAATTGGGCTATCTCTTGCGGTGATATCCACAGATCCGTCGGGTGACCATGGTCGGTTCTCGGGGGTCCATTCTAGCCCTCTCATCTTGAACTAAAAATATAAACGAATATGTTATTTGCAACTCTGTGCGGAGGCTATCGTGAGTAACAAGAACAGATGCTAACAATTGCTTCAACAGTTTAACCCATCATGTCCCTCAAATCCAGTTTGCTAAACAAGTGGAGACCAAAAGCAATATCACTTTTATGAATACGGAAGTGACTTGGAGAAACAGTGACTAGTTTGTACATCGATTTGTTAAAATAATACCCTGGTTGTACCATTTGTGTTTTAGTACATTCACCCCGATAAAGTTTTGACGTTAGTCGTGTTCAGTATATGTCCCACAGAGCACCCAAAATCTGTACACCTGACAGTTGGAGATAAACGAAAATCAGGAAACGGATAGTTAATTCTAGAAACTCCAACCAGTACAACTCCGAAATCGATGGCAATCTTGCAACCATCTCAGAGGGCAGATATAAGTAACATACCCGACGAAGACCCCCTATCAACCATCAACAACATTCTCACCGTTCAGCATTAAACGGTTGGGCAAACTGAAATGTAGCCGAAAAACTGACAAGAAACTGCGCAGTAGTTTCTCACACAGTTTGTCTATTCATTAACAGTCTATTTCCATTATAAAATTGGGTTATACTTACCAGATAATTGAACACCTGATGGATGCTTTTGTGAAAGTGAGAGTTATTTCCACGTAATCTGTTTGAAATTCCCTTTATCCGAATAATATCAGGGTGATGAATACGCCATCAATTATCACACTAGTACGTACTCCACAAATATCTCGGCTGATACACACGAACTCCAACCACTACTCCATCGTGGAATGCCCGACGGAAGTGCTTGTGGCCCCAAAGCCAACGGCAGTATAAATCACAAGGCATTTACCGAGGTTAGCGCAAGCAGTATGCCCCCAAACAGTCCGCATCGATTCATACGCTCACCGAATCAGCTGGATTATCCGCATTCGCCAGGGGCATTACAAACAGCTCGGTTCGACTCGAGTCAGTCGGTGGATCCGGATGAATTACAAGCACAACTTCCGACGCGTACCAATCCAACCAGTCACGGCATGTGGCCGATGCGTGGTAGAACGGCCGGAACGACTCCAGCATCTGTACATTCTCTGGCTTCTCTCTCGCCGCGTGCAGAGACAATTAGTCGGGGAAGCACACCTCGTCGATTCGACAACCTGTCCTCAAGAGCTACCAACACTAATAATAATCTGCCCAGAGGTAAGAACTGACGGTCAACTTAACTAACGCCAAACAGCCACTAAGTCGCGTAGATATGCTCTGAATATTGTACCAAAATCCCGATTTCCAAGTTAGATTTCCTAAAGGAAGGAGAGCCGTACAAGGGCTAGTGGTAAATCATCAACGGGAATACTAAACAGAACCAAATTACGCACGAACTGATTTGAAAACTTACTAGTCATGTTTTGTACAACACACCAATAATCAAAGGTCAGTTGATTCAACAAAATGATGCAAAGTCGTGTGTGTGTGTTCGTATGTATGTTCGAAGCAGACAAAAACTAAAAGGATAGTTCGGTCGATTTTCAATCTTAATATTATTAGGGAAGGGATGCTCAACGTTTGCTTAAGTTTCAATTCAAACGGCAGCTTTTTGTCAAGTATATTTTAATCTCGCTCATTTGGCAGAGTAGCCGTAACAACTCGATAGATTGCCGGTTGAATAATCAAAGAATTTCTCCAATACGAACATAGTTTTGAGTCTATCATGGGCATAGGGATGGAACAAAGAAATCGCTGTTCAAAAGCACATTCTTAACCCAAGTACAAGAATTCACGGGGCAAAAGGAACATAGTGAAACAGTATGGTTTTCGAATTCAACGCAAAAAGTGGTAATTTAAGCTTTGGCCGATATTTGTGATCCCACAGAAATGCATGCACGGGTTTCAGCTATCACAGGGAATTGATTCATGAAATACGTATGAATTACTTACTACTGAAATGTTTTAGTTATCAGAATCGGGAAATTCCTTGTCATATCAAATAAATTCCCAGATCACAGTTTTCTAGTCGGAAAGGTTTTGTCAAAATAATCGATCGTTTCACAGGAAAAAAACATTTATTGTCTCTCATACAAAAGACAGGAAGACGTCAACTTTTGCAGTGCCGCTATGAAGCAATTCTTTGAAAACAGACCAGAATAATACGTAGATAAAATTCCATCTCACTATCACCCATTTTGATTTCGAGTCCTTTCAGGACATGTTTCCATCCTTTCGTTGGGATTGTTCTGAAAATGAAAACCTGGCATAGACCGGATCCAAGTCCCCAGTAATTTATGTGCAGTTCGGTTGAACGGTCCTGTACTAGTCAATGGCAATCGACTGAATCATCGTTGTTTGTTTGTCGTATCTATACCTGACGCACTGACTGCACCTTTCCTTAGGCGAACGTCCAGTTCAAGTGGAAATCATCCGGTATATTTCGAGGCTTGTTCTGCGGACGTAGAAGTCGTTGTTCGTACTTCTAATGCCCAAATTAACTATTTAATGGACAAAGAACAGCACGCTCAGCGCATGTTTTCTGCCCTCAACGGCCCCACCAATAACAATGATCGCGTCTTTGACCACAGGATGATTATGGTGAACTCACGCTTCGGCCGTAATAGCGGATCGTCTGGCGCCCTCTTTTGCCTTCACAGTGCTGGACTCAGATTGATCACATTGTCATCCGTCACCAGCGGCGCGGGTCACTCGAGGATTGCCGATCATCCTGATCCACCTCTATGCACGCAGACCTTGCTTTGATTCCAACACGCCTTTGTTTACTCTTGTTCTGTGGCCAAACCAGCAAGAAAACCACTCGGCCTTCGCAGCTGATTCTGGACGATCAACACCGGCCTCCGTTTCAATCGGAGCTTTCAATGGGATTTTCGCCTCAGTAAAGTTTCCATGATCTAAGCTAGTACTGGGAGCAAAGCCCCGCAGTCAATTTCAACTGAAACTCAAGACTCCGGGGCATTTAAACCTTAGGAATAATGAACAGCCTCCACTTCAGTTGTTCTGTTGGATATTCACAGTTCCTTTCCCTATATGCCGCATACAGTGACGCCCTCAAACCCCTGATACGTCAGCTGACCGACAACATGAGAAATGACCGCTCGCCGTTTTGGATAGGAAGGTATATACTAACGGAAAGTCTGCAGATGTTCGCAATAATCGCGGCCTTTACCGACTGAATAGGAAAGCCGGTTCCCAGAAGCCAAGTATAAACTAGATGGTCAACGAATTTGACGATTCATTGCTCCACTCCAGATTGTCCACTGGAGCACTGGACGGAGTACTTTAAGGAGCAGTTCATTTGGCCCGCTTTCAAAGTAGACTCTCTACTTATATCAGAAAGTGAAACAATGCAGGTGCGAATGGAGCTGGTCTGAGCGACAGGTTTTCTTAAAAGCCTAAGACAACTGCACCAGTTGAGTTGACACCGGTCATCATCAAGACTAGTGTCAAGGTATTAACTTTGCGCTAACAACACCAATGGGACTATTCTGCGGAAGAGAAGAGAGTCCTAATGACTGGTATGAATCATTGATTGTATCGGTGTGCAAGATAGAAGAAAATCAAATACAAACTAATTTCGGCAGTATCGCATCCTAATTACCGGTGGGGATTACCCTTCACCGATTATCGAGTGCATGACAATCAAGCCAGATTCCATCCTGGTCCAAGTTCTTTTGACCAAATCTTCACCGACCAAAAAATATTAGAGCATGGGTGCATGTTTCACACACCCACGATTTTCGTCCTCCTTGCTTTGAAAAGGGCGTTCGACTTCATCGACCATCCTATCATGTGGTATCGGCTCTTATTGAAACATGCACCAGAGAATTTCATTTCATCCGAGCTTATCACTAAAAATAATGCCCATTTAAACTGTTTTTCAAACTTACCATCAAAATATTTCTGGAGATATCACTGGCATTTGTGCTAATCATTGAAATTCCAAGTAAGCTGCTGTTTTTTTTCTCCACCACCTGAATGGTTGTTTAGGTTTGCTTGGAATGCATTTTCCACGTCTGAATTGTTGCGCGACTGGAATCGCTCGAAGCGTAACCTTGATTTTTCAAGGTAACAGTTGGGTCGTATGGATAAATTTGGTTACTCGGGTATTTGTATCTCAACTGGTGGTCGTATGTCTAAAGAAGTGTCCTCGTGCATAAAGAAGGCCTGATTGAGATCAACTGAGTTGGCGTCTGTGGCGTCGACGTGACATCCGATTACCGATGAAAGTTGGAGTATATGCAACAGCAATGTGTTCCTAGACAGCTCAGAAACATGCTTGTCAAAAGCAGAAGATATGCGAAGATTGGTGTTTGTAAACCTGTCCTATTAGTAGAATATAGTAAGATAATTTTCCCGGTAACTCAAAGAGGCAGGGTGTTGGGCTACAACGTTGAATATTAGGAACAGATATTGAATCAGAATAGACTAACGAGGCTGGGACATGTTTTGAGCATGTCAACCGAACGACTGCCTCGTTGTATACTGCTCTTCGAGACAGGTAGCAGTTTGAATACAGGTCTTGGTGGGAAGTCGTTGGCAAAGCAAAAAGTATGAAAGCTTTAACCATTGGGCTAATTGATCTAAGTGGAGTCAGATTCCCGCGTTACGGTTCGAGAGATCCTACTGGCGATGGTTTTACACAGTTGGCGATATTGCCTAGTGTCTCAAGTGGTGCTATCCTTGCATCGGGATTCTTTCATGTTCTACGTAGTTGTTGGACTTGCTATTTCGCATTCCAGTTTTCGTTACTCTCGATATCTTTCCTCTTTTGGGTAGGTTTAGTAGTTGTAAAACCGGAAAGGAACGTCCTAGTTGGGTAAGGCAGCTGCTCTTCAATTCTCCAAAATGTTGTTGTATGACCCATTTGCAGCTGCTATACTCTGTTTGATCTACAGTTTCCACTAACTAGCTGGCACTCGTAAATTGGCGGATGACAGTTCGTTACCACACATGAGCTTCGGAGGCCTTATGTTATTCTATCCCCTTTCAAGTTTTAAGCTCATGATTGCCGGTTTTCCTCTCATCCTTCCACGCGTAGTAGATCCTTACAATTATGCGACATGCCTCTTCCACTATACTCATGCCTTAGGCTTTTCATGAAAATGTTCTCTATTTTATCGTTTAGTGAAGTCAAAAGCCATAAGTTCACAATTCTAAAAACCGTAAATGATCGTAGTTTCAGCGAAAAATCGTTTGCTAGCAATAACTGAAAATGTTTTCCAGTCAGACTTGAATCCTTTGCAGGATATTCCTGGCACGGTTAAGCAGATGCTACTTCAGACATTTTGCGTTTTTCCATTTGATTTGTACAAGGTTGTACCTGGTTTTTCTCGTCATATCACATCCTGTTTACTCAGCCAGCTTTCATTAACCAGCCATATCGGCCATGTTAAATTGTGTCCATAAAGCATTTCCTGGTACATCTGCACATATGGCAAATTGACTGTCATTGAGAACCAAACCTGAACGAACATAATCCAGTGATTCGTATCAACCTGAAGAGGCTGGACACTTTGGTGGTAACTTATATCTCCCCTGCAAAAGTGCCCGGGTTCAAACCCTGGATATGGATCACTGACGAGCTCCAGTACAAGCGAAATTTGGATCCGGGGCTGCTCAAGTACAAAGTTGACCGGATGAAACGAGGTTTGTGCGTTAAGAGTGGGATTCGAAAGGCAGTCAGTCAAAGCTAAATTGTTGTCTGTTAAGTGGCATAGCGCAATTCGGATTCTGCGTCTAGTGGAGTAATCTTTGAAGCTTGTTTGGTTTAGTGCCTATTTTCAGTAACTGGAAGGCCACGGATTTGATTTGCATTGAAGATGTCCATGCTTGAGTGAAAAGATGAACTGGGAATTATTTTTTGTAAAGGAAATTACTTGAATATTTATCCGTTGTCTGATCAGTGTGACTGGGATTTAACCGTCATGATATCACCATGTGAAAATAGACAAGCCAAACTGCTCGCATCCATCCACGAACTGTTTGCAGGACTGTGGGTGTTTGAGCGTTATTTGCTTAAATGAACCAACCGTCTCGATTCCTTTGTTCGTGGCATAAAATCGCCCTCGTGGGTCGTGGTACCTTTCAGGAAATTCCGCTCGTCAAACCGCTCCACTGGCTTCCAGAGAGGACTCTTGGCTAACCGAGGCTCCAGATTCACCAGCATGGCACCCACCAACGAATGTTAGCCCAGGAATAACGGTGGCTCGACGATCACCTGGTGTTGTTCGTAGGCCGGATGGCTCCATGGCACGAGCAGCATCACCATTGGCATCTCAGTGGAGTAGGACGAATGATAGTTCGAACTACTTGTTACCTCCTTCCGTCCCCGCACCAGTGAAACCAGTGGATGATGGCTATCTGGAACCGAAATCCAATTCTGTCACACCCTCGCCTGGTGGTCCCAACACCGATTCAAACCAAAGGAAAAATGAAAATCCCTCGCCTGCCATTGGTACGGTAACAGGTCTAGTCATTACAACGAATACCTACTGCTTACCTTATCAGTAGCATAAACAAAAAACATTAATTTAATCTCCGTAGGCGACTACTGCTTGGTTTGATAAAAAAACAGCAGCAGACAATGGGTCTAATTGAGCCATCAATTTCTGGTGGCAACATCAAATTACTTACCAGTTGATTTTACATAGTGTCTTTAACTCGATAAATATGCACATCAGCTGGTGAAAACAGCTTTTAGAACGTGCATTTTTTAGCAAAGGTTTGCTACCAATGATTATTTGGGTGACAAATTTCGTTGGCATTCTAACCTGTCCAAACCTGTTTGTCTTCTAAGGCAATGATAAAGAGAAAGGCTCCTTGTGAATTTTGGGTTTGTGAGTGGAGAAATGCAAGTGTAAAAAAATCTGAAAACTAAAAAATTGCAGGAGTTCTTATAGAACAAGGAATGTCTGCAAAACTATAAAAGAATGCCCTTTGCGGTCATCCCAGCAACAGAAGTGACACAAAGTTGCATTGTAAAGACAGTTCTAAACTGTTCGTTCAAGTTACTATGGTCTGTTAATCCATCTGTAACCATTTATATTATTCAGACTTTGGCGGAATTAAGCAGGCTGCATGATATTTTACAGGTACCACCTCTCAGGTGTTAACCCAAGTGTCTCTGCATACCCTGGTCAAAGTAATCAAGCATCTTGGGTTTGAGTACAACATTTCCTAAGGGTACATAGTCTTGATTTGATTCAAGAAAAACGGACTAATCGATATTTGCTGTTATCACGATTGGAAAGAGGTGAGGGACGATTCCCGCATAAAAAAATTAATTGCGGAACCGAAAAGATGATTATTCCACTTGATAACGCTGCAGGACTGGGAACTATCGAGGTGAGCTCCAAAAAATCAAAACGAAGATAGCATTAACAATAAAAGAATAGCGAAGCAACTGTCCGTCAGTGGACTGCATAGTAGACTTCAAATACTGGCCGTCAGTCAGGCAGGAGGCCTTTACCTGAATCCTGTCAAAAGAGGATGAGGATAACATGAAGCTCCACTTCACTGATTACTCAAGTGGTCAAGCACGGAGCGGACTTGCGCTTCAGAGAACAGAGGAAAATGATGTAAAATGAACAAGTGTGTGGCACGTAACAAGGAATCAGTTTTGCGCACAGCTCGCAAAATTCACTTGGATTTGAGATAGGATGAGGAAACTAGAAAAAAACTAGTGGGCAAACCGAGGCAAGAAACTGAGTATTTGGAATCCAGCTCAGTCGAGTCAAAAGATGTATTTGGAAAGAATGAATGCAATTCAAGGAAGTTGAAAGAAAAATGATTTTGAAAGTATGAAGTAAACTGATGGTTAGAATTTCAGAATTAGATATGTTCACGTCTGGAGTTTCAGGGTAAGCCGGGGACACAAATATCGCGATCTACGTTGGTTTTTGCGTGGCGAGGAGTGTAGTGAAAAAGAGAACAATGGATATTTGCTTCATCGACGAAGGAATGGATCGCATTGGAGATAGTGGGTAAGACAGTCATTGATTGACACATATAACAGACTAAGTGAAAACACTGAACTTTAGGAAAAGCCAACAAATAAAGGAAGCGGCTGGAGCGGAAATCCGTCAACTTCAACGCTAGTTATTTGCTTACTGACGAAACTTGATGCCCGCGATACGAGACCAAAGGAAAATCCGAACTTAGACACCTGGGTGGAAAGATTTGGGTATCTCGAAAAAAGCGGATCTGCTTCCTCGTGATTATTGAGTGGATCCGATCAGGAGTACAAAACGGATGTCATTAGATCATCTATTCAACAATATCAGTAGCTACAATGGTTTGATGTGCAGAATTTAAGAATGCCTGCAACATTCTTGCGGTAAGCTGCGCTGGTCAATGATTCACCGCCATGTCCGCATGAATTTGCAACATAATTCTTGGTTTAAATCGGTATTTGATTTCTGGTTGAGCATGGAAAGCAAATCCCCACGTACCTAGACGAGCAGTGGAACTAACCGCACTTGCTTCTAAATCCAAGCTGTTTACGTGTTTCTCTGTCAACTGGTCGTTGGTCGATCAGCAGCAAATTTATTTCACAGTTGACCAACAATGTGACAAGTGACTAGAGAACTTCGCACTACTACAGACCAAAATACGTGGTGGCAGTTCAGGTTTCGCTTGATCATTTTTCGTTGGATACACTTGGGAAAAATTCAAGTGTAGCACATTAAATAGCACAGTCATGGGTCTAAGCATTTTTCATATCAGACACAGATGACACGCTCATAATTTGTGAATAATTATTCAACAAACCCTTTATTGGCCAGCATGTCCTTTTGAATAGAATCGTATATACCTTCCTAAAAGTGAACGATATTTCCACCGCTCGCATAACATACAGAAATGTGTGAATGCCCTCGTTGATTTCTATTGATTGTATTTTATAGTTACTTTTGATGGTCATCTCTGTTGATCCTTTATTTCAGATGAATATCTTACTCCGAAACCCAACGGTCCAACCGAAGATATTACACCCGTAGCAGATTTCGGTATCTCCAATATGGAATATTTCATGCAACCTTATCTTCCCACTAGCAGTTGTTGTGACTACCCCGAGTCACAACGAACCCTGGCAGATGGATCGGAGAAGGACTAATGGACGCAATAAGTTAACTTTGGTCAAAAATCAGTCAGTGTTCCGTATCCGTCTGTCTTACCCACCTGACTTGTGTGGGTGAATAATCCGTCTTTTCACACGATTTGAACCATGAATTTCTGTTCTCCAGTAGAACACTCTGTCGACCATGGTTCACATTGAATCTGCAATTCAGCCGGAAACGCACAATTCAATGCACACACATACACACTCAAAACAAATACAATTATACATAATGACAGCAGACATGATAATAGTGATTCCAGGGTTTTACTGTTCTGTGTACACACCGGGGCAATATCATTTGCAGGACAATTGCCGTTGACTTTTCCACTCTCTTTCATTACCACGAATCCCTACCCTACAGGCCTATCAAAGCTCGTCTTTGTGTTCCGTGCGCTGGTCCCTTACTACTGCTCTCCTCATCCGCATTATGTAAATGAGGCTTAATTTTTTTGTAATCAAAAACGGATGGACTAATCTGTAAATCCTGTTTTTTGCGCATTTACAATAAACCAGCGCTTTAATGAATTTGTTTGCGTGCATACATATGCAAGCCCATGTGTTTGCGTGTAAACCTACCACATGTCTCTTCGATTATGTATTTTTACCTAAGCGCAACAGATGCGTGTAGCCGTGTATGTGTGTGTGTGTGTAGATGCGTTTGCCTGTACGATGATTCTGTTTCAAAGTCACAGATTTTATCCTCACTCTGTCAACTCATTTTTAACGTTCTTTGGTTTGGCGTCGCTTTTTAAACACGAGGCATAACGGCCAGACTTTGTGAACCTCGACCTTTGCATCCACAGTCTAATCATCGTCAACTTGATTTATGTACATGGTTATGCTAATACGGATACAAACATACACATGTCCTACACATCCTAGCCGATAGTCAATAATCGCACGTACATTTTTTATCCGCTTCTCTCGACCGTGTTTCACAAACACCTAAGCCTGTGTGTGTGTGTGTGCTACCATTACATCCGATCCCATCTGATATTTCGACACCTCAGTTTGCTTCCGTCTCTCTCAAGTTGGTCTTTTTTCTTGTCAGTCTCAGCCGGATATCTTGATGATATCACAGACTGGAATAGTAGTGAAATCACTACAGAATGTGATCAACATCGTTCTACTTTTTCCTCTTTTTATCTGACCAACTCAAAATGCAATGAGTAAACAAACCAGCCAATAGAACTAACAGCTGAACAGAACATTGGCTAACACATTTACGAATGGCATAATTACGTTTATTTTTAACGTTTTTCCCCGGAAACCACGAAGCATTAATTTCCCCCTCAATCTCGTTATACCTCACACTTTCTGTCACGTGCTCTTTTAACCCCCCTTTACTCGATGTCTGTCAGTACCGCATCAATTACTTCAGGAATTACTTTCATCACACCGAAAACCGGACGATTACTTTACACTCCAGTTCATTCATTTGACCAGTCTGTAGTTGTATATTGTTTGGTCATGGGTTTTATTTATTAATCCATTCGTCTGTTCAATCAGTCAATCAATCATTGGATTTGGTCATTGCCGAGCCATATTTTCCCAGTCCCCATAGCCATCTGTCGTTCATTGATAACAAATGGCTCTTCTCTTCGTTTTGGGAAATCTTTGTTCACCTGTAGGTGACCAGCTGTATGAACCAATTGTTGGGCAACTTTCACGCACTGTTCTCGTCCCGAGACACGAAATGCAACTTTTTGAATGTTTGATTGACGAGAAGTGCAATCACTTTCGTACAATGTATTATCATAATTTCTACCCCCCCCTTCCACCCTCCTTTTTTCCATCTCATCCCTCCATTCAAGTTGTGTTCATGAACAAGGTGAACGAAGATTTGCCAAACAGAATGAGAAGCTGATCACTATTCCCGTTTTTTTTTCCTGATTGGGTTTGCGTTTATTTTGCTTCTGTCTTGGGTGAAAATGATGGTTTGATGTTACGGAGATAAGAAAAACTAACTGTCAAATACAACTAGTGTAATAATCGAGAAGAACAAGTAATCTTTGGAACGTTATTAACTTATCCTTCCTTTGACTAAATTATGAAAGCAATCACTTGATAATTCAACAGACTGACCACTGCCACCCAAGAGCCAAAATATGGGTTCGAAATTTTGAACCGTCCTCATTCAGAATTTCATGAGTTGAATTAAAGTGTGATAAGTGAATCTTGAAGTCGTAAAGCTTTGTGTGAAACAATGTATAAGATCCGGCTTACTGTTCCTGTTTCTGTAGGTCGAAAGATTGTATGGCGCTGAGAATTCAGAAGTTGCAATTGGGTTCCCTAATCTAACAGTCAAAAAGGATTGACACATGGAAGTGTGGTTCGTGATTAGAGAAACGTGATGAAGATGACCAGCTGTCCGTCCACCAGATGGGCGGGAAAAAGTCAAAGGAAGAAGACTTACTGGGACGTGTTCCAAATAGCAAAATTACATTTCTACTTTTGATAATCTGCCAACGAAACTTCTTAACTAACGGTGCTCGTGAATTCCAACTTGTAGGAAAATACTGATCCGGTAGTCATTTTGTCAAAGATTTACTGTAGTGTCCACAGTTTTCGTAACTACTGATCTTTAATTAACATGCCCGGCCAATAAAGTACACGTTGTAAAAATGCGTGGGTTCGAATTGCGTTGAGGTTAAACAATTCAAAGCTAGATCGATTCTACACGTCTTAGGAGTAATCGAGTGAAAAAGAAATTGTCATCCATTAACCGACTAGTGACGAAGAACAAGAAATCCAGGCTATCCTGATTGCCCCACCGGTCTTTCTGTAAGGAGAATTCAATTGGGCAAACAATAGTGGTTTTAGTGTTTCCTAGCATGATGCACCGAGGAGTAGGAGAGAAGAAACAGGCAAAATGTACTTGGGATTACGTACTTGCATTGAAACATAGAAACATGAATTAAATTGATCACTATGCCAAATATTCAACTGGCTCACTTCTTGTTGTTTACCGCTGAAGGTTAAAATGAAACTAGGAATAAGATTACCAGCACACATTATAACATCTCCGAATCAGGAATATCACTCGACCGGAAATAAGAGCAAGATGTTCGTACCAGGATCGCATTTGAATCATTAAAAATGTGCATGGATAGTGAGTAGGGTTGTGTACTACAACGACGACTTGTGGACTTTTTTCGTCAATTAATCAAGGGCAACCGTCAGAAACGGAATGGATGGTACTAATGTGTTGGTTTTAATTGCGAATGACATCCCACATATGGATTTGGATATATACACCTGACGAACGACAATAACTGCAAAACCGGTCGTGTGCTTCTGGAGCAACTTTTTCTCGCACCCATGTTCGATAAAATGAACAAAGATCTATCACGTGACAGATGATCAATCACTCAACTGTTACGTCCGCCCGTGTGCTCGCCTTTTTAATTTTCCATGTGCGCGTGGGAGATTCAGTGACAAGTTTTCCGGACAGCGCCAATCCTGGTGGTATGTTTCGCATACGGATGGATGAACGAAATTTCCCCGACAAGCACACGACCGATTTCGCGGTTATTGCCGCACTTCAGGTATGCGTATGCTTCCGGGGAAATTTTGTTCATCCACCTGTATGCGAAACATACTACTGAGAAGAAAAATCAGTACCTTCGAGCTTTGTGCCCCCTTTCTGAAGATTACTCTTACCTGGCCGACGAAAATCTTTCCGCGACTCACCACGGGATTTTTAAAAGGACTTGCCCTCCAGTCACGCTCCTTGCAATTCAAATGGGATTCTAGTGATAAAACCAAGTCCAGTTTGACACAATAACAGTGATCTGCGGATTTTGTGAACCCATCCATTGAACTTTGACTCGATCATCGCAACACTCATCTGTAGCTAATGAATCTTCTCCAAATACTTTTTCTGAGTGATCGTTTACGCAGTCTTCGGATTTTCGGTGGTGGATACAGATGTGATCGGCTTTTGTTTGAAAGATAAATACATGTTGATTCTGAAAACAGTGAGAACGATTGTTGAGGTCGATTAGTTTTGTGAGGTTCCTTTGCTATAATCCGGTATCCTTGTCCGAATTGTGTTCTGAAAAACTAGCAAAATGACCTGTTACCGATTCATTCCATTTATTAGCACAAAAAATGTAGTTCATGTAAGCTGTTTCGTGGTCGCTGTAAATAATGTCACAGGACAAATTTATCCACTCTACTATTACTACTGACAAAGTTTAAGATGATGATGTGTTGTTATGCCAAAAATGCAAAACCGCTTCATTCTGTTGCAACGAGTTATGTAACGGTGATACGGGAACATGTCAGCAAAACGGGATAGACCGAGAAAAACCGTTTGGGATCAGATAAACGACGCACAGGACTAGGATCGAATAGACAATTAGCCAAGTGAAATACGGAAGCACTAAAGTGTGTGTGTGTGTGCTGGCAGTCAGATTGGAAGGGATATGAATCTTGTGACACATTCAAAGGTTGGTGGGCACGTAGCTTGGAACAGAGATCAAACAAGAGACAATGTGCACGAGAGACCAGAGTTACCGCTCAATGAGGTTTAACCTGACGAGATCTAACACAAGTCGTTTGACTATAACAAATAAAAAAGCAAACGTGCTGACCGGTCAGAGGCCATTCGACCGTCCTCACTCCACTAGACAAGTTAAGATTGAATGAGATTCCAGACGATTGGCTAAAGCCACGAAAGTTAGAAATTACGACTATCATATTTCAAAAGCGCAAATTGCAGAGTAAAAGAATGATTTTCTGTCCCAGTTAATTCATAGTTACCTTTCTGATAAGTCATTTCTGCCCACTATAACTGTTACTTTGATATTATTTATGGCCCAGTAATACAATCTGAGAGTAACGTTACCTGAATGGCAGATTCACTTTATACGGAAACGCTGAATAATACGTCAGCCAAACAAATTTCGAACACAATTCAGCCGGGAGCAGATTTGAATTACTTTCCACTGTCGGCCAGTTTAGATTAAGAATGGACAAAGTGATCGGAACGAGACCAGTACATGGTATGGCCTTGATTATCACCAGATTTCGTGAATATCCAACTTTCTTTAGCCGATGACTATGTGCCATGTCAGATAGATATGAAATGGCCGCATAAATCGCAGAAGATAATAATCCAATGAGAACCATGTTTTACAAACCAGCGGTCCCAGGTTTCCGTAGTTAGCCACTAGACCGGTTTAAATACAATCTAAAGTCCACGGTCACATTAAATGTTAGCACAAAAGGACGGACATGTTTGAATCGGTAAGTGTACGGTTAAAAAGCTATTCGTGTGCCCATTTGCATGTTTCATTCACACTACGCCAGTAGAATGCTAGTGTTATTGCATTCCTTGTTGTTAATAAACGTTTTTGACCATTGCAAACTGCGAATTTCCGAACATTTGTATTTCTGATTTATATAGTCGTTTCGACACCATAATAGGATTTCGTCGAATTTTCAAATCCTTCGGGAATCAAAAGCAGATGTATTACTATCTGCCCCCTTTGCCTACGGTGACACCAAAAGTAATCTTTATTGTTACTATTATTGTTAGAAATAGCGCCTTTTTATCGACAAATATGCTCCACTGTTGCCTAATCGTTGCTTTATTTCTTTTACTCGGTGTATGCTTTGTGGGTACGCATTGTTTTGAATAAATTTTCAAACCATCTGCAGCAATTGGCGAGCTAGACCACTCTGATTTTCCAGAGTTCAACTCATCCTCTAACAAAGCTACTGTCGGAGTCCCGGTTTGCACGGAGACGATACACCGGAAAACGCTGACGAGTGACTACTAGTCAGTTACCCTTTAACCCGCAGTTTAGTAGGTATTGGACGCCACATAGTTGCTTTTATCACGCATGATCTGGAATGAAATAAAACAACGGAGATGGGAAAAACTAAGTTGGTATATCACATGACTGGGATCGCACATTTCACGCGTGACTTGATCGCTTGTGATATGCAGTATCTCAAAACTGGTTTTTATGATTCTGAGACTAAGTTATTAAGCACAGTTTGAGTCTGTTACACGATAGCTGGTTCTTATTAAGTGATAAAAGCAAACTCTAGCCACGTTTGATTCAAGACATTTTTGTGTCCAAGCTTTCACGTGATTTTATACTCCAAACAACTAGGCCAAATTTTACACCTTGATGAATCTGCAGTGACTGGCAGAAGATTAACCGAATAGAAGTCTAATTTATACGTCGTTTGATACACAGATGCGCGCAGTCACCCAATGTAAACCAAGGACTGTGTATTAAGAACAGACGCTTGGATTTTCTGGTCACTTCTGCTCACTTTAGCTGGCCAAAAGCAACCGGAAGTCTTTCCGTAACACCTGTGAGTATTGACTGAATCAGAGTGAACAAATTTCTAGTAAACCAAGTCAATTTGCGTTACTTTCTGACGTAGATTTCTCTCCTCTGGGTGACAGAGTCTCCGTGTATTGGACCTTATAAATAAATGATCAGTTTATGTCGGTCCATGGTCTTAGGTGGGTTAACCTATTGGGGCTCGTTAGTCGATCCGGCGTAATCCCGTGGGGTGTATATCGTAAGTTAATGGTGAGAATTTATGCTGAACATCTTAGTAAACTCAATCCAAGAATTGAATTTATTCCAGGAATGCGAAAACTGCATTAAGAGATTTATTGGTCGAGGGATAAGAGTCTTTGGGATAGTCTGACTCCAGTCAATGAAGATTTTGTACTATGCCTTTTGGTTCCATTTGAGATATATAATTCCACTAGAAACAATCGGTCCCACGTCTAATTACACTTTTACAGGCACTTTAGTTCGCGTGTAAGAGCGAAGAATCTTGGAATATTCAAGTATTTGATACAAAATTATGCCTCAGCCACAAGTGCTCTCGTGCCAATGTAATCAATTGGATCATGGTAGACACAGGAGTTGGGTCGGTGTTTGGGTGATAAGGACAGTGATAGCTAGAGCATGTCACTAACTGCCAAGATAAGGAGTATGTTTGCAAGCCGGTAGGATCCGTGAGGCGTTAAATGCAATTATTCCGGTTGGAGTGCACAGCTACGACTTGCGTCCCTCTGACCAGTAGAAAGAATCCTGCTGAACACGGGTTTTTCCAGTGGGTTGTTGCGATCAAACTTGTCTTCACCACCGTAGATTTATTTATGCCTATAACATTCTCTTTAACTCAATCCATAAGCAATGGGTTCATGAAATAAGTACACGGATAAAACGTAAAATGTAATTTCAAAACCTTGATAGCGTTCACGTCACTCACAGGCTGTTTCCCAACCACCCCTGGTATGTTCGTGAAAAGGCTATTCAATTTTCGAGGATAAATTTTTATCCGTAAGATCTACGTAGATGCCATGCTAGCGCGAGTGATCAGTCAGTTTCATAGGCAAAATAAAGGACTAAACACGTGTACCAGGGAATGAACAAATTTCTATGTTTCTATAGGCAGCAAAGATCACAAAGCTAACATGTAAAGTATCGCTGGTTGATCGTGGAGCACTTAAGACGCAATGTCTACCAGCGATTAGGGGAAACTGCTCAAATCGTTCGCCCTCGAAAATAAAATTATGCAGTATATTTGAATGATGCTGTCACCCCTCGTCATTCTCAATCGTAAAATACAAATCCGCCTCTATGCAGAGGACGTCCTCTGGGAAACTCACGGACGTGACTTCCATCGGATTCTGAACCTGCGTTTGACAAACTCCTATCAGTCAATAAGATAGAGAAGTCTCGAGACAAAGACCACATTCGAGAAAAATGTATTATCGTGGGACCAAAATAACACCGAGGTGA
This sequence comes from Fasciolopsis buskii, assembly GCA_008360955.1. Taxonomy (NCBI): domain Eukaryota; kingdom Metazoa; phylum Platyhelminthes; class Trematoda; order Plagiorchiida; family Fasciolidae; genus Fasciolopsis; species Fasciolopsis buskii. The sequence continues at coordinate 46,887 of LUCM01004563.1, read as the reverse complement.
CAAGAAAAGTGGAAGCAAACCACAATCGTAAAAGCAGAACTTTATGCGCCGTTCGCAAACGAGAACTCTGGAAATTTCGATGCCAGCAAAAGGGCATGGATTTCATGATTGCTGAAACGGACGCAGACGAACTAGTGCTACAAAATCATTGACAAACTTCTAAGCAAATCGAAGGGAGAAAAGATAGCCGAAAAGAATCAGTTTCCTCCGAATGACCGATGTACTACATTCATACAGGCATATATAATAGTAACTGTTTCTAAGTCTGACTGCGTGAGGAAAGCCGTAGTATGGACCGCAAAACTCGAGGTGGTACAGAACCACATGGGACTGCAACAGGTCAAGTATCGTAGCGAGGAACAAGAAAGAGAATAGCCATCTGACATCAAATTGGCCGCTGGATCTAAGCTGAAAGACGGACTTTTTATCCACTTCACCACCGCTGACCAATATCCTAGTAATACTCCCTTTTGTCACGTGCTCCTATGTTTGACACCGTTAACTGAACAGAGTCTCATCTGATACAGTGCGACATTACAAAAACATTTCATTCGCAATTCCAGGTAGAGTACCCTGAATGCATCACTATGTACAAATGTCAGCGAAAAGAAACAAAACCTGGATTCTCGATCTTCTGTCCAGGTTGTACTTTATATCAAAGAAACAGCACAACTTTTGTTCACCAAGCAGTGGTCAGCAGCTGCCAAGTAATAGAAATTTTTGTCATTTATGGATAATTCGGCTACTATCCCCTGTATGAAAACGAGCTGGCTGCAGTAAGTTTGAAGTCTGCCATCCTCTTGGGTAAAACTGACTTGCATAACTTTCAAATCATGCCTAATTTGGATGGTAGACAGTAAATTCAGTTCTAACTGCTGTGGTTTGAATAATATTTTGCATGGGAAATAATGAACATAAAAATAATACACTAGTACAAATACAGAAACTCAAAACAAACAAATTACAAATGGTGGCGAAAGTGTGCTGTAACGTTTGTAAACCGCACGATCAAAACCTTCGCGAAGTTCCATTCGATGAGTCTACGAAGAACGACCGCGAATTAAATGAAATCCGGTAGAAGTTCATTGTCCAAATTGGTCTTAGCGACTATATGAAAAACCTGATTGGAAATCACAGACCGAGCCTCAGCTTTGGTCGTCGTCAGACTATTGCGATTAAAAACTGAAAATATCCTGTGATTCCTTATTATCCATAACATCTAATCTTTTGACCCATGTGTCCGAAAGACAACGAGCGCATGTTAATTGATGCACGGTTGTTCTTACGGGATACCGATATAGCGAGGTAAAAAGAAAATCAAATCAGTCTATCGAGACGCAAAGGAGAAGCTTCTCAGATAAAATAGAATTCGTTCTGAAGATCTCTAGGGATGAAATTCTGACTGTATCCCGGACTTAAATCTTCCGTTTTCCGAGTCCTCGTCGCTTTGTTCCAGTGGTTTCCTCCAGAAGTCATCATCATCTTATTTGTCCCTGTTTTTCTATATCCATCGAGCACTTTCACAAGCCAGGCCTTTTCATTAATTTGTCTTGCTTAGATGTCAGATGAGTTAGGACAAGCGGGAAAATTTCTCCGATCGCCTCCTACCGATCTGACTGAACAATCTGCCAAGTATTACTCGGTTCGAAAATGCACCCTTCAATCGAGTCAGATACAATTGAAGACTTGGGAATCGGTCTGCCCAAAGCAAACCGTTTCTCGCAAAATACTGTTCACGGCTGACAAACTGAACCATGTACCGGGGACCAAATTTATTGCCAAACATGTATAATTTCACCACTTGTAATTACAACGCAATTACCAAAATCGATGACAATGATGACGACAAACTGACCGGTAGGATCAGTGTGAGTCGAGCTACGATGTGTCACTAGAACAACGATCGCACAGAACTGGACGTTCATTGAAACACTGAACAACATAACTTCGTGAGGATCTTTTTTATCATTTGAAACAGATATCTGGTGAACATAACGTGGCTGGTTCTTTTCCGGCCAATTGTGAGTCTTTAATCATACTTTTCTGATTTTGGTTCATTGCCAAGCAAATGCAGCATACTTTATGAACGAGGCTGACGAAAAATTGGAGCGTGATTTTGGAAGACAAAAGACGACCATCTCCACCATTCACCTGCTCATTTAAACAGAATTTACTATAGAGAAAGAAAACGTTTTATCCCTGTTATTGATATTCTATCAAGAACGTCTTTGTTTACTAAAATACCATTCATTCTACGGATATTCTACTTCAGAATGACACGCGTAAAACCTAACAGTCGGACTAGCAACAAAATGCGACTCCTTAACGAACTCAGTTAATACAACCTCAGCGTTAGTCACAAGGCACATTCGATAGAAATACTACGAGGTAAAATAAGCTGCAGTTCTGCGTGGTCTCATTTTGCAATGCTAAAATTCACCTTAACTGATGAAGAACGGCCGACCGAACTTTCATTTCAAGAATGTCTACGGTGCAATTTCTGTATCACCGCCAACGTCGACTATGAAGAACAAGTTGAATTCAACTTGGAATTGCTTTTTACCGCCTCGTTTGATCGTTGCATCATTGCCAGGCTTCTGGGAAGATTGAAGTCACGCAGCGTATTGAACCTTGTTTGTTGACGTATCCGATCCCCGAATTGGTTTCAAGGGCAAGCGAGGATTTGGGTAGCACGACCGGCATATTTTTTATACAAGAACTAAAGCTGTCGATAATTTATACTCGTGAAGGTATAGTTGCTGGCCTCACCGACAATCATAAGTACTTTGCCCGTTTTTTGGGAAGCACATGATTAAAATACATTCCTTAGGAAATTATTCACTTGTATTTGGACAAGAGATCTACTTTTGATCTATGCCGAGTTAGCTGAGGTGGTAAACGTTCCGATCTACCGTCATTTTTGAGAGTCTGAAGTGGACAAAATGAAATAAATCATGAAATACGGTCTGCCGGTAGTATGTTGAACAAATCAAGTTAGTGGTTTCACAAACATAATGAAGTATGTCACACGGAAAGGTGAGTTACTCTGTCCTGACCAGATCACAAAGCCTCGTGCAGATCTACTCAAAAACGCGATCAGTTCCATGCGGCCTGAGATGATAACCAAGGCAAAACTAACGCAACGTTTCTAAGTTTTCGTGCACGGTAGTGCCATATTCTAAGCTTAATATTGTGAAACAACCAGATATTTTGGTTTGCGCATAATCTTCCCGCGGTGAGCGCACAGCTGGAAGTAGATCAACTGACAATGTCTGGCAGAACGAGAACAGTCTTCTACCCATGTCCGTTCGGCGATTGCTCGACAACGCTACTGATTCCCAGTGAATATCTTTGGAACCTGTCAGGCGAGAATTCTGTCAATGGGATCGCCACCATACTTTGTGTCCTAAGAATATAGTCTTGAGAATTAGTATACTAAAAAGAGAAAGCACCGCAATTTTTATTCTTGCGCTGATTTGTTAGAATTAAAGAAAATTTAACTTTTGTGACAGTAGCAAGTCTTTCCAACTCCCCAATTAAGTTATCATACATTGGGAAATACAGACCTACTCACAGAGTAGACTTGATGCAAAAACAGACAACCGATGCGCAAATGTCATCAGCCCAATTAGCTGTAAAAGTGTTTGTTGTTTTTGGATTACAGATATGGCTAACCCCTGCTTGGTCGCCTTTATCCGCTAACTAAGCGATGTGTGTCAATGATCCACTGTCGGTTTTCACACTGTCCATTCGTCTCCTCTTTTCAAATGCAAAGGTAACAAATCGAATGTGTCGTACCGAGATTCAGATCCATAGGTTCAGGCTGTTTGCATGCAGATGACCGAATGATATTAGATGTTCTGTTTTTCTTCGTCGTCTACGACATTGAAAGAACATAGATTGATGAAACTTGGTCCACGGACCCCGAAACAAGTTCGTACAGAGTGTACACAATTAACTATTAGCTAGTATTTTTTAAAACTCCAGTAGCCTCACACACCAGCTCGAACCGCTCTTCAAAGCACCAATGATTGACGATCTCAACAACATTAATTTTCTGTACGATTGCTCGGTCATGTTGGAAAATCTCACATATTAGCGGGTTTTCCAGGACTGTGCAATAAACTAACCTGATTAGGAATGACTGTTTGCTTACCTCAGAGAACTTAATCCAAACCAAAAACCAAGGCGATGTGTTTACTAACTCAAACGGGTGCTTTTCGATTATTCTGTCGAATCATTCAGGTAGTTTAATTGTTTTGCATGGTTAAAAACCATACAGTATACATCAGTTGCCTCGCATGCGGGACGGAAATTTTCGAGACACATACAAACTGAATCGAAGAGAAATGTTGAAACAATTTGTGTCGAGGTCAAAGGATTCTTCCGCTAACCACCACGGATTACCGACCAACATCTGATGTCCGCTTGATGAATCTCCATAGACCACCACACTTTCCGTTTTTACACAAAGACAAATAAGTTTCCTTAAAAAGTTCCCAATTTCCAATCTTGTAAATTTGCCGCTAACTTGATTGGATCATGTAATCGGTATTTCCAATTATCTGTTTGAATTTCGAAACGTTTTATCCAGGCAAAAATGCACATCGTTAATCGTCCACCCCTGTCGTTGATCCATCGGAATTATCGGCGTATTCTGTCCACCGTTCCTGTAACTAGCGTCTCGTAGAGTATTTTGCAATGCTGACCATCATGTTGTCTGTCTTCTTACACATTCACTTATCACGGCTAAATCAGTGCTCGTTGTTGTTACCCGCGGAAAATCAATTTCGAACGACTCTCTGTATCAATGGAAAATCTTTCCGCCAACAATTGCTTCTTTGAGCTTTTCGCCATATCCAAACCAAGTTTTTCAAACGACAACAATAACAACACCGTCGCGAACTCATCATTAGCCTGAACACTAAAAGAACGCTTATCAAGACATGGTTGGATTGTCACATTTTGAAAAGACTCTAGCAAAACAGTGGAGTAATTTCTCCACGTTGTTCTGCATTGTCCGAGACTACAACACAGTGTGATTGCACGTTTGTTTGTTAGAGTCCATGTTGAAAAAAACAGCAGTCCGTGTAACACTATGGCGATCCTATAGTGAAAACAGTTCTTTTTTTCCCTGGTTTTTTAGCCGTCGTTGTACTGCGCAAAAACCGTCGTGTTACACGCCTCTTGGTTGCAGTCCTCAATGGGGAATGCAATATTGGCGAAAAAACGAATCTGACATAAATCTGTATGTAAACTTCGTGTCAGTCGCTGAACTGTCGCTAATTTTTGCAATCGACGTTTGTTGGTTGGGACACGGCCGGTTTACGGGTAGGTAGAACCACCTTCAAGTGCCCTGCCTGAGTGGAATCAGTACATTAATCAGACGTAGTGATCAACGAAATGGATCTACAATATGGATGAATCATTTCAAAGCTCGTTCTGCTACCGCATATCATGAATGACATGCGATCAAAGTGGCGTCAGAACATACCCATCCATCAACCTCGATATCCGTACGGGTGCTACATTGATACATGTCGTCCCCTTTATCACTTACATTCCAGTCTGTCACATGTATAGTTTGACAAACTGATCGTGTTAATACAAAGCGCTTCAAGACGAGTAAGCTGATATTCAAGACAGACATGTCATTACAAGCCCATATCGGTTGAGAAAGGAAGAAGCATTACGGTAACTGATCCATTGCACACATAGAGATGGACAAGAAGATCAATTTTGTAGCCAGAACTGTTTGAGCCCACGAGGGGAACGCACATGCCCGATTTGAATACAGATGATGTTATACATTATGGTGTTTTTATTCTCGACGTAGATAAATCGGTCCGTCCGCAACACCTCTCAACTTGGAAGTTAATGTCCGTTTGTGTTTGCGTTACACGGGGTTAACTTGTCAGTGAGAAATGATACATCACGTGCAACGGTTTAACTAACTGTCTCCTGACTGACCCTTTCTAGCTGTATTGATTAATATACAAACTGCAAAGATTGTTCTCATCCGAATGATTGGTTTTACCTCGGCATTTTCGATCTTCCGCGGACTTTCCCGTCTTTTGGTCTAGTGTTCCAAATTTAATCACCACTCTAAAGAATTTTTGTACACCCCAGTGCAAACAGCACAGATAACAAACCAATCGTCCGTGGAGTGATGCAGTTCGTAGATTAAGTGCTCAATTCATCATTGAAATAGAAAAGTCTGTCAATAATTTACCGGCAATTTTGATGGAATCCTTCAGCAAAATTGTCATCCATCAATTTTCCTGACGATTTGTCAAGTCGGACATCTCACGAATTTATTGTTGATTTTCTGTGACATCAACGAAACAAAATGTCAGTTGGCTATCCCTTCCAGATTTAAAAATAATTTTATGTATGGAACTCCATTATTACCAAATTACCGGTACGTTATATACGTACGTACTTGTCAATTAGTTCACTGCTACTTCTCCGATAACCACAACATGCATATACGTACATGTAATCACATATAATCACTGGACGGAGCGGTTAAATCGAAGATGGTTCATCACCAGCTCGGGCGATAACGACAGTGTAAAGACGTAGAGGTTTCACAGGCTTCGTAAATCACTTTGGTCGTGTACAATAATATAAACTAATAAAAAGAGCATTGTGAAGAGAGGGGAATGAAAACTCCACTGAATGAATTGCCCATTCACATGTTACCCATCGGCAAGCAGACGCTCCGAGCCGGAACGGAACGGACAACGTTCGGCTCTAGCTAGCTTCTATCGTCTCCTGCCACTTCAAACAACTGTTGCCAAATTTATCTTCTCCTGAAAATGTACAACACATTTGATTCACTCGTCGTACCCAGGCTCCGACTGAGCTAATTCCGGAACGAAACGTCACGGCGAAGAGCATAAACAAACCTTTTCCTGAGACTGAAGTTACATTGATTTGCATGTTACTGAAGGCTAGGAACCAGGGAAGAAAAATTTGTTAAAATAGAGGATTTTAAAGGATGTCCTACTGCGAACTTGTGCACGCTACGATGAATGACGTAGGAAGATTTCGCGTTTTGGTAATTACACCGGAACGAACTTTTGTGAGACGAGTTCTGATGTTTTATCAGTGCTTCGTCATTGGTGATGTCAAATATTTTTCGCACATTAAAATATCAGCCATATTTATGGGATCATTTTAGCCCGACTATGTGGTATCGCAAGATGCAAGCTTTTGTGGAGTGTGCAAGAAATACAGCAACGGAACTGAGGAATTTGTCAAATGGTCCAACGTTTTTGTCGCATTTGGTGATTCTGATCGTTCACTGGGAGTTGACGTCGCGGTGAATTACTCGATGCTAGTTTGCTAAACAACACCTATTACGAGTGAAAATTGATGGTTTGGGACACAACATGTGCAAACAGCTGGAATTGATGATTGAATAAACTGAAAAGAAATACAAATTCCCCTAGTAGTTTGTTTGTGATGAGTACAATTTTGCTAAACCTACCGGCGTATTACTATAGGCATGGTGATCTTGCATCATACGAACTGAAAAGATTCACGAACGTTTCTTCCGAATCGGGAAGCCAGAATCGATTTTTATGGCACTAGATGGCAAATGTAACAGTGAACAATCAGTCATGCCTAAATATAAACTATGAAAAATTCTGCAAACAATGTAAGTAACCGGAAGAAAAAATAACAAATCAAGGCTTCAAACTGTTTCTAGTACGTTTTCCTACCATAAAATCTGCCATACTGGGAACATGCCTAAGGTTCAAATGTAAATGGTCACTCCAGAAGGAGATTCAAAGGAACCGTGACGAATTATTCTTACAAGTATGCCAACATTCTTTGGTACACAAAGTAACCCTGCATGTAGTATCAACGCTAAACTGGCCGTTAGGAAAAGGCGGAGGAATTGTGGAGCTGTCCCATCTATATCGTCAGGAAGTATCCACAGTGCACATTCACCATGTCGGAATTCGGACGCGTGTCCGGAAGGAACGGTTTTGGCTGAAGCGCCTTATTCAATCGGCCAGTAACACAGATTTACAACGATATGTAGCAACTCTCCACATGATCTTGTACCCAGCCAAGACGAGGAGTTTCACTTACAATCGTTCTTCCGGTGCTCATGTCCCATTTCCGCTGCGATGGATGCATACTGAAGTTGCTTCCAGATCATAAGAATGAAAAAAATATAGGGTGTTTGCATGGTTTCTTGACTCCGAGTCGGGCTTTTTGCCCCATGACTAACCATTTGGAAATCATATTAAATCCCTTAAGCTATGATGGAATAATTCTCCTTTGTATTTGTTTTTAATATGTTTGCACATTAGAGAGCAGATGGTGAATAAATGAAGAAGATAATCGTCACGCTGGGTTTGTTCGTGTAGTGTCTAGCTACCTGTGGTCCGCAAAATCGGGGTGAAAGAGAGGATTGCTCCACCATTTATTGTCGATTTTCACTAAAACATCAACATCCTGACCGCATGTCTTAATGGTCGATGTGTTCGACTGACAAACGTTCCTTCACACTTCTTACTCCAGTTTGACCCTGGAATTTTGATATGTCCTAACAGAACAGATGACGCAGCTATGTAGTGCCACAGTACTTTTCCTAAGGTGATTTAAGGGTTAATGTGACATGTTCAATGATTTCAACGTAACAGGTATATTCAGGCAGCTTGACCGGAATGGACTGTGTGACCCAAGTCATATTGCTTATTCAAAAGTTATTTTCCCTCGGTTAATTTTCCCCCCTAGATTTCATAACATCCTGAAATTCAGGCTAAAGAAATATTTTGGTCTATTAGCATTTTTTTAATTTACGAAAAAAAACGATTCGACATGACGATTGTGCACGAAGCAGCATGCACGGTTGTCTGTGCAAAGTATCGATCGAATCAAGTTACTTTGTCCTCACTTGACCAGTCTCTCTGCAAAATCATGGTAACAGATGTGGGTGCTATACATGCTGTAGTGTTGATGTGCCACGAACCGTTGCGAACCAGGCTACCTATCTTCTTGAGTACGACGTTCCGCCCTCAATCGTTCGTTCCGGACTCGCGTTCCGGGTCTTGCGAGATGAGCACGCACCGCTGATGATTTCGAACAAGAAAGAAACAGCCGTACAATGTGCTACGATGATTTTCAATGACAACCTGAATGCTTACACTGCACAACAAATCAATTGGTAATCCTATTAAAATCACTAGTTTTTTTCTTGTTGCAGGTCACGATTTCATTTGTCTTAACAGAATCAAACATACAAGAACACGACTTATCACGAATGGCATTACACTGTGAAATGTATGATTACGTCTCTAATATAATAAATCCCCCTTTTTTAAGTGCGCTCACAAGTGGTTTGGTAATCCGGTGCTAAACGTAACGGAATACGGGCGATGTGAACCCATCAATGGGTTTCCTACTGATTCTCTTAAAATACCACTGAGCACATTGGCGAACAAGCTCGTTTTCAGTGATTCGTACTCATGCCATTACATCACTATATATATATATATCTTGACAAAATATTTTCACTACAGGAAGGATTGAATTAGTCATTTAGAAATATGGGTGGGGAAGGATTTGTGGTGTTAATTGTTTTGTTGTCTAGGGTTTGTATTTGGACGGGGGTTGGGCCAGGGGAGTTGAAGCGCAACCACAAATTGTTTTTGAGAACAAAGTGGAGGATTATGAAGACGGATTGCGGCAGCTTCCGCAGTGCTCAAGAGGCGACACTTTGCCAACCTGGATTGTTGACCTCTGACCTTATACAGGGTCCGGAAAGCACAACACATTTTTGTGTTCAGGTTTTGCATGTAACACCACAAATCCCTTCCCCACCCATATTTGTATCTGACTAATCCAATCCTTCCTATAGTGAAAATTTTTTGTCAAGATATATATATATATAGTGATGTAATGGCATGACTACGAATCACTGAAAACGAGCTTGTTCGCCAAATTGTGTTTGCTCTTGAAATAGTTGTTCAAATTCACACTTGTACAAAAAACAATGTTACATGGTTATATTAATCGTAATTATAAACATGCGAGTAATTTTAAGCAAAAAACTATATGTAGGAGCTATTTTGATCCTACGTGACAAAAAATGTGTGTCTGTCGGTTTCCCGTTACGATTTTCAATTGCTTAGATAATCTTATTTACACAACGGTACAATGATTCACGTGTAAATAGATAAACAAATGAATAAGTTTTGCTTTTTCAATCCGAAGTCAATGAAACAACAGTGATGCAATAGAATTCGCGATCCAACAGAGCTATGGGAATGTTTTGGTTACTCGCGTGACTGGAATTCGCACAACTAATTTGCCAATAAAATAACTAGGTGGTGGTTCTATGGATTCGAATCGACNATGGTGAATTATTTCATGTAAACATTCAATCTCCTACTACTAAAATGTATCAAGTAATCAAGCTCTGTAGGTCATATCCAAAGCCTTCGTCGTACTTAGGCTACCTGCAGAGAAGTCATCTATCAGTAGGGGTCGATCGCTGTGAGGTAACGGACAGAGCCCGTGCAAACCAGTGACGGATAGGTGCAACATCATGTGGTGAAGTTCAACAAACCGTTCAGAGCCTGCCCGGTAGCGTAATGGCTAAGGCGTTCGACTCACAATCGTTCGTCCCGGGTTCGCGTCCCAGTTGGGGCGCGGTGGATATGCACTGCTGATGATTCCTAACAAGGATGAAACAGCTGTACAGTGCTTCCATGGTTTCTTTATGGTGAGTTGAGTGATGATATCACATGGTGAATTATTTCATGTAAACATTCAATCTCCTACTACTAAAATGTATCAAGTAATCAAGCTCTGTAGGTCATATCCAAAGCCTTCGTCGTACTTAGGCTACCTGCAGAGAAGTCATCTATCAGTAGGGGTCGATCGCTGTGAGGTAACGGACAGAGCCCGTGCAAACCAGTGACGGATAGGTGCAACATCATGTGGTGAAGTTCAACAAACCGTTCAGAGCCTGCCCGGTAGCGTAATGGCTAAGGCGTTCGACTCACAATCGTTCGTCCCGGGTTCGCGTCCCAGTTGGGGCGCGGTGGATATGCACTGCTGATGATTCCTAACAAGGATGAAACAGCTGTACAGTGCTTCCATGGTTTCTTTATGGTGAGTTGAGTGATGATATCACATGGTGAATTATTTCATGTAAACATTCAATCTCCTACTACTAAAATGTATCAAGTAATCAAGCTCTGTAGGTCATATCCAAAGCCTTCGTCGTACTTAGGCTACCTGCAGAGAAGTCATCTATCAGTAGGGGTCGATCGCTGTGAGGTAACGGACAGAGCCCGTGCAAACCAGTGACGGATAGGTGCAACATCATGTGGTGAAGTTCAACAAACCGTTCAGAGCCTGCCCGGTAGCGTAATGGCTAAGGCGTTCGACTCACAATCGTTCGTCCCGGGTTCGCGTCCCAGTTGGGGCGCGGTGGATATGCACTGCTGATGATTCCTAACAAGGATGAAACAGCTGTACAGTGCTTCCATGGTTTCTTTATGGTGAGTTGAGTGATGATATCACATGGTGAATTATTTCATGTGAACCTATATTAACCGTTTGCTTATAAGGCATAAATGGAACACTGGATGTTGATCGTCCAAAGGCCATGTTAATCGTTCTCGCTTGATTTAATGGGACTGGAACGAACCTGAGTCAAGAAGACTGACTGAAGTCGTGAAATTTGGCAATTGCGATAACCTAATTGTGAAGCCGGGCGAATGAAGGCAATTCAAGACGTCCATGTATGACGGAAGTCAGTGCAGGCTGGTTATATCATACGCAACGTACTTTTACCATTAATCATAGCCATTTAATATCACTGTTATTTCCGTGTAACATTGAAATTGAAGTTTGTTTCAGATGTGTTCAGTCCTATCAGTTAGGCTCAGAAGAGTCTACGAGGAGGAGGCTTTCTGCACCGGTAATCATGCTGGAGAATGCTTTCATCTTATGAATACATGTAACAATAGTTTGAGGAACAAGGCACCAGTTGCGATTTGCACTCCCGTAGTTTTGGAAACCAGTTCGGAAATCGTCACGTACTTCACGTTAAATTTTAGTGTATTCTTGTACAAACCAGAAACCTTTTGGATTGCAATTAATTGAACACGATTTCTCTCCCCGCGCAAACTCTTGTTAAACAAACCGCAAAAAATGGTCGAAGACGAACCATCGTGCTACGTCAATGTTTTTCGAGGTCTTCTGATTGCAGAGGATGATGTTACATAGCAAACTTCTCTGTCTCAGCCGAGATCAAACCACCAGCGGTCTCCCAGCAGTGTTGGTCCTCATCTTTCCGTCTGGTATAGCGTACGCTTCGGACAACGAAGACAAATGAATGATGGTTCGGAAAACTTACTACTCTTTATACTTATTCATTGTTTTCTATTATCATGTCGTGCAGAAAAATTCCGTAGCACGAATATCTGAAGTCCAGGGACGTTGCCAAAAGAGTACATGGGCAATATTCCATTCCACAGGAAGCGAAATTGATTTGGGAAGCAGGGACATATCATAAGTCTTACACTAACTGGGCGCTAACTATGGTCTCACCCAAACCATTCGTCGGGAGCATCAACAGTGCTACAACTAATAACAAAAAAGGTATCCAGCCGTCTTAAACATGTGCACCCATTCAGCACGCGGAATACTGAAAAGCAACAAAAATATAATATATGGACTTGAAATTAGTTTACGGACTTCGGCAAGCCACGGTTGAAAAAAACAACGGATACGGATAACCAATAGGCACTGAATTAGCCGAAATCGATGCCACACAAGATAAGACAATGAGAAGACCACAACGGAAAGGAAACAAGTCCGAGTTGTATTTTCAAGTGATGGGTTTATATTATAAAATTGGAGAAGTCCCGATCAGTGGAACACATTCTGTCCAATCGTCCACGACGAATGCTAGTATTTCATGACGGCTTGTCGCTGTTCCCCATTGGTTACTTGTCTACACATGACAGCGCAAAGCGATATCGGATTGCGTCATGTGACTTGCATGTAAATTAACCACAAAACATCAAAACTAAATACCTTTTTTAAGTCATTTTTCGTGATGTGAATTGCTGTTACAGTGACAAGGAAATATTTACAAGAAAAATTGCTCAGTCACGACCACCTGACCTAACAAAGCATTGAATGAAATCAATCCCACACACTACTTATAAATAACTGTAAGGACCATAAATTTAAGAATGGATGATTTATTTGGTTCGAATGTGTTTTCTTCAAATGCTACCGCCCGGATGTATTGAGTATGGATAAAAATTTCGAAGCGATTATACAGACTGCTGTTAAAAAGCCTAAATTAATGAATACATTCACAGTACTCTTTAAAGTAAAGCAGGTAGCAGATCTTAATGAAATCCAGTTATCAAGGTCATTGAATCAGGTCACTCTTGACGGTCATTCTAATATTGTGAGTTGCTACCTTATTCTTCTCGTTTTGACCACTGCTAGTTCCGTATTAGTTTTTGGATGATGGAAATTTTATTTTCGTCACTGTCATCCACATTTTTATGGCACCAATGGTTTTGAACAACGCTAAAGGACTCTAATAAAATAGCTGACTTTCGTCAGTCTAAACATTGATTTCGTGGTTGATATGCGAAAGGGACGAAATTAAGAGAATTGTTCCAGGTCTCTAACAAATCCGCAAGCATAGTAGGGCGCAGACTGAGACTGAGATTCTCTAGAGTAGCCTGAATAAAGCGATGAAAGAAACTGAGGAAGAATTTTGCGTTTTAAAGCCACGAGAATTCAATCAAACGATTGTTCCTATGATCAGTATTGTTTCTTCTGTGTTTTGAATAATCACATAAAGAGGGAGATGCTAGAATATTCACCACCTTACAGATAAGCACATTTACGCGGGAAGTGCTTATTTCACACTGCGGTGGTTTTCCACTGTTTTAGGGATAAACATGAGCAATTCCTTAGCACATGTGGATGACGATTCCAAATCGATATCTGGTTCCTCTCACGGTAATGCCTGATTACACACCCCGTTGTATGGGGGAATTTATTTTATCTTTTGTCACGAAAACTGACGAAATGAGTCTTGGAGGGTCGACAGATTCGGTCGGTTTTGCCTGCTTAGTTCATGCTACGATCATTTACATGCGAGGCCAAAACTGACAACTCTCTCTCTCTCTCTCTGATGCTCCACAAGCGGCTGTCTGAGTGCACATTTCTTCTAACACAGTGAAAATGATGTCTGAAATGCTGACCTATCTACGAACCTCTCTGGTCTCTCCACGACAAACACCAAGACAACTAATAGGCACTGGTATTAATGCGCATATCACGATAGACACGTTTTTTCGGCTTACGCTGTCTTCTACCGCCAGTGTGCCTATGGTCGACCATACCACTCAGCTGCACACCGACAGGAGGCCTGTTCCATGGATCTCCAAAATAACTTTGGTCCATTTCGGATTGAGTGATTTATCCTTTATCTCCCGTTTTTGCAGTGAGCCTCTATTACAGCTTGCACAAGCCAACCGGTTTTGAGGAATATTTGAATGAACCCACTGGGGAGCTGAACATAACCTAGCCGAGCAGAATAAACACATGTTGAAAACGAAGGACGGGTCGTATGATGTTAACTGGCATCCCACTGGAAGTAGCAGCAAAAGTGTCGTTTCGGGTCACAAAACAAGATGGTGTTTATTGCAATCTCAGTCACTGTACTATCTAGACTAGCAGCATGGTCTTCCATTTCGTTTTAGCAGTGACTAAAAACGAAAGACTATCGATTCCCAATGCACGAGAAGCATGACATGAATGGTTAGCCCTTACAGAAACTGGCTATAAGTATGACTGGGCATTTCCAGCAGACTACAAGCACATGTTTTACCTAGGGAATACGAGAAGAATTTTGTTCACATGTTGTCAATGTGGGAACTCGTGCGCCTGTGGGAAGATATTTCATCATCCTTTCGGGCAAATTCGCAAATGTGTAATAAGTTACAACTACTTGGGAGAACATACTGTCTGGTTCTTTTAATAGACTTTATTTTAAGGATATTTCCAAGTGGAACACTACGGATTATTCGAACAACGTCACAGTCGTATGAAACAGGTCCGCAATCACCTTGAACTTCATGGGTGACACTGTGTCATACCGTGAGCATGAACGCAAAGAGATTCTTTCAAAGTCGACGCTGTATTCTTTCATGAAAACTTATTTGCCATATATCGTGGAAACCTGAGTCGTAGACGTAGTCATAGCGATCCACTCACAGTTTTTGTAACCATTCTTAGTTCAAATCAATAACTAGTTGGTCTCTGCATGTTTTTTTTAACAGTTATCGATATTTTGGATCAGTGTTTCACGACATTTGCCGATCATCTGCGCATGCACGTAGATGATTGCATTTCGCGGCTTCCCACAATCGTTCCAAAAATTGATTAACTGATGAAAAGGGTATGACAACACCGTGAGTTGGCAAGGTGTGCAAACCAAAAGTGCGTTAACATGTGGCTTAGTTATCATTTTTCTGGGACTAGAGCAGTTGCTTCAAAACACTATGAGCAAGCTGTAAAATAACGAGGTGTACTTTGGGAATTTCCCTGAACTGCTATCACCGGACGATATGGCTAGTCTAATTGGTGACCGAAAGTGTTTTTTTTTGTATACATTTTGCTTGATTACGATTTGATTACCGGCAGTAAACTTTCGATCTCAACAGACTGCAAAAATGACGGGTGTCGAGATCCACTACCAAAACGTAGTAAGTAGTTGCGTTCTGAACCACCGAACCTGGACGATCTGTCCCACTTTGTACCCAGACAGGCATTGGAAATATTCAGTAAAAATTCCCGTAACTCCGATCTGGCCGGGTAAGCAGTAGACAAAACATTTGCATACGGGTTTTCCCAGACGCACTGAGTTTTCCCTAATTTAATTCAACACTAGTGGTTAGGCGGGTGCTTCAAAGTTCCATATTAATTTTTCGTGTTTTGTGTAACATTATGGTCTGTCAAGTGTATACCAGGTTGCCTCTTGCAATCGTTTAGAAGTCGTAAACAAACCAACAAGATTGCAAATTTGACCAAAAAAAACAAAAACAAATTTGCGAGAGAATAAATGTCGCAAGTAATTTTGCTTCGTTTAGAAATTTCGAAAATTTTAGCTGTTGTTGTTTTTCGCCGTAGCAATTCACTTACTTGAGAATGTGAATTAAGTTCCCATAGTAAATTCTATCCACGCTAATCCCGAACAAGTCCAAGGAATGAGATAACCCCGGTGGACCATTTTTCCCATGTTCAAAACTTCAACAAACTTTTGGATGAACAATATTTTTCCAATAAAAATTGTTAATTGGAAATTTGCCACCTATTTTACTGTCAGGTTAAGTGATTAGGAAAAGTATCTAGAGACTCGCACGCAGAATTTACCGTGACGTACTCTGGCAGCTATTGGTCCGTCTTTTCTTGATAAGCTAAGCATGAAGGGATCACACGATAGAACTGCCTTTGGCGAAACGAAACTGTGGCCCTAGTGACAAGCAAGCCGCGTAATTTCACTGGACGTTCCTTAGATGTCAAAAGACATAATTATCAAGAGGCCAAGAGGCAAAGCATACGGGAGAAGAAACGAATTTGCTTGTATGAAAGCAGATTTATCAAGCACGAGAATGACGACGAAATGCACATCCAACTGGATGTACAATAACCATTCCATGAGGTTTGACATTTCATCTTATAATTACTGGACTTTCGCTATCTAATTGATTATATATATACACGTAACATACATGTATAAGCATCAATTCATATCTTCTTAATAATTTCATGCAGCTGTTGGAGAATATTTTACGAAAAACACGTTGGTATATGAAATCTAAAATGTCATGCATCACATTTCTTGATTCACTTACAAACAACCGTGCATATCGTTATAAGTGAAATTTGAAGTAGGAAACCGGATTTTTCAGTTCTTTGTATTACTGTCATGAAATGTACTCATTGTCATTAATCTGTAGCAAAGCTGACCAGCTGTTGATGAACAATTGAAAGGTCATGCAGGTTCCGTGTTATGTTTAATCGACGAATATTTTCTTTATCAACGGACATGGAACGATTGAGTTGGTGTGAGTTAAAATCGCATTACTGGGTTATTTGTCAATCTGGATTGTAGTTGAGTAAATGAGCACACAGATTCAGCTGGCTGAACAAGTCAGCATCTGGAAAATATGAGGCATATGAGACCCGATGAAGGCCCAAAAAATGGCAGCAAAGGGTCAGGTGCAATTTTTGGACCATAGTGAAAACACCCTAAAACGTACCCGGCATGCTTCAAAATGGTCACCTTGGAGCAATTTAAAGACTGTTTGAGAGGATTTGGGAGCATAATTAAGAGAACTTTGTGGTACATTTCCGGGCATTTGTGCTGATAAGGTCGTTACTGTACTTCGAGGATTCCCACAAGCCCAAGGGTTTCTTCAGTGATTAATTACATCCGAAATCTTGCAGTTATTTCCCATACATTCTTGGTGGTCATGTTCGTTTTTACTCATTATGAAGTAATCTTGTTATCACCATTCGTGAACGACTTATTCGATTGTTTTCCCACATGTTACTACTTGTAGCACAGTAATAACAGATGACATTGAACTGTGAAAATTCATGTATTCGATCTGTGTTTCGACCGTCACTTTTTTGATTCATCCTACAATGCATTCGGATATGTCCATTCGTCACGAATTCTCACCAAAATTCTTTTTACCATTCTCAATTCGCTCTCATTCTTCCTTTCTTGGTTATTCCCAGAGTCCCTTTGGCATTGACGCTATTAGTATTTTTCCATGGGTTCTGATCACTAAGCCACGACCAACGCAATTTTTTCCAGTCCGTCGAAACTAGTAGTATCGTGTTTGGACGATTCATAGATTTCGAATATCCAGCTGCCGTGAATTCGAAAAATATTCCCGATGTCATAGTACAAGGCTTTGCCGCGCCTACATGGCGAGGGGAACAGCTTATTGCAAAGAACAATTAAAAAATCTTTCTGAACTTGTCAAACTCAACTAACGAAAACTGACTAAAATTTGTCGTTAATGATCCCAGACTCTAAGAAACTGAACACTAAAACTTCCCCAATCTCCTGACTTTGTTTTAACCGTTTTCATGGCCACCACCGAATCTACTTGGTTTTATCACGTTGATCTTCCATGCCATTACTCGACTTCACCCCAGCATTTCATTACGTGACCATTTATTGACACCTGAGCGGAATTTGGCCCGACCGCTGACTTCATACGTTGGAGGTTTGATTCACCAACCTTTTACGTTAACAAAGACATCACAGCAAAATATTCTATCTACACCAAGGTTTATTGGATTGTGAATCGATTGGTTACGCCTAATCGAAAATTACGGGGCGACTGTGGCAGTCGCGATCGATACTCTCTCCGGAACCTATACAGACCAAACAAAAACAGAAGTGGAAATGTATTCAAATACTACCACACAGTGTAAAATTCGCAAAGAAATTAAGCTACTTAGGGCCGGGAGCAAATCTTCGTTCAACGGGACAGGAAAGTGGACTTCACTCAATCCTCTGCCGGATCTCAGATCTGATCAGGACATCAACTCAGCCGAACTTTACAGTTGCTCTAAACTGAAAATGATCCTTTGGGGAACGAGAAGAAAAGTAACGTCTTATTCGTCATTTCTATTTTTGGCTCAGACTGTCCCCAGGTGGTCCGCTCGTTTGTCAGCCTGCTCACAGTCGGTTAAGTTTAAACGCCCTCGGTAAGGTTCTTCGTTCGCACTATTTGCAACCGGAGTTTCTTCTAGCGTTTGAAAACGAGTCACTCCACGGTTGACCATGAGCCGAGTAATTTTTTTACCAAATACTTGCCTATTGTTCACTTCATGGCTATTGAGATTGACTACAGCCCCGCCTTGATCAGAGGTCATGACCTGCTTGATACAAATGTTTAGGTTCCGATTAATTTCATTCTGCTGAATGGAATAGATATGCCATGCATTTGGACTGCAGAAGAAGTAAAGATGGACTCGAGTCGTACAATCAAAATCGGGAGTTTTGTCTGAAAGTACCGTGTATTGAGGACCTCTAAGTGGACGTGATATAACCCTTGGTCTCAGGTTTCGTTGTTATTTATATTCCATAAATAAGAATGGGTACTGTTTTTAATCCATTTCTTTATCAGATACAGTATTGATTTCATTTTTCCCCGTTAGGTCCCTCCGTCCATTCCCGCCTCGCTATTGGTAGTCTTATTAATGGCAACAAAATAAACTCCAGATACCGAAGGCACATCAGCATTACACTGGGGATCCGTGAGTTAGTTGCAGATTTCCAAGTCTGGGATTCAAATTACTAAGCACAACTTCCAGTCTTACTGTCCGATGACGCAGATTATGGTGTACATCAAGAGTCCGCACCGAGTAGTGAGTTAATCAATCGGAGTATACAAATTCCTTCTCTGTTCCATTTGGGAATACTATAGACACAAAATACAGTTGTTTAGGCAAACTGATTAGGGTCACTGCTGACTGGCTAGCAGTGCGCAATTTACGGTCAAAAAGGATTTGGGAGAAAATTTCGTTTTTGTTAGTCCCAACTAGTATACCTTTTTTTATTAATCCTTGTGGTCCGCCTACGTTTCGAACCTTGAACTTGGTGGCGACGCACTTTTTTGTTTGCTTCTATCCGCGTGATGTACACTCATCCCCTTCGTGTTTGCAACTTGATCGCCAGGAAACTTTGATGTGCCGGACAACTACTTTCATTTTATCTACACTTTGTTGGCTGACGACGCATTAACAGTCTCATTGCACTAAACGTTCAGCCGGACTGTTGGGCTAGAAAGGTGGTCTGTTTGATCAAACAAAGCGTGCAGAACGCTGGGCTGAATCACTGTTTCCTAAAGAGGTAACCGTTTTTTTCTTTTCTACCATACTGGCTGTTATTTTTACTGTTTGTGTAGACACGACAGAATACTCTTTGATTGCTTTGGCTGCGTGATTCTAAAGGCCATGCTTACATACGACATCATTTTATATATGATTATTGTCAAATGATGCCGTTTCCGTCTTTCGTGACCTTTTATCTTCTGATTATTACTTATTTCGGGCTACTAGTTGCTTGATATTATCCTTAGCATGTTACACAGTATGGGCGTTAGTCGTTCCGTTCGTTTTGGGCTCTCTGGTACTTTTGTGTGCCGTTTACCAAGATTGCCACATTGACCGGAGAGGACATCAGGACCGAGGAGTGCAGATCTGGACGAAGTGCCGACAGGCCCTTCTCTGTAGTCCTCATGGCACTAGGGCTACCTGGTCTAATAGGGAAACTAAGGCTTTGACCTATGTCTTGATGTAGACTAATTTACCCTGGAGCAGAAAAGTAAGTTTGGAGAAATGCAGGGAATGTACGCTTCCGGTCCGAAAAATAATTTTGAATGCGAAGAAATTTGTTTTCGATATATCGGTTCAGGCACTCACATATTTAATATTTGGTAGCAAGTATAACTGTCGCTTGTAACGGGTAAATGAGTGCAATAAATTTGATAGCTTGACAACAGACTGGAATTTCTGGCCCGAGGGATGGGTTTGAATGGGTGTATGTGTTCAGCCTTTAGTTTGGATAGTCTCCTCGTCGTATGTCATGTGTTAGGAGAAACTGAAGTAATGTAAAGATGACATTCGTTGTTGCTAACCCAGTAGCAAATGCAGCTGTCTAGGCTAGCTGACAGTCCTTCGGAACAACGCAGGGAATACTCAAGTATCCCCTTTCTCATTCCACTGCCGCCGCAAACAATCACGAGGTAATCGGCCCACTGTATTCATGCCTCCACCCTCCGGTAACACAGTTGCTACCTTCCGGTATGTTACCAATGCACCTCCATATTTAGGGTCTGCCGCTTATCCCCCCTACTTTGATCCAATTACTAGTCGACCATATTTAGAGGCATTCCCTCCACTCCGGTGCACTTTTTCTACTCCCGCACCCCTAAATCCTCACCCGAACTACAATTATCCTCAAATGTGCACGATTTAGCTGTTGGATTTGACTGAGTTTGGAATAGCCGACGATTTGGGCCGCGAGCGACATTTGAAAATATGGGACGACTTCCGACCTGGGTTACGCGACCTGAGAGCTAACAATTACCTCTTTTCTAGCCCTAGTTCGTACTCAACAATAAATCCTTGTTCCAATCGGTTAGCTTGCATTGAGAGCGGATAGCCTCCCGTTTTATGGAAGATTTTTTGAGTCTTCGTATATTTCACCTGGAGATGACAAACCATACTAGGCTTCTTGGGTTTATGTTTAGTAGTCGAAGTGGACGGACGATTAATAGTAAAAAGAAGTTTTACGTAAAGGTCGTCTGCAGCTCACTGCTGGTCAGGCGATAATAAGAAGCTGAATCAATCAAGTGTTCGCAGGGCGTCAGGGATCTCGTCCCAACGCGTTGATATATAGGAAGAGACAGTATGGTGTGTACATACGGGTGAAGGTTTATTACGGAGGGAAACTACAAGTGGCCATCTCGTGGTCACTCCCAGGGATGGGTTTTAGTACTGAAACCTTAACATTAGGAGTGCTATGCGTAGAATCTAAGCCTAAGATATTATGGGACCTTGGGGGCGTGGTCACATGCTGTGTCCATCCTTCAGCGTGCGTGTCAGAAACAAAGTCGAACGGGGTAGGTGGAGTAAATAAAGAGGACCAACAAATTTCGGGGGCATTGAAGTCGCCTGCAATTATTTTACGGCTGGATGGGAGACGAAAATGATAAAGGAATGCTTGGATGAGACGAGAAACATCAGAACTGATTGAGTTTGGTGATCGGTATACACATCCTTTGTTGATTGGGAGATCGGGTAATTGTATGTGAAGCCAAAGGGTTTCAGAGATAAAACCAAGCCTTGGGTGATGGAGAATGGGAGCTTTGTGTAGATGCTTCACGTAAGCTAGGCAACCGCCTCTACGATTTTGTCTATTGGTTTGGCAGGGCGTGTAATCCGCCAACAAAAAAGACGAAGTGGAGCTGTGGTCTGTTGGCCAAGTTTCTATTATCAAGATAATATCGTGAGAGCTTTTAGCTGCTGACAATCTTAGCTCTCTTAATTTATGAGTCAGTGAGCGAGAGTTCAGGAGGAGTAGGGAAAATTCAGTGTAACATTTAAGTCCACGTGATATCCTTGAGGTGGGTTCGGTGGGGATCAAATAATTCACGGATACATTAGGGGTTGGGATAGTGGATAACTGCGATAAGGGAGTGAATTCGGTAACGTTACGTATACTGGTCGGTGAGGGACTATCTTTGTTGAAGATATTTGTGGACTTGAGACCAGGGTGATAGAAGATGCTTGGGAGTTAATGAGCGGGTTGTCAGAGGATGCCGGTATGGGGATGTGGTATCAGTGGGGTGGGACAATGTTAGGTGGCCAAATGGTGACCTTGTTACGGCGGAACTGGCAATCTAAGGGGATGGTGGGGGAAATGCCGGAGAAAACCGCTTAGCAGATATGTACATGAATATTTGAGTATAGGCGTTGCTTTGGAATTCGCAGGAGCGAATGGGGTAAGCACTGGACAAGAGTGGGCTGGGAAAGGGGTCTCATTATAGATTGTGGATCAAAGCGCGAAGCATAGTTATCTAAAGTATGCTAGGCACCCCGGGGGATCCGGGCTAAACTGTAAAAATTATGAGGATAATTGTAGTTAGGATGAGGACTTAGGTGTACGGGAGTAGAAAAAGTGCACCGGAGTGGAGGGAATGCCTCTAAATATGGTCGACTAGTAATTGGATCAAAGTAGGGGGGATAAGCGGCAGACCCTAAATATGGAGGTGCATTGGTAGCATACCGGAAGGTAGCAACTGTGTAACCGGAGGGTGGAGGCATGAATACAGTGGGCCGATTACCTCGTGATTGTAGGCGGCGGTTAGTTGGCCGCCGTGCGTTTATGAACATTCGACTTGGCAGAGCTCATGCCAGGATGGCTTACTTGAGTTGAGTGTGCCGAGAGTGCCAAGCGGCCGAAGTCCGTAGACAGACTGACCCACTGGGTTATCAAAATGGCCAATGAGGCGTGAGGTCGTGTGATCAATTGAATAGGTGAATAGCATGTGCTTCCTGCGGGATTTGACTGATTTAGGCTAGATACCGTGCTTTTGTTTGACAGAAAGACGAGGAAGTGCTTGAGGGCGCATCTGGGATGGGGTACATGCCAATTGGTTTGTGTTAGCCCGAAAAGATATGGGTGAGATGGCAATCATCTGGGTGGTTATACCGTCAGTGGTCCTAGCTTGGGGCACCAGAATTGATAGATTTAGATAAGCACGTTTGCGAGGTGGTTGGGCAGGCGCAGGGAAGTGAGTTTCATCTAGATCTGTCGGTGTTGGTTGCGACCAACGAAGATGATGTCCAGGGTTTACCACTTTCGCAGCGGGTATACGCGAAGGTGGGGTGTCACTACTATCAGTAGATTTATTCACAGATAAGCTAGTGACAGATTTGTGGGATGAAGAGCTTGGACAGGAAATTGAGCGGCATAAGCACGGGAGAGGTCGACTGTGCAAATTGCTTTGAGGTGTAGTTTTTGAGGGGTGTTGAGTAATCACCGCCTGTACGTAGGTCCCGGTAGTGGCCCTCGGGCACGGGGTAGCCGGAGATGTTGGGCGATGGAGTCTGCCGCAGGAGGAAGGTAGGTTATTTGAAACCACGGCAGTAGGCTCAGAATTTGGCCCTTCAGGAGGAGCCCGTACTGGCAGCGTGCCGGTCAGAGGGGGAGCCCCGGATAAAACCGAAGTCTTACCGTTCTGAGAAGTTGCGCTTAATTTCTGTGGTCGTAATATATTTTTCTGGAAGGTAGTTTTATCTGTAAAGATCTTGACATTTTTATAAGGCGTGCAGTTGGCTATGGTTACCTTGTTTTATGTCTACTGCTTAGCAGATAGTTCGTCACGAAATTGGAATAAAATTGAACAGTTATTTTGTGGGACTTCCTCCGGAGTCTAAAGCACAGACAAGAGTGGTGGGTAATACTACAAGCACTGAGTATGGTAAATTCGACCGGTGGCAGTGGGATGCTGTCGGGTACATTAAGGACAACAGCGTTCCCCGCATTCGCGATGCGTTTGTGGGATTCTTTATTTACGGAATCAAAGGAGCACCCGGTTGCACCGAGATTGATGGCATTAGTGCCATTGGAAAGGTCAATAAGGCTGCCCTAATGGGGACAGTTTCAACGACAACTTTTCGATCTGTCGGACATTGATTTCTAGGTCCGTTAATCTGTCTGAGACATCCAGAACCAGAATTACTAAATATATCAATATGCGGGACTGAGCAATTTTTGGTGGAAATCAGGGTTTTAACGGTTTTCTGAGCACAGCGGTGCGGCGCTGGCGTCGCTTTTTTCAGCAGAAGACATCTTAGAGGTTGTCATAAGTCAAGAACGTCTGTAGGGCTATGAGATGCCACTAAAGTTTAGTAATTTCCTGACAGACAACGGGATGGTGTCACGGAGTGTGGGAGCATGTAAGCAAAAAGATAAATAGACAGGCCAACTGGCAAACTTGCTCCTAAAAGTAAATCGATAGACGGATAGAATATGTGGTTAGCAGCACCAAGGCGTTTAAAATAGTTCCATGCCAGAGCTGAAAATGTATCAGTCCAGGCTTGAAATAAATATTGACAGAATAGCCGGCGAGAGATGAGGTCAGAGGTCAATGCTCAAAAACATCTAGGTAATATTTCCAACTTGCTCCACTCTTGCGCTTATCAATGAAAACCTAGGGTCTCTTGATAACTGGTGTTCCATGTGGCTTACGAAGTTCTCTGCTGACAAAAGCTCCCTGATAAAATCAATGCCATGTTCCTTCGGGCGCCCTCTCTATAAACGGCATGCCAATCCTTGTATCCCACACAGTTAAGGGCTCAGGGTTACAATACTCCTGCTCTTTCAACTTCCACGAGCAGGCCCACCATCAGACCGCTATAGCTAGGAGAACCGCCACAATGTTCTTAAGGGCATTCCGCACTGAAGACTGCAGAATTGTCCCCCTCAAGTCCCATGCTCGGCCCCACCTCGAGTACTTCCCGATTATCGTTGCGCATATGCGTAAAAATCGATCGAATTGCAAACGAGAATGTGCAGCGCGCATTCACTAGAAATCTCCTAGGTCCTTCATCTAGCTTAAACTACAGGGCCAGATGCGAGCTGCTTGGACTTGAACCACTGTGGCCTCGTCGGGTTAAATTAAACCCTACATTTCTCTTTAATATTTACCTTAATAATGTCCACTCTACTACAAGCGTCAAACGCGACGCCGGTAGTCCTCCATATCCACTTCTTAGTAGATACTACTCGTTAAGAATACCCCTGACTCGACTGTCGATCAGGGCTAAATTCTTCACAGTGTCCTGCTCTAAATTGTGGAACAAACTCCTTAGTTTCCTGTGGTCGTGCCCCAATTTAGTTTAGTTCAAAACCCAGCTGGCAAAATTACTAGATGTTCAGTTCTTAATTAACCTGACACGAGCTAACATTGGACTAGACGAGGCTTAAAAACATGGGATAGAATTTTAGTTCGTGACCGAACCTTTGCTGAGATCACCATCAGGGATTCGGCCTCACCTCTAACTTCCTCACCTTATCACACGTCCCCACCAATGCACATACTGACCTCTTCACCGGTGGCTTGAGCAACTAACTCCTGAAATTCTCCCAATGTGGGCGAACGAAAATGTCAGCATACTTATTGTTGGATCCATGCTCTTATCACATCCTGTGATTTTAAACACCAGCCTGTGTACTTCTCGCTCTACATGCCACCTTATCCCCTTTACGGGCTTGGCAGAGCTGAATAGGTCGTTCTTGGCGGCCCCTAAATTTCATCTACGCTTAAAACTGCTACCGTTGCTCATTCTAGTTACCACACTTTACGGAATAGATGCACTATGTTGCAGGTATTTTTTCGCGATCCAGTAATCACCATAACCCCGAGCTGGCACCCAAGCCAGGCTACTTTTCTCTTGTGTTTCAGATTTTGCATCCGCAGCGGACGCGCTGCTAACGCTCCCGTCCTCGTGCTGGCGATTCCGAATCTGCTACCTTATCATTCCCGTCAGGAACCCGTTAGTTAGAACTGGCGCTCGAGTCCCGGCCCGGTAAACGGTAACTACGCGGAATATCGCACCGGATATCTCAACTCGCATTTCTGCGTTTGCTGCTGTCTCCGGAACGGCTTGCTTACCTCATATTCCTCACCAGTACTGCTGACTAAGATCAAAAGATGCGACGACATAAATGACAGCATAGAAGACATTCTTGGCTATTGTATTTAAGGAGTGTTCATAAACATAAACTCTCCTATCTGACGCGCCCCTCGATACAGCTTACCACCATCCGTATGCAGATAGTATCAATATCCTTGGAGTTCCTTATCCAAAGCTTCACAAATTTCCTCCGGATACTTTGATACAATCTTTCTCCGCTCTCAGTATTTTTTGGCCATTTTTTGTCAACTACGTATCTCATTCAATTTACCTGACGTTCCGCCTGGCTTTTACCACTTCCATGCAATTACCGCATTACCACTGCTTGTCATCTCTTCGGCTTAACCATTCTGTCCATTACGTAATGCTCCCAACGTTTGGAGTCTCTAGCCCTATATCAATATCCACCGTCGGGGTTCGTCCATGTTGTGCGCCAGCAATCAGCACATTTAGTGCACTTAAACACGAAATGGCTCGTAGTCCGCTGCTTGCAAACAGTCCCAGGAAATTATTTTTCGGTTTTGAAAATGAAGTTTTCTATTTCTTTGCTTTTCACTGGCATGCTTGTACTTTCCCTGTTGCTCTGCAGTATCTCATTTCACCTTCCAGTGTGCTTCTGCAATAACTCAATATTTCTCCCACCATCTCATCCCATTTGACTTCTATCATCTACATTTCCTGTGCATCATCCTCCTAAAAATTTGATCTTGCCTTGCGCATGCCTCTCGCAAATTGAGAAATGTACAGTATTATTATTATTGTGCTAAAATGCTACAATAACACCCTAAACTGCCAAAACAACGATGAGAACAACTTACAGCGAGGGCGGTGTACCACGGAAATGCGAACACATCACCCATCCAGTGACCATTTCTGGTAGCAGATTGCACTGACCACAAGCCGTCCATTGCCTTATGTTTTACGGTAAAACGCGTAGCGTAAGACTGAATCTGTTCATTGTGTTGTGGCCTATTCCGTCGTTCGATCCAGGGTAGACCAATTAGAAAAGCCAGCATCCCATTGAGACGTCTTACATCTCATTAACTGATGCAAAATCGACGGAAAGCATATTCACAAGCATAGGACAGCGATTCCGGACAGATGGTGTGATCCTGCACCCCGAGTATCAGGTTAGCGATACTGTCCTCTAATGAAATGCTGGAGTACATAACCAAGCCTGCCTGTTAAGTTAATGAAGAAATATACCAATGTGCACTTACACAATGGAACGCGTCATTTACCTCAAATACTGCAAGTGTGCAAATCATCTCCTGCTGCGTTCAACGAGGCAGAGGACCTGTGGGGTTACCTTGTATTTACAGAGCTCCCCAGACAAATGCAAATCAGGAGTTAGCTCTGATAATGATGCTACCGAATTTGATGAGGTCACCACGATTAGCTGTACTGGGCGAATTTACCATCGCTGAGATCAACTTAGCAGACGAAATCGAACCTTGAGGTACCAGCTGTAATGAGATTTGGCATAGCCACATATATATAGCCTGACTCAGCACGTGATTCCAACAGCCAGGTGTAGAGAGGGGCAGCAGTCGTCGACGCCAGACACGATAAAGATAACTGCCAGTAGTAATGGAACAGCCACTGGTCAAAAATGGTCACTGTGCACCTCAGGTTGATAAGATTGCAAGGCCTGCGGCACCAGATGTCAGCTTCTCAGAAATTTGGCATGATTCAATGGAGGGGTACCTGAGGAATATGGCAGCATGAATTCGCCGGAACCCAGACACTACTGCTCCATCACTGGGGGACACATGGGCTGCAATACGAAGCGGATTACTGCGGCTAACTGAAAACTCTGATCCCTTAGTGGCGCGGTGGCAAAAGTGCCCTCCACCGTGGCAAAAAAGCAAATTAAAATGAATTACTGAATTTTGAGGACGGTTTTCACTGGAGCAGCCGTAAGTCCAATAGAGCATAGGCCACAGATGCAAATTATTTGACCACAGCGCAAGCAACTCAACAGGACGCCAAATCTCAGTGTGAAACGAAATTAACCCGGAATGCTATGAATCCTTCCAAGACGTTCTTATAATAACAGCAACAACAGTTTAAACGGTCATTCGGAATCCAAGTTTGAAGTTGAACAAAGAAATGCCTGGTATGGCATATTTCTTGAAAACGCCGAGGTATAGCTCCATGATCAAACGCCACAACGGTATGACACAACCCATCACGGAGAATGGCTAATAGATGGAGGTAAAAGCGGATCAATTAAGATTGCATATGTTTAAGAGCAGGTTGACATGAGTAATTTTTAACATTTTTCAGGGCTTAGATACACAAGTAGTGAGCATCGCACGCACAAAATTCCATTGGAGGACAGTGGCAGACGGCAAGGTATGGCTGAAGCGCTCAAAACTTACCAAGTTTATTCAACGCCCACGGAAGTTAATCTGTGTCAAATAAAATCAAGAAATCATAATCTATACAGGAAACACTGCTAAACCTGGCTAAAGTGACAGGAAGAAAGGACGGAAGTGGACAACGGAGGGGCACCATCAAAATCGGGATGGAACCTAAAGGTCTTCCATTGCACAGTGCCTTCTGCAACCAATGAAATGAATAAAATCCGTTTGGATGTGTGGTGTAGAGCTGAACAGTGAGGTGGATAATGATGAAGTGTCGCCTGAGGGTGCGGTGAAAAAAATCGCCGCCAAATGCTGGCAGGAAAACGAAGAGTAGTACGCAATACGTCAAATAAATTATCCAACGAATGTGTGAAATGAGATTGGACCTTTTTGGCTCCTTTTACTGGGTGGACCAGATTGTTGGTAGTCACGTTGTAGATAGTGGCCCGAGAGGAAATTGGGGAAGGCATCTAGAATTATGACGATAATTGAACAGTAGCGTTTATATGTATGCGTTTTGTCAAATGTTCAATGACTATGTGATGGGCATGTTAGACGCAGCCAGATCAGACTATGTAGTCGACGAGTTTTGTATGCTCACAGCGCCATGCCGTGGGAGATCACATTATGGGGCCTCTAGTTCCGAGCAGACTTTTGGCGGGGATGGCAAGTTAATTCTGGCGAATCATGCTGTTTAACGTCATCGTCCTGATTCAGCGTGACCTGCAAAGTAGATTTCCTGACCGTCCAAAGAGGCGTCCACGGTGCGTCTATACAGTCTGAAATAATGAAGGAAACGGCAGTCTGAAAAGTGTCCCAGCTGGGGGGTTGTGGTGAGTGGCAAAAAAAGACGTAAATAGGTAAATAATAGGACCGAAAAGTATGGAAGTAAATGGAAAGCAAGGATGATAGTTTATTGGCACGTCTGTCAGTTGAAAAGCGTTGGGAATATTGGTGTGCTAAGGGTAGATCCCCCCATAACATGTCTCCAACTATTCCATCTACTCGGCGGTCAGAGAGTGGTAACCTAAGATGTTTTTCATACAGCACTAGTATATAAGCTTCCTTCGCGCTTTTAAATGGGATGGCATGGAAACTGCAGGCTAAGTAGAAATAGGGGGTATGGGTCGAAGCTTGGGGTTTGGATAGCGTGACGAAGTTGGTCGGATCAGGCAGTATGATACCCATTTAGGATCTCGATAATACGAAGGTTAACGAGGTGAGAGAAATCCAAGTGGTTACGTTGATGGGCGAAGTTTAAGAAGAAAGATAAAGGAAGATCATCGGTTGGTAAGTAGCCACAGGGGGAAAATCGCTCGCCGTCAGTGACTCAAAGCAGTACTGCGAAGGTTGGATGGGGGCTGTCAGCGATAAAGTTTACAGACAACAAAACGGATTAGGGACTACATCGGAGGATTTGCCGCCAGCTGGTTACGAATGAACAATACTGGTAGAACAATGGCGCCCTTCAATTATGAATGTATTATATCAAGTGTGTATTTGTGGAAGAAGAAAAGGCGAAGAGATTGTTGAGGAGTTCGGATGTGATGATATGACGTATGTAGTAGAGGACATGAGCATACGCGTCGGCGTGCACGTGAGGGTCAGGGAAGATTGGGCGGAAATTTAGGTAGCCGGGATCACGGATACATGCGGAGACCTGGGAACCAGCGGCATATCATGCAAACACGAAAATGTGTGAGTTCTCCTATTGCAGAAACGGGCCTAGGCTTATGGGGGACAAAGCCAATGCTGACGGGAGTCCAATTTCCCGTCATAAAGGTTTCAATTGCTTTGTATTTATTTTTTCTAACTAGGGGGTAATTGAGCCCATAGAGGCACCTTTTATGACTCTTCTGCCAAACCATGCCTTTCTGCCTACTGGCAATTTCTTTGCAACGGCTGTAGGTGGTCCATTTTCCATTGCTTTGTTGCTTTCGCAACATGAATTTCACTGCACAGGGCTATGAAGACGGAGGTCCGCAAATGGTGTTGTAGTACCCGT
The DNA here is from genome assembly GCA_008360955.1 of Fasciolopsis buskii. Classification (NCBI taxonomy): domain Eukaryota; kingdom Metazoa; phylum Platyhelminthes; class Trematoda; order Plagiorchiida; family Fasciolidae; genus Fasciolopsis; species Fasciolopsis buskii. The sequence continues at coordinate 16,209 of LUCM01004563.1, read as the reverse complement.
GCCTGAGGATATAAACGAAGCCACGACAAAGTTTGATCGCGTCTCATGACTCACAGCGTCTTCTAGGTAGGTCAGGTGAGGGGAACATAAATTATAAGTATAAAAGACGATTAGCTGTTATGCTATGATTGAAGGGCCGCGAGGTTCAATAGCAGATGTGACGTAATGAATGTCACGAGAGGGAACGAAGTAAAGGAAGAAAGCAAATACTAAATTATTGGGCAGAAGAATTGTATTGCATCTTCAAGAGAATGCACTGTGGTATTTTGAGGAATTAGGAGAAGGATAATGGAACGGGGTGTTAACATAGAGGACATGGCAACTCCGGCATGTCCAATGTCACGCTTTTATCGCATCTAGTGATACCTGGTCCAGGTTTCATCATACGTATTGTGTGGTGAAGGAAGGAGTCAGCACAAATTTCTAGAAATAGATGGCTGACTGAAAAGCACACTCTTTCAAGCCATGGGTGTTGGACGGATGAAGGACTTGGGTTGCACTGCGGTAAGCATATAGGGCAGCCTTAAAACCGGATTGGTTCTGTATGCAGAGAGTGCTAATATGAAGTTTTTTCCAAAGCTCAGAATGAACAAAGATATGCGATCTTAAAAAATATTTGCTAATATACGTATGAACAGGTAGAGACCTGTGACGTAGAGGGCAGTCTAGAGGCTGGCAGAGGAGAATATCGTTGGTTTGGTGGAAAATGAAAGCATGTTCACTAGGTTATATAGAGAGGCCGGGTTAATTTCAAGTCACCATGGCCAAATTGGCTCAAGTTTGAGGACTGAAGAATGTTCCTTGTAATTTGGAGTCCTTAAACAACCAGTGCTCAGTGAAGCGTCCCTGAATACTTTCAATGGAAATCTTATCCGACTTTGACATGCTGGAGTACATCAAAGTGCCTTACTCAAGGAATGGTCGAACGTGTTTTATAAATGCATAAGATGCCGCCGAATAGATACGTGTTGCCAGAAGTTAGACTTATATTTCGTCTAGCTTTAGCCGACTGTACACCTACATGCCCTGAGAAATTTAGAGGGGCCGAGTGATTGGGACTAAGGTCAAGAGTTGCGGTTCTACATGCGACAGGAATTCCGAGTAGTAAAATTGTATCTTCAATTAGTGTAAGCCTATATGTGTGCAGTTCGCTCTTGTTGATAGACAGGCTCATCATCCAGGAGGCACACCAGTCGTCTAAAGCAGACAAATCGGCAAAAATGTCTCTGATCGCAGTACTAACTTTATCAGGCTTAACAAGGTTAACTATTTTATGCCATAAGCAAACAGGAAAGCGACGCCTTGCGATATTGACTTTGGTTCTTCAGTGTACCTGGGGCTATGGAGCTGGCGAAATATTGATTGAACACCTAAACCATGTCTTTTGAGTTTTCCACCGACCCACCACTCAATAAGAGTAGATAGTTCACCGGAGCCTTGCATCATGGGATCTTTACAAAGTCCTGGATGGGTTGTACAGTGATTTTGACGCATCACCGCCTTAGCTTCTTCCTCTATAAAGAGAGATCCGCTTGCGTGAGAGACAGTGTCGGCCAGACGGAGCAGAAGAATGAAATTGGAAAAGCGCCGGCGTTGTAACATCAAGGAGTGGTGTGTTGTCTGTTTAAGGTTTGAGCTCAGGTTCACCATCGATAACTAGTGTTTTAGAGGTTTAGGTTTATGCCAGACATTTTAGGTTCACGAGAGCATGAGAGATCTCTGCGGCCTACTGAGGAAGCCATGGAAGGTGGTAATATGCCGACGCTTTCGGAGGTATGTGGTAAAGAAGATGGTTATGGGCTGTCTGAGTCGGCAGTTGCCCGTGGCAGAGGTGGGGCCACATTAACTGGCGTGGATACTAGAATACTATCCATGCCAGGTGGCCTGGGAGAATTTCATTTTGCTGGAACTGTTTTTGGTTCTCGCTTGATTGCATTTCCAGAGCCTCCCTCTGACTGAGGGATTCTTCCGGGGTGCTTTGAAGGACTTGAAGGAGGTGGATTCCGCTATCATAGCCACACTCTTCAAAAAATGCTTCGCGGTATTGGGGCTATGGAATTGAGAAAGTAATGAAAAGAATCAATCTAGCACTGGTTCACGTTGTCTAAACCAGTGGCAGGGATGCCCTTCGAACGAGTCTAAAGGAATGCCATCAGGAAAAGTTAAAAACTACAGCATTAGAAGCTCTTCGGTTTTTTTGCTTAATCTCTGAGGGTATTGAGGCCAGAGCCCGACAGACACTAGCGAGGTTTTGCGTAATGTGGCTTCAGGCCATTTGGTTAGGTAAATGAGAGGATTTAGCTCTGTGATCACTGGTTCGACCAGCAAAATGTTTTTGGTTTCCCCGTGAATCATTTGCTTCATTTTTCGCACTTCCTTATTAGTCTCCGCAAACGCATCCGTGACACTAACAGTGCGTGTTGGAGGCCCGCGGATTGATTGAGAGGGTGTGGATGCGGTGCGTCTGGCAGATACGATACTGGTACGCTTTGGCCTGGAGATCCAAATTTTGATAAAGAGCTTAGATGTGTATAGCTGAGTAGCTGTGTGATTAAGGAGGCATCCCTAGATGCCAATAGAATTGCCGGATTCTAGAGAGTGATCTGGGCTGGTAGACTTTGACCATTCAAATCAGGCGGAGTCTTAATTGAGATAGCAGTAATAGCATTGATGCAGTCGAGGAATTAAGCAAAACAACCAAAAACTAATGCTTAATAGAAAAAACATTGATAATTCTTTTGGAGAAGACTATCTGCGATACGAACGATTTTTGCCATGATCCTTAATTATAAGCAACTAGAATACCACGCTGACACCAAGGGGAGCTAGAAACAATGGTTAACAACTGTGGCAATACGACAACAGGACGAAACTATCAACCAGTCTAAGTTTCGTTTTGATTTTGGGTGATAGGACGGTTACGATAAAAGCGGGACTGGTAAACGGGATAATGAGTTGACAGGACGCTAAATGCAGTGAACCATTGAAAATATTTAAGCTTACAGATGGAATTGGTGGTGTACGAAATAATGGCGATTAACTGAGCCTCATCTGGCAGCTGTGTCGCAGTTAAATATTAAGCAAATGATCAGCAGAACTGTTAGGCGGGAACCTTGTACAAATAAAATATTCAGAAAAATCTTGCAAATTGCTCTGAATAGGAAAAATCTCCAAAAGTGTTTTAACAACCACAAAATTACCCTGGTTGACTGAAATACAATGAAAACAACTCACAGCGAAGGATCGTGTAACGCAGGCGCTAGGGACATACATGTACTCATTTGAGTCACCAAAGAATCTTGCCTGAAAGCGCGGTAAACATTTACAATATAATACTGATGACAGGCTTGGGAGAGTCAAAATTTAAACCTGGATTATTTGCCCGACAAGATTCTTGGGGATTTCAGCGGTTAATTATTAGTGGTGGTCTGTAAGACATTTTGCGTTGAGACGCATTAAGAAGCTTGCCGTAGGCGTAGATTTTTGCATGGAGGACGGTGGCACATAATGAGATATGGCCAAAATCTCTCAAATGCAAAAATCTGTGTAATGAACAGATGAAAAGCCAAGGAGGAAGGTAGTAAAGCGTCATAGGGAGGTAAAAATTTGGTTCACCAAGAACACTTCGGGTTTGTCGATGTAATTCGGAAATTGGGGGCGTGACAGTGCTTATTGCCCCTAAATTAATTATCTAAACCCTACCGTACATAGCATGACCCTTAATAGTCAAGCGCTTCTCATCAAACTTTTAAAGACTCCACAGGCATCCATCGAATATATACGGTCTAAAAAGACCACAGGTGCATGCGCAAGAACCTTAAGAAATGACTAGAGTATGTCTGCCCCTGCGAATAAATAAAAAGCTAAAAACATCTCTCACTCTCTGAAACCCCGTACAGCCAGATGTAATCCGACGGTTCCGTGACTTTCCACTGGACCAGGATGGTATTCGAACTATATAGGTTAAATTAAAATCAAGGCGATGTGCTGTGGGTTTTAGGGATCTAATTACAAACAGTTCGTCAGTAACACACGGCATCCACGCAGCAGCTGCCCAACGTACCGCAAATGCCCATATGCTTAAACACAGACACTCCTGATCCATCACTTAAGGAAACTTGAACTGTAAAACGATAGGGATTACTCCGGCTAACTGAGGACTCGCGCCACGGAGGGATGAGTGTCGCCTACTCTCGTGGAGGTCCAGTACTCCTGGATGCGAAGGCCAATCCAAGGAGGCACCACGCACACTTCAGTCTAAAAAGGCTGCGCACGGATTGGAAAAAAATGGAGACAGCTAAGCGGACTTGCACTTTTAAGAGTAAGGATGTAACGGAAACCCTCGTCTCTTATTTACTAGCACTTACCGCCAGGCACAACGCGAAGTTTCTGTGATCCCATAATAAATTTTAAGGGTGACTGAGCTAGATACGAGTAATAGTGAAGTGCCGCCGGCTTGATAAAAGTTAAACAAGTACAAATTGGGAGCGTCAGACGATATCCATCCAGCAACTGCCCAAACTCTTGAAGTTTTTTCTTTGAAGGCTTGTAGCGAATCTTTGCAGGGCCTCCCAGGGGTTAAGAGAATTTCTGGCTCCTTGGATAATGGCTGCGTTAGTGGTAGTAAATAGGTCAGTTTGTCGTAAAAGTGCTAACAACTACCAGTCAGCCAATGCGACTTCGCATTGTGTGCAAGCTTGGAACGAATAAATATGGACCAACTATGCTCATGTTGTGTAAACAACAGGATGTTGACTTCGGCACAGCATAGTCATTCGAGATCACTTGTTACCAGAGGAACTTCTGTAGGCTTAAGGATGAACTAACTCGCTTCAAGGATGGAGGCAGAGCAATGGAGACCTGTTATCCAGGCTTTCTGAAGGCTATTGATTCCGTAAGCCATTTTCTGCCGGACCATAAACTCCTATCCTTCGGTATAGTTGGATCAGCCAGGCTATGGGCGAGGCAGTTTCCAAGCAAATGTAGCTTTAACGTTCGTGTGGGTAGCTACAAATTCGGATCAAAAGATGCCAAAATTGGAACACCTCAGAACTCCACGACTGGATCATTTCTTTTTCTTTTATTTATTAGTGACCTGGCCCAGTAACTGGATAACCCTAGTCACATCATTGCAGATGATGTCAAGGTAGAAGAAGGATGTTTACCTCAGAATTCAAAATCGATCAAAAGATGGTTGGCTTGCTGTGATCTACAACTGAATATTGACAAATGTCAACTGCTGGCAGCAAACATTGACCAAATTAGCGATAGAAGGCTGCTTTCGTTATCAGAATTCAAGGGCGTAGGAATTATAGCCGCGCATGAACTTGAGCGGCATAGGGAGTGTAAGGTGACGCCCAACAAGGCCAGGGAAATGCTGGCTACACTTCCTGCGACAGTGTTGAGCAATCAGAAGGATTCCGTCCTCCATGCCGGGACTGCCTACAATCTTGGGTCCCACAATACCGCAACGGTGTGAACGGCATGGAAACGGTCCAAAACCTAGCAACGAGAACGGTGCCTTGGCAGCTTAAAGAATCCGGGAAATGGGCATCCGTGAGGTGAAAATTAGACGATACAGGGAATAAGTTATGTAAGCATTTAAGATAATGAAGTACCAAAGAGCCGTAGAGGCTGACGATTACTTTGAGGTTTCTTTCATAGTTGACGCAATAGAGCAGTCAAAAGTCACTACGGGAGCAAGTGCCGAGCATGCGAAACCCCGTCCTTTCAGCGGCCGAAAGGACGGACGGCGGCAGTTATGGAGGTCTACAAAAATGCTGCAAGTGTGGGTAATAAACGTCCAGAGCTGCAATTCAGGCCTCTGGATGTAGATGTGGTGGCTGTCCCTGGGACCTGTTTGCTGACGGGGGAGGGTGACAATAATTTAATGGGGCGGGATTATTCATTCTTTAAAATGGATATAGCGGATGGGAAAATAGCAGATGGCACCCTGATACTAGTGGCTGAAAAGTACGAGGCACAGGGGGGCCACAACCTGCATACCCCAAGCATGCAATCTCTGGAAGCAATCACCGCAACTGGCGGCTCGGGGGTCCCATTTGTAGGTGTCTGCTGTAGCCCGGGGTCGACGCAGGTGGAGGACAGGGAGCTGTTTCGCTTTCTCAGTGTGATTTCAGGGTCTCCGGGCAAGGTTTTTGTACTGGGAGATTTCAACGCCCCTGGGATTGACCGGGTTTCCAAGACAGCCCCGGAAGTTATCTTTGGCCATCAACTCTTGCAGTTTGTATAGGACAGTGGGATGGTTCAAAAAGTTATCCAAGCGACTAAGTAGAGGCTCGGGCAAGTATTTTTAACTCTTGACCTGGTGCTAATGAGAAAACCGATTGATATAGAAAGACTTGAGTTGGACGATCCAATAGGCAGGAGTGACCCCGCTGTAATTCGTAAGGGACTGAGCCTGTAGGGACTGGAAACAGCCGATAATTATGGCAGGAAATTATCAGGAGGGATAAAAGTAGGCTGATGGAACCGGGTCTACAAACTCGGAGGGAAGTAGAGAGATGCAGCAGTTTCCAGGATCGTCAGTGAGAGGTAATTAAGAACGACCTGGTAGCAATAACAGACTCGGTCACACCCATCCACAGAATCAAGCGAAAGGGGCTGCCATCATTGTGGAGGAGTAGGATCATGAGAGCCATAACGCGGGTTTTCATGGGGTATAAGGACACAGGGCTGCCGAGAATACCTAAGGCACAAAGCGCCCATTTCAGCGTGGGGGCGGCTGCCTTGTGTATGTCCGAAATTCACTACCAGCCTCATTATGCCAAGGCCTCAGTTAAATTGGGTTCCGGATACCTCGTGGCTTAGGGCAGACATTGTTAGAGAAAACCTCCTGATGATATGCGTATACCGCCCACCAGGCCCTTGTAGGAACAATTTCCTACTTCTAAATGACGCAATCAACTCTTTTTCCAACTTACCAGGTCCCAAAATCGTGGCAGGAGACTTCGATACTCCAGGCGTTTGCTCATCAAATTTCACCGCTCGGAACTCCTTGATCCCTTTCGTTATTAACATTCAGCAAGGTGAGTAGATGCAACACGTAACTGACCCGACTAGAAACAGAAACATCCTTGACCTTATCTTTACGACTGGATTAACATCCAATGGAAGCAGTTTCCCTGGATGCGATCATCTGCCTGTCAGCTGTACATTCATACCGCCCTTCCATAGTAGCATGCCATCTCCAACCGCTAGGCCCTAATTAAGTGCAAACCGGGATTGCTTGCCAACTCTGCTGCGCAGTAGCAATTGGGACTCCTTTCTAGCGACTGAGGTGCAAATAGCAACTGACAAACTTTATTCAACCCTGCACAAATGCCCAGACAGTATCATGCCCGCACGGACACAAACGCTGCCAAAAAAGAACAGCTACAGCCGACTAAGCTACAACATCGCCAAACTTCAGGAAATCTTTCCTGGAACCGGAGACATTTCTTTGTTTCTGCGACTGAATAGTCTCTCATAAAACTGTAAACGATAATAGACTCCTGTAGTAAAATGCAAGAATTACGTGCTTTAACCCAGTCCAACCCACAAGCAGCTCTGGCACAACTAGGTAAGTCCAGACTAAACGACGCCAGATTCTCGGCTATTTCTATCCACCAACTCACCTACAATAACACTTATCTCGACAACCCCCAAGAAATCGCCTAGGCATTTGGCAGATTGTTTGCCTCATCTCTAACACCTGATACCAATCTTCCAAACTTATATCTACCATGCCTGACATTGGAAACATTCTCAGCGGTTTCTTTCTTACCGAAAGAGATAGCTTCATTAGTGGAAAAAACGAAGGTCAGCTAGCACCCTGGACCAGACTCGTTACCTCCAGCCATCTTTACGCTAAGGGAGAGATATTTCAATATTGTTGACAAACATATTCAACCTCCCTGTCCAATTTGACACCTTTACCTCGCAATGGAAAACGTGTCATAGCTCCAACACATGAGAAAGGTACACGACTAGACCCAGCCAAATATAGACCGATCAACCATACCCCGATTGCCTCTAGAATCATGGAGCGCTTGATTAAAAAACAGCTCACCGCATATCTTATTGATCACAAACTTGTCAATACTAGTCAACATGATTTTCTCCAAACGAAATCTTGCGCTGCGTGTATGACTGATTGCCTAGATACAATCACAGTGGCTGAAAAAGCCGGAAAATCGGTGATAGTAGTTTATCTGGATATGACAAAACCTTTGACATAGCATTGTAGGCTGATAAAAAAGATCGGATCCTATGGGATCACCGACTCTATGCTGCCATGGTTTACGTAACATCTTTCATCCAGAAATCAGGTAGTGAAAGTAAATAGTTTCACCTCCCACCCCGGACCAGTAACTGGTGGTGTAATTCAAGGCAGTGCACAATTCCCCCTGCTGTGCCTTTTGTACGTGAATGATGTCTTCATCGTTGTCCGAAACGGTGTTCCTGTCCTATTCGCCGATGACATCAAAGTCATTTACAGCCTTCAGCCTGGGGCTGCCGGCTCTGTTGTCGCCGAAATAAACCAAGACACAATATCCCTCAACAATTGGGAAAACAAACGAATGATGAACTTCTCAGCCAAAAACGCTGCGTCTTTTGCTGCAAGTGCACCTTATCCACGAGGACCTTCGAAAAAGTGGTAGTCAAATCATCCTCATAAGCTAAAAGGTTCGTGACTTTTGTTTAAACTACTCCTGCAGCTTCAACTTTTCGAAGCACGCACTTACTCAGATTGCGAAAGCAAACAAAATAGTTGGGTTGCTACTTGGGACTTTCGAGCTGAACCTGAGCAATTACATCTCTTCAAAACACACTTTTGACCGATTCTAGAGTACTGCTCTCTAATCTGCTCTAGCAGTGCAACAGACTCGCAATCAAAAGCGTTCAGCTTGTATTTAAGAAGCGGATAGTAGGCATTTTGTCAAATCTAAGTTGCATGGAACGACGTTAAAGAGTGAATTTTGAACCTCTGTTGCTTCGCCGTGCGAAAGCAAACTTAAAATTCTTCAATAGTCTCATCAGCGGTAAAATTTGCACTTCAGCCCCTCAGTTCAGAAATCAAACTCCCCACTCACTTGGAAACATAAAGCTCGTCACCACAACTGATATAGAAAAAACAAGCATTAGAGCGAAAATGCAACTATGAAATATCGTTTCTTGTGGAACACATTGCCTCAACATTTGCGTCTTCTATCGTCGCCTAACATCGCCTTCAAAAACGAAGTCCGCAAACCGCTGACTGTTCAAACACTCATTCGTATATACAACCATTATATCTCGGAGACTCAGGCATACAAAGTCGGTTTAGGATTTTAAGTTACTACAGTAAAGTATCCAAAACTTGGATTTCAGCCAACAACAATGAATAACATTGAGGTCCGTGATGGCAGAAGGATGCCGGATTCTATGACAGCTATAACCGCAATTAACACTCCTTATATTGGTCTTCTCACCTCGGATTTCTCTGCTCCCGATTTACTCTGCCAACATAAACGATCCTGTCTTCATGCTGGGTATTGTCGGAACTAGTTTCTCTCCTCGTAGAAATTTCATCAGAGGAAACGCTGCAGGTTCTCTTTACTCTTCCTACCTACTCATCTTGATCCCCATTAACCTGCTAACGCGAACGAGGTAGACTCCTTTCCTTTAAGTACCCAGCCCAGATCCATTTATAAAATGGGAAAATCCGTCCAAGTCACACAGATCATGTGAGTCGCTTATGCAACACACAAGTCCACATTAGTGAGTTTCAAGCAGCTCTCGTTAATGAAAGCAAGACAAGGCGTTGACGATGACAGAGCCCTACGTACAGATCTGTGTTTCACAGCATAAACCACCATCCTCGGTGTGCTTGCTTATCCCCACTTTTGTTTTCTTTGGTCCGTACATGCGAGAGCCCAAATGACTGCGGCAGGTTCGCTTCAGCACCTCCGAACGTGGGAAAAACAGACCACCCCAGCATTCGCGAAAAGAAACATGACGCGGAAGATTAAGGTCAGGCGAAGGAACTGTGGAAAGTACCGATATGGGCTCAACCATTACTCTGGTAGAAAAAAATAAGAGAAAAAGTCTCTGTTGGATCAAGTTGACACCAGCAACCAAAGCACACTGGGGCTACAAAGGAATGGGCCACTTTCTACAATGGATATGTATGCCATCGGCCCAGACCTGACCCTGCGAAAAGGCAAGCCCACACTGCCCCTGTTCGGTAAATAAGCGCTTGGCTACTTTGTTGGACGATCTGGGGAACTAGCACATCGGACTATCCACTTATGCCTCCCCACCACCCCTCTATTTTTCAATATGCCCGTGTTCCCCCAACCGCACACCTGGTACGTATGGTGACGTCCAGAATAGCCGCCTACATACTCCTTTCCTAATTATTCATGCACGCTTACTAAAACTACTGTTACAAGTTTCTGTCGTCTTATTCAAACACAAATCACTGATCCCAAGGTTCTTGTGCTTCTCCCATCGTTTCTTTCTATGACTTCTCGTAACAAATCCTGTTCTGGCATCCAGCCCACGCTGCCATCCGCACCCCTTTTAAATATGCCCTTTCCTGGCAATTGGATGCAACACAAATTTTGCGGTGGATCACATGCACATGCTCCACCGCCAATAACTGATCATGATCGGTTATAACTGTAGCATGTAAATCAGCTCCGTAGACCAGACGAGTTCCACAAACAGAACTAGAGGCGGCCTTATTCCCTAAACGCTGCGCTAGCCGTCATATCAGACCACTGTAATCTGCATCTGAAATGTCAGAAGATAAAAGAGGAACGCGCCACCAATAGGGACCATGAAGCCTGGGACTGACTGGGTAATGTATCTTATAGGAATTAAACGGACGGTTTTCGTTGCACGCGTCCCGTCAAGGCAGTCATTAGAACACTGTAATCTTCTTAAGAAACTTACTATTATAGCTGTTTCCGTTTTTTGTTTAATCACATAAACATCACCTGTAGCAAATTCCAGACTGCCCTCTCTCTCCTGCTTTTCCCTAGGCTCGCCAGTGGCCACAGATGCAACGCAAACTCTCGACAAAATCTCTACTCCACCCGATGCGCCGGTTGTTCTTCCCTGTTGGGAAGCTGCTACCCAAGGATGACGCTCCAGTACCTGGTGGCTTAACCCCAAGACAAACTAAGTCACGCCAATGACCGCCTCATCTCAGCTGAACCATTGCGATTGACCAAAACAGTTACCACCACTACTAAAATGCCGCACAATCCCCAAACCTCCAGACGCTCACCGCCACTGAACACCAAAATCTCCGATACTAAACAAGGACAACACACAGGTCATTCGTGGCGAGCGTATTTAAGGATTGTTGTTCTTACACGTACCCGTTTACTTTCCGTCACACATCACAGCCAGCTCCCAGCCGCATAAGTCCAGTGACCATTCCTGTGAATTCCATTGACTCCCCCACAACTCTTCGTATAATTTCGTCACGTAAATAGTTTCATGCAGCCTTGAAGGTTTCCCGCTCTTTCACCTTCAGCATTATTTTGTCTCCTGAATGCTTTTAATTATGATTCTCCACCCACCCTATTTGATATCCACTGTTTTTGAATCATCGCCATCCCAACTACACATCCGTATTGATCTTCACCTTTGCCAAATAATTCTCTATATTTTTGAGGAACCCGGCCAGATAATGACGCCGACTGTTGCTTCCTAGCCAAATTTTTCGTCTGCGATGTGCACCTTTGATGCGCTAAAAATGGATTGACTCGCAGTGCGCGACTCATAGTGAGCCCCAGAAGGTTTTGGTGAAGGACCATTTAGCTTAGAGTTAAAAGCTGAAAAAATCATTTTTAGCTTAAGATATTGCTGGTTATGTTCATAAGAGCACAAACACACTGTATGTTCACGACTGAAATTGTTTCCCGTTTGTCCACATCGTGTAAATTTGATCTTGCCTGGCGCATGCGTCTCGGATGTCAAGAAATATACACAGAATTATTATTATTATTAGAAAAAGAATGTCCACATCCAACGACAGTGCCTAACTGCCTACGAGGAGCCGATCGCTGTTTCCGCTGAAAGGAACCCCAAAGCCTACTACAATTACGTGCAGTCTAAGGCTACTTTACGAAAGGCCGTATTTGGAGTAAAGACCACCGGGGGATTAGATGGGCCGACAGTCAGGAAAAAGCCGACTGTGTTGGAATTTTTCCAGGCAGTATACAGGCAGGACGAAAGGACAAGGACGAACACTAGGTGCTCCTCACTCTCTTGGTGGAGACGCTGCATGGAGCGGGCACGCAGGAAGAAGTGTGGGACAGCGTAAAAAAGGACACGTCGAAAGCAGCTGGCCTGACGAGATCCACCCAGTGGTAGTGAAGCTGCTGGCGGAGGTCCTGGTGAAACCTTTCACCCAGCTCTTTAAAGCGTCCCTGGACGAATGGCAGCTCCCCGCGGACTAGTTGACGTCGATAGTCATTGCGGTCAATAAATGCGGGGACAGGGACAAATGTAATAGCTATAGACCGGGGAGTCAGACATCCACTTTGCTGAAAACATGTAGGAGCCTTTTGCGGCAGGATAGTCAATCCCCTAGAGGCTAACAAGTTAATGATGATAGAGAAGCAGGGATTTGGGCCCAAACGTTCCTATCTGACCAACTTGATAAGCTTTCTGGAAGAAATAACGGGTAGAATTGACAGGAGCGAACATGTAGAGGTCTGGTATGTGAACTTTCGGAAGTCCTTTGATTCCGTGAACCAGGGGATTTTTGACCAGAAAGTGAAGGCTTTTGGGTTGATGCTAAGGTGAATAGCTAGATATCACAAAGTTTGAAGGGTAGATTTTTCAGGATGACACTCGAGGGTTGTCTATCGGAGAGAGGATTGCTACAAAGCGGGGCGCCTCAATAGTCTGTGTTGGTGCTTTTGCTCTGCCCTTCACATGTTAACGACATAGCTAGAGGATTGGAAAATCCGTGTCTCGTGTTTGCTAACGACGTCAAACTACTAGGGACAGCAAACAGTGAGGCTATCCAGAGGGATCTGGATAGGGTTTACCAGTGGTCGGTGAGCTGCGATCTTCCGTTGAACATGGACAAATGCCAGAAACAGCAAATAATCCTCACCACATGGGCCCACTTGGGCATCAGATCGCTATAAAACAACAGACTTCGGGATAGCCTTCAATGCGTACTTCATATCTAGTCTGCAATATCAGAAGGCAGCTAAGGAGGCCTGGGTTTCCCTACGTTAACTTAAGAGTATGGCAGGATCTCCAAGGCCTAACGTTCTGCCGCCGCTTTTCAAAGCATTTGCCATACCGCACTTGGAACAATGTGTTCAGACATGGAGACCATATTTGTTAAGAGACAGTAAAATGCTGGGACAGATTCAGTGTTTTTGCACGGTGGTTTGGACATTTAAGGCACATGGGATATAAACAGAGGCTGAGGGCGCTAGGCTTGTAATACCTAGAAAGACTTAGGGAAAGGGGTGACTTAACACAGGCCTTCAAGATCACTAAGGGTCTGGTCGAGATACGGGGTCCTTGCGGAGTCCCATTCCAGATAAGGGTGAACGACACACCAAGAAGGAATGGGAAAACGATTGCGCGAGAACACGTAACCACCGGGTTGAGAAGCAAAATCGTTTACCATACGAGTGATGAATGGCTAGAGCAAGCTACCGGAGGAAGCGGTCAAGGTGGGGTCAATGCGCAGATTCAGAGGGAGACGAGGCAGTGCATGGCTAACTGTGTTTGGAGAGGACAACGTGTGAAATGTGGGGTTGAGGAGGTGGTCGAGAGGAAAGCATCTCAGCAATTGTTTCTTCCCCTGTAGGAACTGAAGAGGTTTGTCCCTCCTCCTGTTGTCGAAGCATGGTCTGGTTCAGGGAGCTCTTGGTGCAAGAACCTGGTTGAACAAGCATTTCACCTAATCTTAGTGCAATGTAACTGGAACTGATGTGGGCCCTTGTGACCTTGATAGCCCTAGGTCTTGGCTGTGTCCAGTATTCCCCGTCGTGTGCTAGCTGTTGTTCGTTTTCGTCTGTCTTTGAGCTATTCCTTCAGTTTGATGGTGATATAACCCCTGGTCATCACGTGTTTTCATGAATTGAATTCACATGTGAAAATCGTTCCCGCATGATGTTTCCAACTTCCGGGTTGTTTCAGGAGTTTTCATGTCCGTTCTATAGTGAAGGGCAATGTGACCGTCCGTATTGTCATTTCAGTCATTGTAAACGTAAGTCACCATTGGATGGTGTGATGGTAATCTATTTCTGGTCATATTTCGGAACTAATTTACAGGGGTTGTTATTTGTCGTCCTCGATTTCGATGCAATTTTGTCTGTTTGCTACACCTCTAGGAGTATCAGCTGGATCAAATACACAGTCTGCTATCTCCTTGAAGCCACGTGGTTGTTGCGGCTAATTTCTGCATCCAAACCTTGTCTCGCTGTAATCAGCTTTCATCAATAAAGATTATGTGGACCCCCGTATGAGCTCTCATGGGACAAACAGTCGGCTCGACTATTTTTCATTGCCTAGCCAACGGTCTTTCATAGGATGAAGTTTCATATCCAGGTTGTTGTCGTTTGTCCCGTCAATCATATATCGTGGGGTGTTATGCGCTTACTGTCTTTAAACATACTCATTAGAAGTTCACAGTGCATCTTCCTGAGTGCGGTTATTTTCTAAGGATAGCTCTCCCAGACTCCAGGAGACGACCGAATTCTCCCTCAGACTTTCTTATGCTGTGGGAGATAAGTCCATAGTTTTTCGTCGATTTCCTTAACGGTCCTCATCTTGGGACATGACTTTCGGAAAGTATGCCGAAAGTTTGTCCCGGTTATTGCTCCTCTGAGCTCCCCAAATGTTTTGGCCCTTCGATAGTCTGACGAAGACAAAAATAGGGTTGGATATTCGACTATCAAAGCTAAAAAAGCGGTAGGTCCCGACGAACTTCCCGCAGTTCTTTCAGGCCGAGTGAAGATATCCTACTAACATCGCTTTACTTCTCTCTCCCTTGATAGCTAGGGCGAGGGGCGTAATTAGATTATTGAGCAAGTCACATTCCCTTATCTTGACAGAGTAAACGTGTATTGATTGGAGTAATCCTCATGGGATCAGTTTTATCTCGACATTTTCGTTTTCAGCCTCAAAAATGCTGCAGCCTCTGATATCACTTGTCGAAGGCAGCATATGTGAACAACAAGCCATATTTCGTCCAGTTGAGTGCAGTTTTTGCAACCATCAACCATGCGCCAGCATATTCTGATATTGCTTGCCGCCTCACAGCCTCGTGCTGAAACAAAACGAGGAATAATGAAAGATCGGCTGCAAAATAGTAGGTTCAAAACTATGCGGAAGAAGAACGGCTCCGAATTTCAAGAATACCCTCTGACTACGATATTGAGCCGTGTCACCTATTGTCTCCGACCATCACCTGTGGGAATTTCATGGACTCCAACCCGAAGTCTGACTGTGCCTAAGCGAGTCAGTCCACCGGTTGAAGTTTTCATACTTTTTTCCTTGTCACTGACTGGCCATTTCGAACCACCACCCAGATTGAGGTTGCATCTGTCACATTTCTTTTTTACACCAGTTACTTAAAGTGTGACACTGGCGCCGAAAATCGGGGTTGTTTGACTTGAAAGACGAATCGACTCATTTTTTCGAACAAAACTGTCCAGTAATCTTCACCGGAAATGTGTGTCAGAGAAGATCGTTAGCTTCTTGCAAGTGTTGTACTCGCATGCATGTGGTCGCTTAATGGTATGAGGTTCATTTGAGACGAATTGCAGCGTTCAATAGGGATGCTCCATTCCGGCATTCATCTCGGGCTGCATCATCGACGGGGCGATAAAGAAAGCTTTAACGGCTCTACAAAATGAAGGCTTTTAAGTGACTGTTGAGAAAAGCTTGGTAACCTAGATTACATGTATAGCTTTGTCTGCTTGTCGCGTAGCGCGAAACGTGCACAAAGTGCATTTTAAGAACTATGGAAAACTGAAGTATTATTCTACATGTGCTTTCAACCTTTAAAATTTAAACCATACCTACGAGATGCGTCGTCATCATCGTTCAGCGATAAACACCAAGACAAGCCTCAATGGACGCTGCTTTTTCCCCAAAGTTATAAGTTCCTATAAAATGAGCGAATATCCAAGGGGAACAGCGAGTGGACCTATACAGGCGGGAAAAGATAAAATG
>LUCM01004561.1:38519-54772 GCA_008360955.1 Fasciolopsis buskii | reverse complement strand
AAAACCGCTCAAGCTGACCAGGCTTTTTTCTCTCCTAAAGCATTACCTTGATAATAATTACTTAATCTATATGGTTGGGGTCGAGGTGAGAAGTTTGAATATGACTGAGATGGCCAAATTTTGGAGTCGTGAAGTGTCAACGAACAAGTCACATTACAAACGGCGAAATATCAAGGTCAAATGACGAAGCACAACACAACCTAAATATGACGCTATTCTAAGCTGGCTACGAGCAGTTGCCCCAGCTGGAATACAACATACATCACAGAAAACATTTTTTGTGATTTTCAAACAAGTTTGTAACTCAGTTTCATGTGGCCCCTAATTCCACTCAATTTTAAAGCCTCAAAGAGGGTCTAGTGCACTAACAAACGAGACACTTGCGATGACACTCTTTCATTCATCAAGTTTGGCAGCGCAGCACGGTCGCATAGGACATAAATAAATCAAGCCAACACGATATATATATATATATAATTAGACCAGTGAACAGCAAAGTCGGAACACCTCCACTTCTGCGTTCCCCGCCTTAGTTATTTACTTCACTCGAAAATTGTACGGCTGATAGCTCTTGATGTAAACGTTGAAATCAAATACCTTCAACAGTCTGTCAAAGTAACATACTGTGTAGTTAATTACAAGTGACCCATTGCCCCAAGGAAAATATGCATTGCCTCGGGATTTATTAAAAGGCCTTTGCTTTTAACATGATCATGTTGATTAATCTGCCCGCTTATAATCCTTATCCTATCGAACCTTAAAGTCGTGTTTGAAGAAATCGGTTCCCTTTTTTCGTACCGGAAAAGTGACGTACTGTGTTGTTTCACTTGTAAAGGAGACAGACGCATGACAAAAAGAAAGAAAACTGTACCAAAATGTCCAGTCGGTTTTATTTTCTTCTTAGAAGCAGTCACTGGACGTCCAACCCAAAACTTACAGACAGTCTAATAAATGCAGTCAACATGGTGGCCCCCAGATGTGAGTGCCGTTGGTTAGAGTATTCCTATTGTCAATCACTTCGCTATTCAGAAGCCTATGGTTGGCCGCCATTGTCTCTTACCCGCAATCTTTAAGAATATTTCAAACTCCCTTAGGGTTACTTAAGGAAGTTACATAATGTCAGAATACACATCCTCCTCTTACTCAAATTCCAGGTAGTGCCAACTTTATTTTTTCCCCTAGCTGCACCCCGGTTTGGGAAATCCGGCCTTACGAAGACTGTTTTGTCAAGCTTGCTTTCAGGAAGTGGAAGAACAAGTCGTTGAAGTTCATCTTAGAATGCAGCATTTGATTAATACCACCATAAACGGTACGTGACTCCAAAAAATTTCAAGTAAAGACACCCATGTTTCTGACAAAGTAAGAGACCGTCATAGAAACTAATAAAATATTGCTATTTTGAAAGTAAACGTTGGTTAAAGTGAAGTCCTGGTACACAGAAATTAAAATTATTTCATCCAACCGGTCACATCTTATTTACATCTCAATTTCATTTCCATAAAGGGAAACAAGAGTAGTCCTTCAAACTTTTTGAGTTCTATTGACAAGGCGGACAACTCGTCCGAAATCGGAGAAGTGAATTGCAAAGCGACTGGACTAATGTATACTCATTTGATTGCACCTTTGAAAATATCTTGGACCTCTGGCACTAAACATAACCAGATTAGTGCATTACTAATCATTTCAGTGATATGGTGAACTAATCGTACGCCTTGCAAAATCGTTGCCAACCGGGGAAACTGCATACAAACAAAGGCCAAAAAAAATATTATTCATCAGATTTTCAAAATTCTACCGACAGCCTCTTAGGGGAAAAGGTTCAGGCTGAACAAAATGTTTCGTTCTCAGTGTAACTTTGAACCTTATCTAAGTCACTACCATTTTTTGCATGTGACGGAAACACAACTTTGTTCCTTTTGAGAAACGTTGCAACTGCGGTGAGAAAAAAGCGAGTATGCAGTTCAAACGTACATATTGGCTTCTTTCTACCTTCCTTATCACTGGTTCTTAGATGTGTTCCATTGCAACATGCACTCCTGGTCTCTCGCCCGCAAATGCGCATGCACGCGTCTGTTGCACAACCATTGGCAACGTATGAACTCCGCTGAACAAACCCCTCGGTCTGCAGCATACAATTATTGATTGTAGTGCTTATTCGAAGTGCACCTAATCCAGTCAGCAAAAATGCTTCATTGTATCACGTGAACTTATGAAAAGGACCCAATACGAATAAGAGAGCATATTATGGAAAGGCTAGGCTAGAGTCGAGTCGACCTGGTTTCGGAACGCTATACCACCCGTTAGAACGTACATTAATCGTACGAAATACCTCAGATATAAGAACCATCGCTCACTTCTGCAACATCCGAAATTAGCATTCAAGACGAACATGTTTTATGATCAATAACCACCTCAGATAATGTCCCGAAATACATCTTTTTTCCGTCCCATTACGATGATTACATACTTTAACTTAACAGAATCGCTTTCCTTTCCAAATTATAGCTGTATTTTATAGCCCAGGGTCTGTGGTCATTGTCTGTTGTGGACGCTTTGTAGTCCAGAACATTTTGGCATAAATAAAGGACCTGCAAATGTTCACAATAATTAAATCCAAACCACTCTCAAACGACCGTCACGTGTTATCCTTATCATGATCTATACTTGTGAATTTTCATCTATAATTGTCATGAGTCAAATCCAAGTGGGTCAACAATCACAAGTTACTAAGATCACAAGTCAGATCGACAAATCAACTTTTAAGTTCGGACTTAGAGATTTTCACTTTTTTCAAGCCACTCGGAATGAATAATTAATATCGTTACTATACAAACTTTCTAGGGACTTTTGCAGATTGAAATAAGTATTCGTAAATTCAACAGTTATTGCCAACTTTATTAAATCCTTTAGTTTTGCTTCGCATTTGGCGTATGTGCACTACTAGAAAAATCGTCTCTTCCTGAGTTGGCCAAAACACCGATTCCAACTATGATGAGACTAAGCTCAATAATGGACATGTGGAGCACTAACAGAATGCTTGGATTAAAAGTGTCCAATATTTCATGTACAAGAGCGGTTGTCACTCACGAAATGATATTCTGCTCTGTAACCATGAGGAAGTGTACCAGTTAGCTATACGGAATATTTGACATATCATCCCTATAAGCAGCTGCACTTCTGAGTATTAGAATCTTCATGGTCGATTTGGATGTCTGAAGGACATGAACTGTCACGAAAAGGCGACTTCCTCTAAGTAGCTTCCAGTTAATTAACCTGATAGTGACAAACAGCTGTTACACTGAGTTATGCGATATTATATAACCATGGAATATACTGCATCTCTTACTAAAATAAAGTATTTCAGTTATTCAATATTTTATCGTAAAAATACTTAATATTAATAAGAGTTAAATACGGAAAAATACCTGGTTTAGTTTTAAAATCCCTGTGCGCAAACTAGTGCCCCATTACAAAATCGGTCTTCTTTAGTAAATATACCAAATTCACTTTGTTATTTGCTATAGCAACCCAATTTATTTCATCTTCGCTTACTTCTATATAGTCCTAATGGAATCTGCCATGTTAGTTCTGTAATATTGCAGACTTATACTGAAGCACTGTCCGCCCCCATCAAACACCGTCGAAGCGGGCCAAATTCTATGATCGCAAAAAGCTGTTTATCTTTAGAAAAATGGACGGAAAGATGTTAGTAACGCTGTGTTCGTCCAAAGGAAGCGATTAACACTTGGAAGTATGCTACCCAAAAAAGCTGCATCTCTTGAAGAAACGAACTCTTACGGGAAAGAGTGATAAGTTGTTAGGGGATTCTAACTATTTTCTACTCCCTATCGGCCTAATCTAGCAGACAAATTTGGTTCCATTAAACCTTTCTCGTGGTGTAAACCACTCAAAGTCCCCCAAAAGGGTAGTACAAGGGACTACGGCAGTGACTGGCAAAGAGCGGCTTACTTGGACTCGTGTAGAACATACGCTGCCATATAAAAAGTACTCTATTTTGACTGTTTTATCACTGTGTTCAAAACGATATATTTATTCTCCAGTCTTAAACCAACAGAAAAGACTTTCCCTAAAACTTTGCATAAAGCTTAAGATTATCTGTTTATTATCAAGGTAGTTTCAAAAACATTAACACTTTTGAAACCTGACCATCATTTACTGTTTTATGGATGTAGTCGATGAACTCGGTTAGTCCTTTTTTAATTTTTGACTGATAATTATATTTCGCGCTTCCACTAGATTTATAATTTTGTATTGGCCATAGCACACACTGATGGTTTACATGCGGTTGCGGTCGTTGAGCACAGAGCTTACTCTGGGAGAGTCTCATCTAGCCTTACAGCTTTCTACCGTACTTTCACTGTTTCTGCTTTTTATAAAGTATCTCATCCATGACTTCTCGGTTTTATATTAGCAACCCAAATCTTATTACCAAACTTTAGGATATACAAATACTGGTGTGTCCAAATGGTAGCAATTATCGGAGAATATTGTTTTCATCCGCCCTGCCGTGAAAACTCTTTGAGATGACTTCAAATAAATTGACCTTATGACATCCCAAATAAACTCCACGTTCTACCTTAATTTTTGAGGGCGGATATTGCACGTTGTTTCTCACCCTTCCAACAACCCCTAAGCTCTTGCTATTAGAAGCTGATCCCGCATAATCGGTGATTTGTGATCTTCTAGACTGTACCATTGGTGCTTTTCCGTTTTCGCAAACCATACATTTGACTTGTCATATTCTAAATTGATGCTTGTTATAGCATCCTGCTTGGTCTTCATTATGGAAGCAATGGCCTAATTAGAACGTAGGTGGTGCGTGATGTTATTCAGGGAATATAATAGTACACCTGCCAATAATTCATTATAATTTTGCTCATATACCTGGTTTATAACTTTAAAGTAATAAAGTTGCAACTTCTTGCCATAAAACCAGCAGTTTCTTAAAGCTGACTATTGCTGAGTTCCCTACAATGATTGCATGTTCACAGCCGTAAATACATGAAAAGTTGTTTCATATCGGTTCACACGGGTGCTATTTTAAAATGTTCACTGATTAGGCGCTTTTGATTTACCGTTCAGTCAGCAGAAGATATTGTTATTAAGAGAGTCTTGTGGCTTTCCACTATCTAATAAATTGACCTTTTGATCTGCAGATGGGTGCGTTGGTGCGTCTCACACGCAAATTTCTTATTGATGTTACATTAGCAACAGAAATAAACATTTCGCGTTTTCTTGGATACTTTAACTGAAAGTAACCCAAATGGCATCTAAAATTCTCAAACAGATTATCCAACTGCAGGATTGGGAACAACATCAAGGGAATTCAGGAAATAGGGGGAAAATAGCAGATAAGTTTGAGGAAGTCTTAAAAGCATTCTACAAAATAATGTCACCCGGATATGCTTAAGATATGTTGAACGCCGAATGCCGAATAATCTAATGTTTCCTAGCAGTCAATTGATACTCAGATAAACTCATATATTCCAACATGATTTCTGCTCGAGGCCTACAGGAGACAGTTAGGAAAACTATTCACTAGTGTTTCCTTCGAAAATAAAGCAACAGCTGGGTTCATTCATCACTTGCCAAACCGTTGGCCGTTTTAACCGATCTACAAATATGTTACAAGCTATAAAGTTTTGTGCAGACTAATAGTTACTTAGAATATGTTAACTTTCCGTTAAATTTAATAAACGCGACATTTTTGAATGCCCATAAATGAAGCCGAACCAAGCTGTGATAAAGATGTTTGACTTAATTTTTACATGATAACTAACTTAAGGGTTACGTAGTGCAGAACCTAAGATTTGTAAAACAAAATTTGTTCAAAACCTGTTTTATCGATCATAATTCACTGCAATTGGGATAGATTTTTTGGATACACAGCGTTAAACAAGAAATGGTAACAATTAAAAAAAGACGAGAAGTTGTTAGGGAATTGTTTCATGTTACTCATTTTATCAAGAATGCATGCAGAACTTTTGCAATACTTTCTTCATTATACACTTTTTATTTGTTACTGGGGCTTTTGGGGTTACTGGTATGCATTTTGTGATGGCCATGAGAATGTGATTACCACTTTCAAGTTATAACTGAATCAAATGGCATTCCATTTTACTAGACGTGTGCTCATTGTAGTCGCGCCAGTTTTTCTCACATTTTTGTCAACAAAAACATTTAATCAATTAATCAAAAATAGATGAAGATATGTTTGCTACTAAAGATCTATGGAAGGAGCATAGGGAGACATTAAAGAGTCCTGGTGGATCTTCGTAGAAGCCGCTTTGTTTCATAAAATGCATCAGTCCGTCGTTTTTTAGTACTCAAACACGTTCTTACCATAAAAAACCAAGAAAGAGTAATTATTTTACAAGGTTTTAATAATTTGATTGGTAACCAGTTTGTAAATATCCGGACCAAACGACGTAAGGAGTGTATCGAAAAATCGATGCGCCATGTATTGGTTTTTATTGTGAATGATATAATATTAATAACACAGCGTTGTTGGTAGATGTAATGCGCCAACGTTTCGACTACCGTGGGTAGTCTTTCTCAAGGCAAGTTTTACAATCAATAANAGTAATAAAGTTGCAACTTCTTGCCATAAAACCAGCAGTTTCTTAAAGCTGACTATTGCTGAGTTCCCTACAATGATTGCATGTTCACAGCCGTAAATACATGAAAAGTTGTTTCATATCGGTTCACACGGGTGCTATTTTAAAATGTTCACTGATTAGGCGCTTTTGATTTACCGTTCAGTCAGCAGAAGATATTGTTATTAAGAGAGTCTTGTGGCTTTCCACTATCTAATAAATTGACCTTTTGATCTGCAGATGGGTGCGTTGGTGCGTCTCACACGCAAATTTCTTATTGATGTTACATTAGCAACAGAAATAAACATTTCGCGTTTTCTTGGATACTTTAACTGAAAGTAACCCAAATGGCATCTAAAATTCTCAAACAGATTATCCAACTGCAGGATTGGGAACAACATCAAGGGAATTCAGGAAATAGGGGGAAAATAGCAGATAAGTTTGAGGAAGTCTTAAAAGCATTCTACAAAATAATGTCACCCGGATATGCTTAAGATATGTTGAACGCCGAATGCCGAATAATCTAATGTTTCCTAGCAGTCAATTGATACTCAGATAAACTCATATATTCCAACATGATTTCTGCTCGAGGCCTACAGGAGACAGTTAGGAAAACTATTCACTAGTGTTTCCTTCGAAAATAAAGCAACAGCTGGGTGCGTCTGTAGAATATTGTGTGTTGTACTCAATGGTACACTTAACGCGGTTACGATAAAATATCAGTTTTACACTACGCTTTTAGTCACACGTAAAAGGGCAAATAACCTCTGCTGATCCCGACGAAGACCATCTATAAATTAGGTTTGATCTATGGCATCAGTCACACCAGTTGATAAAGGGCATTAACCATGGTGTATTTCTTGCAGGACGAAAAACTTTATTTACCTATAAATCATGGCACGTATGCTCAAATCGTGACATCTGGTAAGAATAGATACTGCATTTTGCACTATACAGAAATTGTTGCGTCAAGAGTAAAACCAACATAGGATCACAAACGCTGGAAGTTGCCCTGTGTGTGTCCTTAAGCCTGAGATGCGAGCGCAAAGAAAGATGGTAACTGCCACTGAAAAACCTGGTGACGTCATCCACGATCTTCTTATATATATAGATCACCGATTTTCGAGCGATAACAACCAACACGTGTCTCACCTCTCCTCTCCATTGACGTCTGTTCCAGTACTCACATCTTCAAGTCCGGTAAACGTAGTCAAAGAAGCAGGAGAATGAATTGCTGAACACATAATTTTGCCAACAGTAAATAATTTGATCTTATGAGGCGTTTGAAATCCATCAGATGGAAGTACTACGAACCAGTGGTCATCTTTAAAAACGCTTGAAATTTCAAGGATTCTAACAGAAAGTCGGTTCTTATTTTAGTGAAGTCATACAGTGTGGTCAAATAAAAACAGAAAGCGTTGCTCCATCAAGAAACCATTCCGCAGAGCCTTGAGAAACACCAGATATCCGAGTCAAGATAACATTGCTACTACTACCAAAGGAAGTTGGATTTTTTAATCAAAATGTGACGTGATTAGAAGAAAACGTTTAGCCGACTCTTTAAAACAAAGCAAAACGTCTGAAGCTCCTAGTGAGGCAAATCAAAACTCTAAAAATTGCTGAAAGCAAAGATAATCCGTAGATCGAATTTCATGGTTCATTCATCACTTGCCAAACCGTTGGCCGTTTTAACCGATCTACAAATATGTTACAAGCTATAAAGTTTTGTGCAGACTAATAGTTACTTAGAATATGTTAACTTTCCGTTAAATTTAATAAACGCGACATTTTTGAATGCCCATAAATGAAGCCGAACCAAGCTGTGATAAAGATGTTTGACTTAATTTTTACATGATAACTAACTTAAGGGTTACGTAGTGCAGAACCTAAGATTTGTAAAACAAAATTTGTTCAAAACCTGTTTTATCGATCATAATTCACTGCAATTGGGATAGATTTTTTGGATACACAGCGTTAAACAAGAAATGGTAACAATTAAAAAAAGACGAGAAGTTGTTAGGGAATTGTTTCATGTTACTCATTTTATCAAGAATGCATGCAGAACTTTTGCAATACTTTCTTCATTATACACTTTTTATTTGTTACTGGGGCTTTTGGGGTTACTGGTATGCATTTTGTGATGGCCATGAGAATGTGATTACCACTTTCAAGTTATAACTGAATCAAATGGCATTCCATTTTACTAGACGTGTGCTCATTGTAGTCGCGCCAGTTTTTCTCACATTTTTGTCAACAAAAACATTTAATCAATTAATCAAAAATAGATGAAGATATGTTTGCTACTAAAGATCTATGGAAGGAGCATAGGGAGACATTAAAGAGTCCTGGTGGATCTTCGTAGAAGCCGCTTTGTTTCATAAAATGCATCAGTCCGTCGTTTTTTTAGTACTCAAACACGTTCTTACCATAAAAAACCAAGAAAGAGTAATTATTTTACAAGGTATTAATAATTTGTTTCAAAATAAATTCAAGATAAAAACGGACCTTAAGAACAGCTATTAATACTTATAAACAACTTCTTGGAAAATTAGGTTTGCTAGAATCACATCCCAACTTCTAATGCTTTGCTGCTTTTCTATCAGTCGAAAAGAAACAGAGATAATTTTACTCATACCAATTAACCGAAATAATTAGCTATCAAATTACAATTCTGTAGATTACAGTTGTGTTGTATTGCACTGTAAGAACTTCGGAAGGTAAAAAAGCTCACATTTCACCCGTTGTTGAGAACGAAATAGATTAAGATACATAATAACAAGCTAACTAGTTGTGTTACTTGAGTAAGGTCAAAACTGCCAATGAAAATGCACTCAAAAAGCTGCCATTTATTATGTTTACTTTGCCAAACAGGACTTCCTGTTCAATAACACATCAGTAACGAATAAAATGAGAATTCTTATTTTCCATTTAATGCGTTGTTTATAAGAGCTTTTAAATCCGTGAGCAAACTTAGTTTGGACTTTTCAGGGCCCATTACTGCATGGGTATCATTTAGAAAATCTATTTCGTCCGCTCCATCGTCCAAAAATGTCCAAAGAAAAGTTTAAGGCTTTTTAAACAGACTAATTCAGGACTCCATTTAAAGTCCATTCCGAGCCACTCTATCATCAATTTGCGACCGTCTTGAACACCTACATTGCTGCCTCGCCAAATACGATATCGTTTGATCTGTCATATCTTTCCTATCTTTCCGGCCGTTTCTCCTTTCAGGAACTATGTGATGCCTCCTAATTAGGTCTGGATAGTCCTAGTAAATAAAATCAAAAGAAGTGTACCGAGTTATTGCTCCCACCAAAAATATCATCCTATCTGTTAAATTTATTAGATCGAAATTAATGATTCGGCTTTATACATAAAACGTAGGGGGAAATGATCCTGGAGATAAGGCAATGGTTAGTTTAATTTACCATAATATAGATTTATGTAACAACCTCAATGAAAGCTGTTAACTCACAGATTGGGAAACGTGATGGAATGCACAAAATTCTGTTTGACTACACCTATAAGGGAGTGCACTGGCTTGTTAATTTTGTATCAACGAAACACAGACCAAAGAATCTTGATGCGAAGTAAGCTGAATACCAGCCTCGATGTTGCGTGCTATCCGTCAACTGGCTCTGTACGTTTTTAATATTATTTTTGCGAAAGAAGGTTGGAAAATTGCGCAAGGTAGCACAATAAATATATAGCTGTTCCTAACAATTTGGCTTAAGAAATACCTGGAATATTAATCTGCATTTACCTAGGCAGCACTTTTGGAAAGTGAAAAGGATACTGACAGTCCATAAAAAGTACACTCAGTGGTTTTGGTTATTTTCGCCTTATTTACTAATGTCGGTGGTTGAATACTTGAGGGATTATTATTCTTAGGTGAATTCTATCTAGAGACACACCCAAATGGACTTCGCCAGTCTACACATTCCTCAAAGACTAGGGTTTTTCGTTACTGATGGACAGAGTGTGGTTATTTCATGACATTCGCATCCCAAACTTTTAGTATTGCTTCCGCTGCATTTAGGAGTTAGAAACACGCATGTTTATTAAACCCGTGGTTTGGGTGCCTTCACGCCTTAAGTCGGAGTTTCGGTAGGTAACCGTGCTGCCGCCACGCGTCGTGCTGTGCATGCACTAATCCGTTGCACTTTCCTGTTCTCATTATTTTAAGATTTGCAGAAGTTTGCATTTTTGTCATTGTACTTTGGTCTTTCATTTGTTCATCTCATGATCTGTGCTCAGATGCACTTAGTTACCACGGCACTTGCCATAATTTTACGGTCAGTTACATGTATTCATGGTCTTTCAAGTAGATAAACATGATAAAAGCATGTATTGAGGTACTAACTTTACTTGTCGTTGCACAACAGTGATTTTGTTTTATGATCCTTCAAAGCCCAGAAACTTCCATGAATTTCTTTGCGGCACAGTAACGATGTTAGTTAATCTATCATACAATGCCATATAGCTGCATTATAAGAGGGTCAAGTTGGGTGTCTCTCTTTACAGCGTCACTGTGGATGCACTAGCTCACAGCTTTCTGAAACAGATGAAGCAGCATGGCGGATATGTTAGCTGCTTCTGCTGCACGAACGTTGATTCATCTGAAGACCTCCGCACTATTTTCCCAGTAACGTGAGCCGCTGTGGGACAGGCAATGATTTTCCCTCATGCAACCAAGATGAATATCACACTGCTGATTCACCTTTAGAGTGGTTGCAAGTGAACATGGTCAGGATGTTCCCCATCGACCATATGTATGGCTTCCGTCGATGGCTTATAAAGCGCTTGATATCCACACAAGTTACTTCCAGTTGAATGTAATCATATTGGGATGCTAAATGACCTTTAGATGGTTTTCAGAAGGCATACGCACGGGATTTTTAGCGAGTGTGCCGATCATTCAATGAGGTTGACATAAAGAAGGTCACTAAATTCTACGAAATCGTGCTATGTCTGCGGCCAGCCATTCTTTAAAAAACATTTCGGGCTAAAACACACGATAATTTTCTACAGTTCTCGAAGTTCACATACAAACTAAGTGGCGAAAAGTGGTATAAATGTTAGCTTGAATTTATCAAAATGAATTGATGGACAGTATTGGGGAAATACATTACTCTATATTAGGAACAAGAAACAGTGTTCATTGTTCACTGCTGGATTAATTTACTGGCAAAGGTTCGTAACTTGGAATATCTGGATTAATTCTCAGTGTTCCCTTGCGGATGATACAACATGCCATTCCTTCTCTCCAAGCGGTTTCCGAGCAAGTTTCCCGGCCACTAGCTGAACTCGCTGCAAATCCGAAAGTATACACGTTCGTCAAAGCTTTGTACGACACAATGGCAATTCTTATCCAGTATGTACTGCAATCAGCACCAAAAGTAGTCCCCGGCAGAATAATTTTACACTCATCTCTGAGAAAACAAGGTCATATTGGTTCACATCCACCTGTCAGTGATACAAGTAAAGATGACACCAACAAATTTAATAAGCACGATGACGAACGGCCTGTTTCCACCTTCTTTTGCAAAATGTTATGCAATTCACGCGTACAAAACTTTCCGTACGGTTTGTTCAATTTATGCTTCCTAAGAAACTTTTCAGAAGCATATATATAAGAAAATGTTCCAGGGACGTGCATAGTAGCCATAAACCGATGCACTCGTTGAGATTAGCAAACAGGGGAAGCAAAAAACGTAACTATTCGTTTTTACTGAGCTTACCTCTAAAGACTACCTTCTCCGATCTTTACAGTTATTAGTGATGATGACCGTGGAACCTCGAGCAAGAGGAGCACCGAAAATGTGGTCAACACATCGCTGTCACTACCCAACAGTTTGGAAACAGCAGTAACTTCCTTCTTTGTTCTTCCAGAAGAACATCATTAGGTCATTGTTTAATAGTTTTATAGTTTTAAGTCATTCATTATGATACCCTTGTCAATGAACACAGGGTCGTTGTACAAGTCCATTTCTAACTGAAGTTTATTTGAAACACGAAAACCAAGGTTTATGAAAGCGGTGTATCTCAACCAGCTGCGACCGGTATGTCCAAGTCGACTTCCATCATGCAAAAACTTCGCAGTTATCAGAAATACGACAAACAAACAAACGGATATGTTTCGTTCAGTCTACTTTTAGTTACTCGATTTGTCTGGGAAGCCTGTCAACTCCATCAGTGATCTCAGTAATCAGTATGGCAAAATTATTTGGCTGCTCACATTCAAGGGATTTTCAACGCACTCTCCACCAATGTCCCCGCTAAAACACATGGAGAACTGAGTATATTAACCAAAAGTTTGGAGGCTAAGGCAAAGTATAATCACATGGTAGGTTCACAACTTTGCATTAATTCTTCAAAGCATACATTGCAGTACCAGCTGAATATGGGTGGCCATTTGCCAGGCAAGAGCGTCCAAATGAATTTGCAAACATTACTTTTAGACAACGTTCTTAAGTGCATAACAGAAAGCAGGCAATCTTTGGCCAACAAACATTGAAGCCAACGTCATCGGCAAATGTCAGCTTCCCTAGTAGTTTTATCCAACACTATAGATGTAGTCATGAAGAGAAATTTTCTCTCTACCACGGTCCAGTACGCGAAGGGAAATATCCAGCTGTGGTTTCAATGATCAAGTCACCAAAGTGATAGTGCTCAGCAGCAAGATTTTCAAGGGTGGCTTAACGGGAGCAGGTAAACAGATACAACGAGAACCGTCATGCGGTGAATTGTTGATTATTCATATATGTTAATGCACCTTTATATTTTCTTATGCAAAGTGCATAATCTCATTTTACTGATTCCTTAGAGTTTAAGGACAAGAAATAGAGTAAACAGCTTTGGCCGAGCGCCAATACAGAACGTGGTGGAAACTTCGTACATAATTTTATCAAGAATGCATCACTTCGTTGAAAACCACCTTCAGCCTTATAATTTCACTGAGCTGTTGGCATTCGGGAAATATGAACGTTGTATGGCTTTGCTACATCCGTCGAGTCCATATGGCCTGGCCGCAAGACGAATATAGGGAAACCAATTAAAAGGACAACAGTCGCCAAGCAGGATGGTTTACCGATCCAGTAATGGGCGTTCCCACCATACAGCGGACTTTTATAGTTTCCCTATCCCATGTGTCTCTTCGATGAACAGTTTTAAGTGTTTAAGTCTTAGTCTTGAGTTAAGTCTTGAGTAACCTTAGATTCGCTGAGATATCCTTGTGTACGTATGGTTATTAAAATGGTGCCATAGTTACATAACCGTGGTGATGTTCATTAAATCAATTACTACGTTACTAAACGCAAGGCTATCGGCTTCGTAAATCCGTCGACCGTCACATTAATATCCACTTCCATGTTTGGAAAGGCGACACTCTGGGAGATGTTCATGTGACAATCAGGGTTGCACTTGCGTGCATCTCATGGATACATTCATGCTCCTTTTTAGTGACGCGTCAAAAAATAAACAAACATCTTTATCAATCAACTTTCTGCAAATATTACTGTAACAAATCGTCAATTATTTATTCCAAAACATTAAGCTAAAATTCAACCCTTCAGTTCATGTTCATTTGCTTTCACTGGTTTATTTTTTATACTGTTCCATAGCACATTGCACGATAAACTAGACGTATTGCGAACTGATCCGCCACTTAGGCTGCCAAAGACAGATCGTCATTATATATATAATCGAAATATTTATACCTAAAAAGAGACTAAAATATTTCCGTAAAAAAAATAAATCATAACATCATTTAAATATGCGAACATTGTAAGAAATATTTACGGATTCTCACTTGCATTTCTCTACACAGCTGTCATCATCTTCTCTCATAAAGAGTGCACAAACACCGCCGTTCAAGCAGTTAATAGAACTTTCTTTGCATAAAATCGTCCCTTTACTGAAACAAATGATCTTAGCTTATGAATATTTTGGCGTACGAGTCACATCCAATACTATCGGGTAGTTTGTCAACAGAAGGACTAAAATGTAGAAAAATGATCATTAGTTATATTCTTACTCGCAGAAATTGGTAAAAGGAACATACAATTTTTCGAAATCTTTCGAGTGATCAGCTCCCATCACACTGCGGACCTTCGTTCAGCTATGGAATGAAACATGTTTTCTAAACTGCATGGAAGCAGTAATGACCTAAAGTTCATACAATTGGGCCGTTAAAACAAAAATGTTAATAAATCAGGTCAGCCTACACCGCATTAGAAATTTTTAGGGTCGCGAAGTCTGGTGTTTACGCTCTTTTGCGATTGTATCTCGGACACCGTCAAGTGTTTATTTCAAGATATTTCTCCATCACCACTCTACGCAGAACACCTATTGGG
This sequence comes from Fasciolopsis buskii, assembly GCA_008360955.1. Taxonomy (NCBI): domain Eukaryota; kingdom Metazoa; phylum Platyhelminthes; class Trematoda; order Plagiorchiida; family Fasciolidae; genus Fasciolopsis; species Fasciolopsis buskii. Next base: position 39,801 of record LUCM01004561.1, on the reverse strand, counting down.
CAGTAAACGAAGGGCTATTCAGAATGACGGTGGCGTTCATCTCAGCTTTTATCCCCTGATCGGAGTGTAGCCACCTGTCTTACCTCCGTCATAAAATTCTCAAGAAGCATCTCGTTCACCTGTTTGCGAGCTAATAAACTCCAAATCATTCGTCCTTCTTCTGCGCGTCATCAAAACTACCCCCATCAACCCTTTTCGCCAAAAAAACATGTATTGAGCTCCAAATAGAAGTCGTCTCCTTGAGAGACGATGAACTATTTCAGTTTCACTGGTGGATCGATGGGAACAAATGAGAGTTAAACTAGTATTCGGTCGCACAATACTCGTCGATCAGCATTACTGCAGGCGCTGCAGCAGTTGCATCTTCCCCCACTCACTCGATGTGCAGAAGACACAACAAGGTCGCCGTACTCCAGCAGTGGGCGCTCGCGAGAAGCATACAAAGTCCTGGATTCTGCGGTATAAAGACGACAAAATGACTGTTTAATAGCTTCCAGAACAACCCTTTATCTATCTATATTTTGTGTATCTACCAATCTGCCTTTCTACTTCCGCATCAAACCACCCATATATCGTGTATTCACACGCCCCATTTGTGAGCTCATGAGGTACCAGGGCCACGACGTGTGAAACCCAAATGAGCCACATTTATGAACACCCACATCCTGGACACTACTTCACCCATAGTTATTGCCCACCATTCAGTAGTCCAAATCATCCTAACCCCGTATAAGAAATAACTTTTCCTATGGCTTTCGTCGACCTGACTTATTGGTATCAATTCTCATGTCGAAGATAGCACTTAGGAAAACTTCGTCGTCAAATATTCCTCCCTATGGAATAAACTACCCCAACATATAAGAAGGATTTCTTCTGCCTCCGTTACCTTTAAAAGCGAAATTCAGAAGGTACTAAACGAACTTTACACTCCAATAGAAAGAGTCTATGAGTCGGGCCTAGGGTACTGAGTGAACACAACGCTCAAGGTCCTATCTCAACCCACTCAACAATGTCTAGTAAATTTTCAGTATTAGCTTTACCAGTAATTTCCATAAGTACAAATCACTCTAGGTATAGGCAGAAAAACTCCGTCAATTAACCAAGCCAGCGCAGTTTCTTACCTAGCTTCTGTCTTGTTAAGCGCGTATGAAGCAAGGCATATGAAACAGACGTACTCATATCACATTCATGTCTACTCCAAAACAATATCCACATAATCCTTTTCTTCTGTATGCATTTAACAATTAGACCATTCTAAGCGCAAAGTTCGGCATCAACTAAT
>LUCM01004561.1:24466-37546 GCA_008360955.1 Fasciolopsis buskii | reverse complement strand
TTTTTCACAAGTTTTTACGTTTCCCTCCGGGTCTCTGGAAAATTTATTCATAACAGCTTAACATCCATATCCATTGTATAGACCCGTTAAATCCGAATGCTGCAGACACCTCCGCACCCGAAGCCATCTTCCATTTGAACTCTGCGTCTGCGATACGCATCATTGGTGCGTATAAACACCATGTTTCCCTTAGTATGTCAGTTTTCTGTTTCCCCTCATTTTGTACCCAAACGTTTACTTGCTTGTTCAGTGTGATTTGCAATACTCCTGTAACATTTGATCATGCAACTAGGCATGCCTTTCGAAGTATTCCAGAAATAAACTCATAAATATATAATTGCCCTCCACAGGTCCGGTCTTTTGAGGGATTGTACTGCTACCCATCGATGTGGTTACATCATGGCTTTCACTACTGCCAATAATTTCTTGGGTCTTCCGGCCAGTTATCTGTGAGGCGGCCACGAATAAATGCTTTTGAGAAGGCAGTTATCCATATGGTATAATTCTGTCAATGGCCCTCGGCAGTGTCACGCACCATCCACCAGAGACCACCTTCTCCACTCCAGACCTAACCGTCACAAATTTTCCAACGATGACCCAGCAATCTGTGGTAATTATGGTCCCTTCTTTTTCAGGCTGCTACTGGTTAACGCTTGCCGATCAATGAGCATCATTTATTAGTCACGCTGTTGTCGATGCATTCGCCCTCTTTACTGGTACTTCAGGGGTCTTAAGACCCACTGCCTCCACGAGCACAGCAACCTGCCTTGAGATCGCATTTCATTTATTAAGAATGCCACTTATGCCTGTTCCGGATTCTTTATCGTCCCACTCCACAAGCATTTGACGGTGTCCTCCACCCACTCTTCATCCTTCTACACAAGTGCCCAACCTTCAAAAATTTCAAAGGTTAGTTAGGATGTTTCTTCCAAGCCCAATACATCAACTTTAAATCCTCCGTTTCTTCCTTGTCGTGCTTCGGACCATCAGGCCGCACTCTCCCCCACTAAACCATTCGGCGTTGACCGCATGTCCTAAGGATCTCTGTTTCTGCTTAACGCGCAATCCTTCCCGTGACATCATTTTAATCACTTAAATTTGTTTGAAGAGATGCACTTCCGTAAGCCAAATATTTTCCATCGGTTAGGACTACTTTCCAACTCACCGAACTAACCGGCGTGATGGTGGTTGCCTGGTTTACTTTAAGCGTGAATTCCCTATTTCCTCCACTAACATATAGTGGCTCCATATTCATATGCATAGCACTCTGGTGCAACCCACATCCATTATCAAACAACTTTGAGCTTCCTCAAATTATCCAGGCTTTCGAGTAAATTGCATCCACCCATGGAGAAGCGAGATATATAGCAGGAGTCTCCAATGCTCCTAAGTTCCGCTGTTCCACCAAGACTGTCTCTCCACAGCTCTTGCACTTTATTTGTGAGACCCACAGGATGGACTTAGCCTGTTGATAATCCGACTACAGGAAATTATAAACTAGACCTCGTGCTCACCTAAGGTCTCCCTTGCATTGACATCGTGCTGGATAACTTTCAGGGTTTTGGCTACACAGTGATCTTCTTCCGCTTCATATTTTCCCCAGAACACTGACATATGCAACCACTACTCAGTATGTAAACGTATTTTACAACTAAACAAGCTGGGTTGGTTCGACTGGAATATTGACTGATCTGAGATTTTCTCTCATCCGACTTCCAAGTTGCTGCCGACAAATAATAGGCAAACCTACACTCGATTATCAGTGATCTCACTCCTCACAGTGCTTAATCCTGGCCAACGGGAATAGGCAAACTCTGTGAACATTAAAGGATTCTTGAATTGCAAAATATCTATCCATATTACGGAGAATAATTCGAATTCAAAACGACCTGCGTGCTGCACCCGAGGATCAGCGTTGTAGGCAGGGGCAAATCTCTCTTCGGCTATCAAATCTCGGTCCGCATGTGGCCAGACTTCTGCGATCTTGTGTCTTCGCAATGAATCAAGTGCCCCTATGTACGTCATATGCAAGAGCAAGCAGATCTCACTCGCAAGTTTACTCCAACGTCTCCTCTACCTTCGCTGCGGATGTCACCACAAATTAACCCACCCGCCCTGGGCTAACGGACCAAACATATCCGTACACCTTGTTTACTAGGGAGAAAATAGAGAAAGCTGTCGCCGTTATCAAACCATCTCACCGGCCAGGCTCAGATGGTGTCCCCTGCCCTATCCAGCTTCGACAGATATGATATGGCGCTTCCATTGTTAAACCTGTTTACTACCTCCATGCAAACTGGGGTAGTTCCCGCTCAGCGAGAAATCTCCACCATCGTTGTTATCCGGAAAATGGATCACTGTACGATCCACGAAACTGTCGTTCAATAAACCTCGAACCTATCTTGGCCAGATCCATAAAGAGAATTGCCAAGGATAAGCTAATTGACTTCCGCACGACGGACAAATTAACTGGTGAATCCCAGCGTAACTCATAAGATAAAAATCCTTTGTCTCATGCCACCTGATTTTTTTGACCTGGTTACCCTAACTGCCGTTAAAAGAATGGTCATTGCAATCCCCTTCCTTGCAATGACCAATGCGCTTGATCGTATACCCCATAAACGATCGCTAATAAAAGCCAACTCCCATGAGTGGGCAGATCTGCTGTACTGTTGGCCAAATTTCACTACCTATCCGCTTTCAAGTCGGAAGTACCAGCGGAATTCTATCCTTACTCCGGCCAAACACTGGCAGTGTAATACAAGGCAGTGTCCTCGGCCTCTTACTATATACGCTCTGCGTAAATGGCATCTTTCGAGTAATACATCACGACACACCTTTCTTATTTGCTGGCGACATCGACGTAGTCTATTCTTTCGAGCTATCTCCTTTGCCCCCAAACCACGGCCAGCATCATGGAGGAATTAAACTCACTAGATTAGTCGTGTGGGCAATCGGCGATGCCCTTCTCTGCAACTGAACACGCTGTTCTTGCCTTTAGGTGTCACGATCTCCCAGGTACTCTCTATAAGCTGTCTCCCAACACTAAGCACTCATTGTATAAAAGATCTTTGCTCGCAACATTCGTGCTCATGCAACTTCCAGGGGCAAGTGACTTTCAAAATTCCAGATACGAACAGGAACAGCGGCGCCGTTACTAAAATGTTCCGCACTCTAAGCTATAAACTGATTATATGCATATCATATTGTGAAATCCAATGGAAAATTTTTCAGCTTGGGAAGGGGCTTCCCCGTGTATGACTGCAATTCAATACCAGCCTCATGGTACCAAAACCGCAAATGAAATTGCATCCAAGATGCCCCTTGGCTTAGGGCTGTCATTGGCAGCTAAATCCTTCTGATGGGCTGCTTGTGCCGCTTTACTGATGCAGTTCACTATTCCTGCACATTAACAGGTATTAAGTTCGTGGCGAGATTCTTCAATGCATATTTGGGACCTATTAATGTGAACTGCGTCCGTTGAGCGTAGGAAATCGCCCTGAAAGGGGCTTGGTGTGCAGTACAAGCAGCCCATTAGAAGGATTTCGCTGCCAATGACAGCCCTAAGCCAAGGGGCATCTTGGATGCAATTTCATTTGTGGTTTTGGTACCATGAGGCTGGTATTGAATTGCAGTCATACACGGGGAATTTCCTTCCCAAGCTGAGGCGGACGACATTTTTTGAATGCTTCATAACCAATGTTGGCAGATGCGTCTATCGAAGAGTCATCGCTAAGCCAAATAACTGATAAGAGGGGCGCAATAATTTGAGGCGAGTGCTAACAGACGAAGAGATTGTATTTTCCTTGATAAAGAATGAGAAGTTAGTAAAATCTGCGGCAGCCGACGGGGATCATTTTGGCTCTTACTCATTTTTTCGATCTTTTTTGGAGTATGTTGCATCTTTCCAGTGATGCGGTGCCGGCCCCGGGGCAGAATGATGATACATCGGTAGATGGTGGGCCGGAGTAATGTAATCCATCGTCATTACATTCTGCCTCGGAATTGGATGCATTCATGGGCAACGGTGGCAGTAACAGGTTTTGACTGGCTGTCAAGGGTAGGGCATTAAAATGCAGCGTTGTTGAAAGTTGTACAATCTGATCGTTGCCATGGTTGTGAAAGGAAGCTTAAATTAAGGCTGTAGGGCGGATCTAACGGTGGAGGGACGGTAGTTCCCAAGGTAAACATGATTGTTGTGAAGAAATCCACTGTCACCGGGGTTGAAGCAGCTTGTGGGAGAGCTGCCAGGAGTGGGGGGTAAGGTGCATATGGACAACGGGAGCTGGGGAATGATTGATAAGCCATGGGCAAATGGAAGACCTTGAGGGGTGGGAGCATGATATCTGCTGGGAACGGGTGAGGTACCCCTCGAACGGATAACTGGCTTCTGTCTACATCCCCCCAACGCCTAGCTAAGGGAGATGACTAGTCCGCGTACGCGGTGAGAATATGCCTATAGCGCTAGTCGGCAGTTATGAGGGGGCCATGGGTGGGAAGATTTGAATTGGATCGCTAAAATCCGGCGGGTGGAGGGTCATTAGGGTACCCAAAAGGAGGGAAAGCATGGCGGTAGGCTTCTTACGACGGAGCTTGAGATTGGTAGGTATTTACTGTCGGTTGCTGGCTGTGATAGGGGTTCAAGACCACTGGAGTGGGCACGCAGATAATAGTCAATAGGGCATTCGGCTGGCGGGTTTTAGACTTCCTCGGATTGGGATTGGGTTTACGACGACTGGTAGTGGCCATATTTCCGGAGAGTAAACTCAAGATAAGTGATAGAGTCTTGGGGGCCTCATGGGGGTCCTCATCTGATTTGACATTGGGGCGAGATAAACGGGTTGTGTGCGGAAGGAATTGGGCTCTGGGGCAGTACAGAGGCAAGTTCTATTTGAGCAGGCGTGGTGCGTTTGGATCCCGGTGGGTTTGAAGTAGTAAAACTATTGGAGTTCAAAATATCAGGAATTTTGCCCCCATATTTTGAGGCCATGGGACGTGACAGTGCCTGAATGTAAGCTATCAGGCTGCGTATGCCGCCTTAACTTGAAGTGCCGTAAAAAAAGGACGAGCTACAGAGATGGAAAACGATCTTGGAGGTAAAGCGAAACGGCCTAAGTCTCCCGATTGGTTTCAGCAGCAATATGGTGCCCGGAGTGGTGGATACATGCGCGTTAAAGAAATAAGTATACAGACCGACGTATGTGTCTACTCATAGAGCCAAACGGATCGGACAGGAAAATTTATGTTTCCTAGTTTTGCAGTGCTTAAATTTAGTTAATTTCCGAGGTTGAAATCTGATAGTCTGAGTTTAGATAAAATACTGGCACAATGATTAGATAAAGGGCAAGTAAAAACTGGCATTCAAAAAATTAGGCGAATTGAATAAAAGTTATTTGACCCTGAGGAGAGACAACTGTGCCTTCCGCGTTGTTGGGACAGTCTTTCAAGACTACTCGAAATCTGACCAACGGGGTAATTTTCAAAGCAACACGTATCAAAAGAGACTGAGAAACTTCTGGTCATGACCAAAGCGTTTAGCCAATTTCGGATCTTTGTTGACCATCGATAACAACCTCTCTTTGCGATCCCGTCCTAATGTTCTGTTAATGGTTGTTTAACATCAAATTCAACCACTCCGAAATCACTACTCAAATTGCCAATATAAATATGTCCTGCCGATGAGGTCCAAAGAAACTAGGCCAGCATTTCTGGGATTTGGACGTCCTGATACATCCTTCCTTTAAACAACTTATTTGACTTGCCCATGAAATGCAGTTGCTAAGCCTCCTAGAGAAAGAAATCTGTAATCATATCAGTCCACACGGAGGAATCTCGGCTCAACCCAGCCAACTACCAACCAATGAAACTCACCCCGGCGGTTCCGGGAATCGTGGGGAGATTATTTGGGGCAACTCTCATCGATCACCTACTCAGCTAAAGCCTCATTAGTAGAGGACGGCATGGCACTTTAAAACTTCATGCGCAACATGTATGACAGATTTTTTTAATCATATCACCATGACTGAGAATGATGGCAAAACAGGAATCGCGGTCTTTCTGGACATGAGTAAGTCTCTTGATCGCGTATCCCATCCATTTTGCTATCAACGGTTAGGGATTAGGATGTCACAAGTCCCTCCTACCCCTGGTTAGCATCTTTCCCGATATTTCGCAGAAATATGGTGAATATTAAAGCCGCTTTTCCTAATCCCGACCTGTAACGAATGAGGCAATCTAATGCAGTTTCCTGGGCCGGCTAATTTACGCAATGTATGCACATGGTTTGTTCCCAATAAATCGACAACGAACCCCTTTTTTCTCCTTCCTGAAAATGCAAACGTCCCCTAAATTTTAGAACCCAGAGTTTTAGTTTCTGCGCTGCATAAAATGGCTCTCCATTTACACTAGCCCAGTTCTTGGGAGGTAAATTGTTTAACGAAATTCTCGATTGTGAATTGTTGTACTTTCACTTTTAACTGTATCGTTCCACTTAGTTCCCTCATTCTCGGAGAAAATTCGATTCCTAATAAATCTGGAGTGCATGACTTAGGACTACATTACTCGCATGCTTCCGACTTTTCAGTCGTCAGATCCCGTAAGCTCATTTGACTGATACATAGAACTTTTCCTTTACGAGGGAATTAGCTAAACGTTCTTATGCCCCATGTTAGACCTGTACTAAAACATGCCACTATTATGTACCATGATGTGCAATCGGTGCGATGGAATAGCCGTTGCAAACGTGCAATTATCCAATAATAAGATCACACTGGTAAACAGGTTGGAAATAATTTGTCGTAAGAGGCGTAAGTTGTTGAACCTGAAGTCACTCTGTCTCCGCGGAAGAAAGCTAGATCCAATATTTTTTGTTCTTCAGTGAATCATAATTCATGTAATGCCTCATACTGTCAACAGAACCTACAGGAACTGCGCATCCACTGAGAAGTGACATCCACACCGTGTCTGTAGGATTTTTTAAGAAACAATACGGTTCGAAGCAATGCTCGTCAGATATGCATTTGTATGATAAGCTCCCACTTGAAACTCTCAGTGCCAAAAATTTGTCAGCATACGACAAATGGCAAAATAGCACTCTCGACTTCTCACGGATGATCCTCAAAATTGACCCCCACGATAAATGGACCAAACAAGCTTGGATGGCTTGAACTCTTAGCGAAATCGCGATTTTTTCTCACGTCCCACCCCCGAACATTGGAGCCATTTTAACCTTATTCTTTTTGCTTTATCCGCATAACGAACAGTCAGTACTTGTTTGTCACATTTGTTGCTTTCACGGAGATTGGTTGGGTTACCGTCAGTGCTGGCAGAACCCCTGCCATCTTGATTTTTAAGTTAGTTGCATGTACCTCTCTCGTTTCTTCTGCTTATTTATCAGTGATCTATTCTAGTCTTTGAAATGTCCTTTTTCAACTGTGAATCCTGCATTCATCTATGCGTCCTAATCTTAAAGAACCACCCAAATCCATTATCTTTCTTGTTCTACTCATCCCAACCGGTTACAACAAAACCACATTACCTATATTCATTTACTTTCGCCTATGAACCTTTGATGACTTCGTGTCTGTATTCACGCCGCTGCCTTTAATCTTGTTCTTTCCAACTTTATCAATCTCTGATTCTCTCCCGTATAATTTGACCCTTGTACTGCGGATTCCATCAGCTCTACTCTTCCGTGTTGCTGTCAAATATTTGGTTTCCCTTTTTGAATCTACCGATCTCCACTTCGATCCCAAAAACATTTGTGCGAACAAAAAAATGACAGCCTCAACAGGTGGTCTCGGACTGCGGTCTTTCTGCATTTTCGTCAGCTTTTACAGTTCATTGTTTTTAGCGGTACACAATGCCCACGGCCAGCTGAACGATTTGAGGAGGAACGATGTCCCATTGAACCGGTCAGCGATGTGTCAGGAGGCTCTCAAATACCTTAAATATATGCTCATTTGAGACCCGTTTGTCGCCCATTATGCTTCTTAACTGACAACCTTGGTAGCAGCGGAAGAATCCGACTTTGAACCGATGTGACTATCTCCCGCTAGCTCCCCATTGGATCCGAAGAGCTCATCTCACACTCACCCAGGACACCAAAACAAGCCAAACAGGTCAGTACGCAAATTGAAAAAGTACTATAATCCGCTTTTTGCCGTCAAACGGTTGAATAAGCTTTCTTATGTTTGGGACTTTACTCTCATTACGGATAATTAGCCCCTTGTATAATTTTTCGGGTTTTATGAAGGTACTTCGGTTCATTCAACCAACTGATTTATCTTCACGGCTTAAACTTCGAAACCGGATACCGGCGCACCACGGAATTCGGTCAATCAGATAAGCTGTCCCGATTTGTCTTTCAACACCTCTAATAAGGCGAAGAATCCTTGATTGCCTATTCTGCATTTGGGGATGGCCATATTCAGTGGCGTACTGACACAATTCGATCTTTATTAATTACTGCCACGGGCATCGGCTGAACCGCTGGCAACGACTCTAACATGTGCGACGTTTTAGGATTCACTTAGACCTCCTGGCCTCAGCGCCAGCTCACACGCGGGATAGAACTTTCTCGTCGTCAAAAACAACCTCTGCCAGCGGTTGACTTCTGTCTACTGTGATCCAACCGATTTCTTATTCCTATAATCCTCCGCAAGACCGTCCCCAATTCGTTTCATGTGGGCGGGCCGGGAACTGTTCGAATGTAATTCAACGGCCGCAGCTTAATATGTTGGCTGGTAAACCCAAGTACATCACAACTATCACCAAACAATGCTCTCGATATCCACAAGCCACGAAGCTGCCTCCACATGAACCACCATCGCTGTGGCCGAATCCCAAAATCCCTTGGTCTCGTGTGCATCCGGATTTCACCTGGTCGGTCGGGAGCATCTTGTGCCCGGTCACCGCGGATCTCCTCTCAAAATGGGCCGAAGTCATTATGAGCTCAACCGCCGCGACCTTTTGGCGATCGGTGAACTCCAAACTATCTCCACCAACGGGTGTCCGGAAACCATCGTGGCAGAAAAATGCTACCTTTTAACATTAGTCTACTTCTGACCGATGATTCCTTTCATTGCCTTCGTTCTCCAAACGTCCATCGAGATTCTAACGGGTAGGTCGGTCGCCGCGTGGGCACCTCCAGATAAGCTATTGTAAAATCATGGCAGGAGGACAATGTACGCAATTTCGTCCAGCAAAGCCAAGCAATTCTAGGCGGCCGGCCCCAAAATGAGGGATAAACGAACAAGAGAATACGGACAGCTCACCACATGCTGCTATCCATGTCGGGCCCAGCCGGAGGTATAGAAATGGCAGAACTTGCCGCCGGCAACAAGGTCCAGGCAAACGAGTTACGCCCAGGAATACCACACGGGTATAATGCTGTTGTGATGCGCAGAATACGGAACGTCATCTTTGAGACTGCTTCCGAAGGCGAGACATATGCAGGCCATTAAAATCAAATGAGGAAGAAAATTGGGCGAAACTCAAAATTCCGCTAAATCTATTTTTAGACTCCTTTCAATAACCGGTAATGAAGTGCGCCAACAGTGGACCAAGCTGCTTGACAAGAAGATAGACAAACAGAAGGCGTGACAGGTGCACATATTCCGACCGAATCCACAAGAGGACTATGGCTCCGCTGTTCAAGAGCAAACATAACAAAAATTAATTTCCCCGTAAATCGATGCGTTAGATCTCAAGGCCATCTCGCTTTTACAGACAGCAAAGTTTGCCTAAAGTTGTGAATTCCAGCCGGCTGATTTGTGTCGAGATTTTACAGAACGCATAAGCTTTTCTCCCATTTGCTGTCTGAATTAGCAGCTTTCCTCGCTGCACTAATTACACATTTCCAGAATCAAATCTACAGCTAAGATAGAGGTCTAGTCTTCTGCCGTATTTCTGCGTGTTCGGTGGTCCGCGAGAATACTGGACATGATCCAAAAATGGAATTTCTCGCGCTGACCAGGATTTTAGTGATTCCGTAAATTACAGAATGAGTTTCATGACCACTTTGCGTGGTTGAACGCGTTGGAAGTACCTAGACGAACCGCAAGGGCTTGGGCTGAGAGTACGGGCCAACTGCTGTTAACATTGAAAGCCTCACTCTCATGTATTATTAGTCACTTTCCTTTCTACAATTATAATCTTTCACTTTGTGCCTCGAAGCTATTACCAACCTGTCGATTGAACAAACGTTTCCACCCGTGGTGGCTTATTGTAAAATATGGCCGAGCACACTGCATGCTTGTCGACTGACCACGAGAAATATACCGATATTTCAATGAACTGTTATATTATGCATATTATATATTATAAACCTATTTTATCTTGCATTATGATGTACTGCGTCCTGTTTGCGGTACCTCTCCTTTTTAATCGTTGGCTCCTGATTAATCTTGCATTAATCTGCTTTCCCTTGACTTATTGAAGCTGAAACGCCAAACAAAACAAAAGTAAAATTCTTTTTTGTAAAATCAGCTGGTTATTATGTTGCACAACTGAGTTCTGTAATTTTCGTAAAATTTATAAGGAATCTCACGCGTAAAATGGAATCGCAATCACACAGATATTCAAAGACCTACAGGTCCCATCAGGCTGCAGGAAAATTATATCCCTTGCCACAAAACAAATGTTGAACGGTAGGGTTTAGCCGAGAATCCACAGACATTGCGTGATTCTGTCACAGAATACTAAATTTCTGAAACTGCGTGTACGAGGGCGGATGATACCCGGCCAAATTTTGATCTAGGTGAATTTCCGTCTACACGGTCAACCCAACAAGCTTCTGCAGAATGCGCAAAGGAGATGAGAAGTCCAGTATTCTGAAACGGTTGTGCATTTCAGCGTTCGTTTGGTGAGATGAATTTACAGTACAAATTTTCACCTAAGATAGTCGAATACCAGACGAACAAAAGGTGGGCACCAAAATGCAATTTAGAAAAGTAAAAATAGCTCATATCACAAGAAAACGGAGTAAGTGAATGGGTGAGACAGGCATCTGGGGGTGCAGCTGGGGACGGGAAGTGCATGATTCGAAGCTGAAAATCAGCGTCACGATCAGCAAGTTGAGATCCGGCTTCATTGTGAACCTTTGGATGTAGACGGGCGGTTGTTTCCATCTGCCTTAGTTTTACTGCAAACTTCACTGGTGACTGTACTATCCCCACCACCACTACCAGATGTAGCCGCGAGTCCATTTGCGGACGGATTCTGTGGCTCAAAGTTTGTTTTCCATGAGAATGCTTCATCCTCAGCGATCAGCTCGGCCAGTTGTCTAAGACAATCAGTCGGCAATCGCCGTAAATTGAATGCAATAACTTTAGGTTGATTGTGCATTATTTTTACAGCAGAACGCGCACTTTGGGATTTTTGGTCCAGTGGTACCTTTTTTGTCTACACCGGTCTTTAGGGTCGGTTTCGGATAAGCGAGCACAATCTCACCCATCCCGATGGTAAGATGTGGTATGGTTAGACAGAATAATCGATCAAATAGCAACTGAAGCTTTTGATTTGATTACCTATCTGATTTGCTTTTTTCTGGGTCTATGGATGTGGTTGACCCGATACAATTGGTACTTTGCTCTACTTTCATTACTTTGGTTAGCACCGCCTCTTCTGTCCCATTTACGTTCACTGTAACCGCCTTCCTTGGTACACTGACAATGAAATCTACTATTGCGGGACATGCCAAAGTTGAAGGGCGCCTCTTATTTGCCTCTTAATTTGCTTGTCGAACTTGCAGTATCGAATAGCCTCACATGTAATTTCTTAGTTCTCGAGTTACACATCAGTGTGCCTAGACTTAACCCTGGTTTGCGACGGAAAGGTCTGTTTTAAACGGCTTGGTCTCTCAATTAACCTACCCCTTAATTTGCTTCAAGACTTTATTCGCATCTTATCAGGTCTCCCAACAACTTGATATTTAATTCGCGTCAGAAAAAGCAGAACACTCTAGATTGCCCTGATCCCTGAGTCCCTCTGAAATAGCCATCTACCAGGCAGTCTCTGTTGCAATGGATCAGAGGGCAAACAGGACATTCTGACCTGGTTCCTGGTCTAGAGCTACTGACAAGGAAGCGGACATCTGGTGCCTTTGGAACTCACGAATCTCTTCATGTAATGTTCTTTGTCGTTACTACCATATAGTGTCAAATAATGGATGGTGTTTGCGAGCACTTAAATACTTGCAGGTCTAACACATTTGGATTTAATATTGTTGTTGTTTTACATGGAGAGCAGAAACGAAATTATTGCTACCAAAAGCCAAGGTTTTGCACACAAACGTGGCCTTTCTTGTTCTTCCAGTTTCCTTTGTTTGGTTCATGGTGAAAACTCGTGGGTTAACCAGCGCACAACATCAAAGCAAGGATCTTGAAAACTTTCCCAGTCTAATGAACTCTGCCCAAAAATTCCTATAAAAATCAGTGACGCATCGGAAGTACGGTTACCGTATGGTTCATGTTCCAGCACTCCAACAGAAAAATTAAGGTTAGGTAAAGTAAACCACCGAAAATTCTGCGATCGCCAGCAGAAGCACCTACGAAATTCCAGGAAGTAAATGCACAAAACACTGCGACTAAAGACTGCCGTCAATGTATCACCCACTTTGCGCGGCAAGATAACTGAAAAGTACATGTTAGCAGTAGGAGATTGAACGTTTTCATGAAATAATTCATTCACTATGTGATATGATCGCTTAACTCAGGATAAAGAAAGGATGGAAGCACTGTACAGCTGGCTATTTGATCGTTGTTAGGAATGATGAGCAGTGCATATGGACCGCGGACGAACCGGGATGGGAACCCGTGACGAACGATTCTGAGTCGAATGCCTTAGCCATTAAGCTACCGGGCAGGCTGTGAACGGTTTGTTGAACTTAACCACCTGATGCTGTTGCACATATCTGTCAATGATTTCCACGCTTACTGTCCCACAGCTCACAGCGATCGACCCCTACTGATAGATGACTTCTCTGCAGGTAGCCTAAGTACGACCAGGGCTATGTATATGACCTACACAGTTTGATCACTTGGTACATTTTAGTAGTAGGAGATTGAATGTTTTCATGAA
>LUCM01004561.1:5572-23235 GCA_008360955.1 Fasciolopsis buskii | reverse complement strand
GATTTCGGGCCTTAAATCAGAGCTAGATAATCCATCACCGAAACTTTCTGAAGCTAACTCTGAATCGCGCACTGCGAGTCAATCCATGTTTAAACGCATCAAAGGTGCGCATCGCCGGCGAATAATTTGGCTGGGAAGAAATGGTGGGTGTCAATTGGCCGGGTTCGTTAAAAATCAGGGGGGCAAAATGGTAAAAATGAAGATCAGTATGGATATAGTGACGGTATGGAGAAGAGTCGGAATCACACTGGATATCAAATGAGGTAGATGAAGAATGATAATCAACAACATTCAATGGTCAAAATAAGGCTCAAAATGAAACAGCAGGAAACTTTCAAGGTTGCATCAGACAATTTGTGGGACGAAAATATATGAAAAATTGTGGAGAGAGAGACAATGGAACTTACAAAAATGGCCACTGGACTTATGCTTCCGGGAGCGGATTGTGATGCATGGCGGAAAGTAAACGGGTACGTGAAAGATTTACGATCAACCCTTAAATACACTTGCCATGAATGACCTGTGTTGTCCTTGTTTGATATTGGAGATTATGGTGTACTTTGGCGGTACGGGTTTGGAGGTTCGGGGGCTGCGCGGCATTTCAGCAGCGATGGTGACTGTTTGGACAATCGTGATGGTCCATCTGAGATGAGGCACCCGGGGCGGTCATCAGCGTGGCTTGGCTTGTCTCAGAGTCGCGCGGCCAGGTACTGGAGTGTCAGAGCATGCAGCCACAGCTTGAGAATAAACCAAGATTCTTTTTACAGTCTTTTCTATCTTTCCATGCCCTGTTACTTGCCTATGCCTGGTGTATGGGCCTGGGCGATTCCAGTCTTGTTTCGGTCATGGCCACTGCCAATTTTGCTTCAAAACAGACAATTCTAACGTGGACTTAAGTATTTCCAACGTCCTTGTTTCAAACCAGGCACTCCATTCTTAAGCAGCGCTAACCGTCTGCAGCTTTTAAGGCTCAAAAACATCTCCTCGATAGCTTTGCACTTTGTCTGACAGATTAACCCGACCAAACTGATGGTACTTAATTATTTTGGCGAGGATTAGTTTTCAGGATCTTTTTTATTCAAACTCTTTGCATTACTTTAATCTACAAATCGACTTTTAACATCTTCATGGCTGACCGAAACATGGTTTAAGGCATTTCTTTTTCTTCGGAGATAATTCTTTCTGCGACGTCTGCATTGATTAAACAACACCGGGGATTTTCAAGAGGCAGTGGTGTAACTTCTGCAATTCGCATTATCCCCAGAGAGTCGGGTTCATATTGCTTCTTACGATAAGAGAAAGCTATCTAATCACAGCATGCCGGCCAGCGATTTATTAGCATAGAACGCAGAATACTTTGATAACAAGTTCAATTACGCGCGGAAAAGACGAACCCAGCCGGGTGCATCCCCGACATGGAATACATTATTTGGGTCTTCAGTCGTCAGAGTATTGGCCTTCAATTTTTAGTGCTCAGGTAAGAACTCACCAGTGTAAAATCCTTCTCCAAGAAAAAGATACTCAATCTACCATAACCGACAAAAACAGGGTGTTTAAGCTTTCTGACTGTTAGTCTTTACTAATTTTCAGATGGCAAATCTCTGTAGGATATATTCATTTTTATTCTTCGAGAATCTCTGATTTCCGGGTACTCGAATTGTAATATTCCGTCGAAGCATTTTGTCCAACTTCTTTCAAATCCGATGGCTTAGGCTTACGTAGTGTGCCAGTCTAAAAGTTTTAATGACTCCTGGTTACCCAAGAGACATACCTGAGCTTATTTGAAAATAGAGCAGCTTCATTAAAGATGCTGCTGCTTTTTTGGCGCGTCGCAGTGAAACATACTTAGATATAGAAACTGAGATTTTCTAGGCTCAAAATTTGCCTATGACTGCTTTTGGAAATTCTCAATCAGTCATACGCTCGAACTTTTCGGTGTTCTGAGGCACCGACTGGTAGTAGGAACAGGTGCGTTGGTAAATTTGAGCCCCATCAGTCTACATTTGGAGGCAGGCACTCACACAGCACTTCCACTAACCTGCATTCAGTTGGCAACCTATTGTTTTGATCTAATTTCATAGAAACGTAATTCCCGATTGTTTATATTCTTTCACTGTGCTTGGCACTCTGGCCGTTCAGCCACTGGCATAGAAAACAGGGAACTGCTGGTATCATAAAAACGCAGTTCCTTTTTGTTTACAGTTGTCTGCTAAAATACTTGTGTTGTTCACTTATGCTTTTTTACTTACTAGGGATTTCAGAATGTCCAGTCGCAATCTGTCTGTTTTAAGTGGTGTCTTCCGTGCCACTGAGAAACTTACCCCTTTGATCTTTCCATGAGATATACGGTGGATTTTATATGCACCTTTTGGGGTTTGTGACGTGTTCAACCTTCCGCTCCAGGGTGTCTAGCATGCACACTTGTCGGTGATCTGCTGTAATTCATGTCATCCGAAATCTCTCCAATGACGGGGCAGATTGTGGCTGAATGCCCAGATATGTAGCAACACCCAACCAATATATTGCGCCCAAATTTTACCTCTCGCATTTGATTGACGTGAATAATATTTCATTTTTTCCTGAAATGCTTAGAGCTGTTTATTCCAAGTTCCAGAGAGATTTGGCGTGTTATTTTTATTCCTCTCAAGGAGCCGGACACTTTAAAAAATGTAAAATATAGACTGATGGCAACTTAATGCAATTGATTTTGATAAAGCCTCGGGTTAGTCTAATACTTTGAGATCGAATGACAAAGAATTCGGAAGCTTTCACGAAAAAATCAACATTTGCTAACGTAAATCAATTACTATAAGTGACCTTCGAAAATAACCCGAAGATCATTAAACGGGAACTGTGCACACTGCGTCAGTCTGAAAGCTTGACAAATCAATGCAGCAGCAGTAAGCAACAAGAAGTTCAGCGAGGAAGAACTTTCCGACAACCAGCCGCAGATGACTGCGGCATCCACATTACCATTTCTATGGCTCTGATACTTTCCAAATGCTAGAGAAGGTCTCTGCGCCTACACTTTTTATTCTGCTCTTCTGGATCAAACTGTATCGAACAACTGGCAATGATCTCGGAACAGTGAGCCCATCAACTTCAATGGCGTGTTTCTCGGATACGGGAGAAAGCCTGCTTGAAACCAACAACTTTTGCAAATACTATTTGAGTTGCCATACGCAATATGAATCACAGAGGAAGGCGGCAGAATTAGTTCGAAAAGGTTCAACAGTTTACATGCAGTAAACATATAATGGTTTCTTCGTCGTTCTGCATTTATGAAAATCAGTGACTCAAATAGCAGGGGCGAAGTAAAATTAAGAGTCATGGGAAATCCGCGAGCCCCCGCCAGAATATTCGAATTCAATTAAGGCTCCATGAAAAGTGTGATGTTTTAGCCTTGGGAAAAATAAACGGCGAAATTAATGAATATGGTAGTATAGATTGATCATGTTAGGCTCGGCTGAACACTGGAAAAGATAATATAGATCTGAGGACTATTAGGCGCACATGCCCCGGATTCCAAGAGTTAGTGCACGATTAAAATACGATAAGGAGCCTTTGTAAGTGCAGACTAGGCAAGTTGAGATTGCATTGGATTATGAAAAAATCAAACCTTTCGGAGAGCTGTGCATAAAAAGGGCTGCAAAACCGCACGAGTAAGCACTCAATTAGCACATTTAAGTGCCCCCAGGAAGAACAGTAAGTCACCAGCGGTACGAAGTCCTTCGTTCGGGAGATAGGACTGGCTGAGAATAATTTCTATCAGCGCTCTTATCTTTGCCGTTTTTAATGCAAAGCATGAGCTGGCATTGTCGCTAAGGCCGGGAATTATTGGACATCATTTTGAGGGTCCTATCAACCCTGGGTTTAGTGTCCAGACCTGTGGTCATTGAGTCTCCCGTTTTGGTTCACTTGTCCTTGCCCTATGGGGGCACTTGAAAGATGCACCTAAATGTTGCTTGTTTGGATACCGCAGTTCTGTTATGAAGTGTGCCTTGGTGGAAAGCTAAATTGAAACCCTGTGAACGGACAGTTAACTATAAAGGCGGCGTAATTCGATTAGTTGTTCGTCGCGCTGTAAACTGCCATACAGCATTCCGAAGGAATCCAAACAAGAAAGTGAACAATCCGGTCTGCATGCAAGCACTGTGTTATTTTGAGCAACAAGGGGCGAAAATGTATACATAGGTCGTAACCCCAGCTACCACCATTTGTGTTAATACTGAAATCGAGTAAGTATGGTTGCATAAAGCAAAGGAATGGACATTTTAGGATATCTGAAGTTGGTCACGGAAACCGGGGGCACAAACTCTGCCTCAGTCGCACTGAGATTATCGTGGAGTCATGACCAAAAATAATGGAAACTGTGGTTGGGAAATAGCGGCCTGTTTAAGGGTATACCCAGGGGATAGGTAAGATTTAATGAATCAGTAAAATCTGAATACAAAAGTTTCGCTAACCCCCTAAATGGTTCGCCCACAAATCTGGGTTCAGAATTTCCAGCCGATTAAACTTTAGCGGCCCCAACTAATCGATATATCGCGAGTACCGTTGTCCAAAATTGGCAACACGAAGATTGTAAAGTGCATTTTTTGTGATTCACTTATCCTACTGCCCTAAACGAAAGTGAAGTAATAATAATATCGACATTTGTTTCTCGAAAAGTGACGAGGAACACACATTGTGAATGAGCAAACTTGCGATTTTAGTAACAGTATACAAAAAAGAGAAATTTCATCACAAATTAGCGACAGGAACCTATATATAATAAAACACTGATCCCGTTGGTTCATATTTGGCTGATAAGAGCACAGATATTAGCGAATAGTCTCGCGGAGGATTTGATTTTGAAGAAGAATTTGCGTCTATGTCATTCTGCTGGATTTGTCAAGCATCTCCTGGCACGCAATGATTGGATAATCCTAAGCACCCAAGTTAAATTATCGGCCACTAACCTCGACAATGCACGACAATATTTGTAAGCCTCCACCAAACGCTCCTTCGGTTGCTTCATGTGAGAAACTACAAAGTTGTCACTTCCCCCAGTGGCCGGTATCCAACTTTACTGAGCCCACACGGGGAGCACTAGGTAGAATGAGACGGATGAAGGTGCTGGATATCTAATAGGTCAAGAGAACGACATGGACTGTTATGATGGGTTCATTGCTTGGTTTACGTATGCAATTTAATAGCAGACATCGCTATGGACAGCCTTTTTCTGGGAAAACCGAAACGGAACTAGGTTATTTGAGGCCGACCCTAGGGAATAAGCCAGCATGATCTGAAGCCTAGTTAGACAGATATGGTATTTGAAATTGCTATTTTTCTGCATGAATTTGTATTAAATGCTTAGTGCATTACAATCCCCAATCTTTCGGACCACTCGGCAGCACTGCTACTGGAGAGACTCTTTGAGCAAGCTACCTGGGGTTTTGCGTAAATAAGGAGAGTCCCAGGCTGCTAGGTGATCGAAGTACAATAAAAGCAGGTAAAAATTCTACGGTTGGCAGCCCGTAAAATGGCAGCAGAATAGGTCACTAAAAAACTGATCCTTTCTTTTCATCCACTATTGGTTTTACGTGCAAGCGGAAACTCACTACTTATTAGGATTGCGAATGAATAACGGTGGGATAAATTTCAACAGTAATTGCAAAAGCATTGTTGTTACGAGCATTCTTAAGTTGCCAAAAGCAGAGCCAATAACACTTGGGGGCTGAGAAACTCGAGGATGAGGTATGCACAACTGAGGGATTAAATGCTTGGGGTGTTATTAGGGAGAATCAAAACACAAACGGACCTGATGGCCTTTAAGGACATCGAATCTAGCATACGTTGCAATTTATGTTGTTTTTTTATATTTCAGAACGAAACGCCGCGGCAATCATGCAGCGAGAAAAGCCCGATGGTAAAAGTGGAAAAGGAAGTGCCGTAATCGGACGCTCAATTTTAAATCAACGGGGGATCACGGGATTTCGCCAAACTTTTCACTTTGTCCTTTCTCAATTTTCGACGACCCGCTTAATGCAGACAATCGGTTTTTGAGTGGCTGGGGCCAATGAAAACTGCCACTAGATTCCGGCCTTTTTTCCAGTGGATTCGGTCATGGACGTCAAGCAACACACAGGGCTAACGCATATCTGTTTCCCTTTCCCACCTCACTAATTTTCAAAAGTTATACATTTAGTCCTAAATTGATATACTATTCGTGCATATAACTGTAGTTGCCCCAATATTATGCAGTGGTAAGATTTCTGCGTATGAAAAACGGTAACAGTCTTATTATAATAAATGTAAACCCTTATGCAAAATCCTTTCTATGATGAATAGGGCTTACAGAGTTTTAAAGTCAGGGGTTTCCATTGGGTGCACCCGCTGAGATAAATAAAAATGAAACTTAATTATATAAAAGAATAACACTTACTTTAATGGCGCAATCAAGAGGTAAGTCATGTGCAACTAGCTGTCCAGCAGTGATTTACTCTGTTACATGAAAGCTATCCATGAATCGTTGGTGAGTGGGTCAAAGCATTAAGCAGCTGGTCACGACATCTGCTAAACAGAAACAAATTAGTTCAAGGTGGTTACACCTCACACATGTCAGGGAAGCCTTTTCTTTTGGGCGTAGTCAGAAATTCGTTATGGACAAATCGACCGGCTTAATGGGAGATGTTATTTTTCCCAAGGTTCCTGCTGGCTTCGTGATAAAATCCTGCAAACAACGTGACCTGGCACAATTTTGTTAACATGTAACCACCAGGTGTTCCTATTCGATTATGCTTTTCAACTGCTGTTTCATATTATTCAGCTGACCCAGATTCGACTATTCTTGTGGTATAAAGATATCATGCGCTGTCTTCCTGTTTATACTTGTAATTGCGAATAGTTTGTTTAACTCCATCCGACGGCCTCATCAAAATTACCTGCAAGTTTCTAATTACCAATGTACCAATAAGCAAGAGGAAAACAAATCAGTACAAATTTTACCACATTATTGCTGGACTCAGAAGTTGCAAGTCGGTAACTTCTACATGCGTTTGGTGGTTATTGTGGCCCTCCTAGATTTGTTCTGGAAAAAAATTTACAGTATAACGCGTAACAGACCGGGTGGTTTAGGCTGCGGCTTTGTTCACTGTGTAACTGTGTAAAGATCAACTGATAAGGCTGAAGTCTTTAATACGAGAAGAAAGGAATCAATCAATTTGGGCACAAATAGCGGCCCTTGGTTTTCTTTAGATTGATTGCAGCGTTAACCTTTGGTGTTAAATGGCTTATATCCGCACTGTTTTCTGAAACCCACATATTGGATTTGCTTGCCTCAGGGTCTTTTTCAGCGTCTCTGTAACCCCTGCTCTAACGGGTACGCAAAAGCTCAAAAACTGCAGGTTGAACTAGTGCATAATGACTGAACATCTGTGTCAAAGATTCCACAGAAGATCCTCATTGAACACAACGCAACGACGTCGTTAAATATTTCCTAATCTCTTATGTCGTTGCTGCTTGGAAAATCAAAATGTAGCTAGCTGAAATACAAGTTTCTTAAAGAGCATGACTTTTCAATTGCTGTAAGTCATCTTAAGCTAACATGCACATTACCGGTAGCTACTTTTAATCACGCCTCCCCCAATCCTAATTTTTGATCAAATTACTCATATTAACTTTACACTCACGGATAACCCGTCGGCAAAAATTGTGCCAATATTGATTGTCATCAGGGTTTTTAAAGTGATTATCGCTGCGCTGAACAAAGTGACTTATAAGCAAAGGAACCAAATGAGCGATCACAGCGATACCGATTACAAGCAATCTCAGTCAGGAATCTATTACAACAATAATCAAATAGCGATTGTATCTGCATTGCTTCAGCAGTAAGTAGACCCGTACAGCACTAAAACGTAGCATTAAAATACGCGTATGGCATGGCATTGCCAAAACAAAGTGATCTGGATGCACAGAAATAACAAAACCATCCTAAATACTTGTCTCAATGGTTGTGCCTAAATTCATTCATCTCCAAAAAGTTCTCCTCAAAAAGTCGTAAAACTTACCCAAATATGACCACAATTTGACCCAGAACGTCGCATTTTCAAACGCAGCGTAAACCATAAAGATGGCCCCTTGTACCAGCAATAATTACAATGTTCTCCTATGCGATATACGGCAAACCCATTTATCTGCATCAAAGCAAAAGAAAAACACTGTGGCCTAGGAGACTTTAACGGTTTCACCGCCCTTACATCCTTTGCAGTGCACAACGAGTGCATCCGGGAAAGATAAAAGCAAAAATGCAAATGCGAGCTATATGCATGTCGTTCACCAACAAATTCAGAAAGCAACATGCACAATTGACGAAAATTTGCTGGGTCCTTGTAATTACAGTAAATGTGTCCTTATGGAATTTTTCGCGTAAGTTTCTGCGGATCTGGATGAAATGGAATGCAGCACAATTAGTTCCGTATATCACCACAGGATATGCGGGATGTCAACGAAACTGGATACAAATATAATGATATGTATGGCGGGAAGTTTCCCCATATAATAGCTAAAACGAAATGGGGTGCGGCTTACATTATGGGTGCTTCTAACTCATATGAGCCTGTCAAAATGAAACATCGAAAACTAATGCTGCTCAAGTTGTCATCTCAGAACAGCGCAGCATACATAAATCGTTGCCGGCACCACCTCATTTTTCTTTGATGTTTTGTTCAATGGACCCGGAATAGCATACACTGCATGCGACCACTATGGATTGGAAGCCAAATAAATTAGCGCAAAAAAGTTGCAAATGCATGGACTGATGTGCCAAGCCGCATTTTGTGAGACTCATTCAGAATAAATACTGACGTCAATCGGTAACCCAAGTATCACGCCGGATTCTGAATCTATTTGGAAGCAGCAAGGAAAAGATCAGACAAAAATTCAGTGAGGTTTGGTGAAATTCCATGAATCTGAACAAGGCTTGCGCAGCAAAATCTGGCAACGCAGCTGGCGCTCTTCCGAAACCGGCAGGGTAATTGGTGGGCAAAAGAGTTGTGGTGTAACAGTTTACCTATCTTTCGCCCCTCACCCATGAATAGCATTTAAAGCTCTTAATCGTTACTTGACTACAATAGCATCGCCTATAGTAAACGGCTGAAAGTTCCTAAGTAAATAGAAGGCATTCTGTGGACCTTTTTCTGCAACAAATCTTCTAACAAGGTATATTTCTGCCCAACGACTCAGGAAAGTTACAGTTCGATTAGTGCGTTTAATTGTCAGTCGGTAGTTCAAATGAAGAGCCACGACAAATTTCACGAAACATTGCGCACTATCTGACAAACCAACGAACTAAGTACAACCCGTCACCAGTGGTCACTGGTCATATAAGCGCAGCTAGGAAAAACGGAGAAAATACAGAAACGGCACAAAAAATTATGCACTAGGATGGATGGAAAAGTTCACATCTGGTCCCGAGCGCACTAAGCATATTCAAATGGGTTCTGCGTGGGGCCCGAAAAGGAATGAAGTGAAGCACCGTCAGTTGAAACACTATGCGTAGTTTTGCATTTTACCTCACTACATGTGATCGCTGATTATGGGAAAACATTTAACTGGTTCAATGTCGTAGCTTTGATCTGGTTATGCAAGTAATTGGACTAACGAAACATCCAAAGAGCTACTGAGAAAACAAACATGTGGCATGCACAATGGCAAGCACACTGGATAAAGTGACAGAATAGAGTGGGCGTCAATAAGCGTACCCGTACACTCTCCTCCCGCAACCTCTGTCTCGTACTTCCTCGAAACATTATTCGATGACTCTGCCCAGGACAGACTCCTCTTGGAACGCCGTCACTGATTTTATGGCATCTGTTAGACAGTAAGTGAAAGTTGCGGAATCAGTTCACCAAAAACTGCTCCTACAAGTGAATGGATGGAAACAGCCGTTTTCCTACCTGTTCCGGAGCAGTTACACTGCTAAGCACAATCTTTAACAATGGCCGCAGTCAACAGTCTGCGGACTGTGGCTCCAACGCCCCATAGCCCCGCAGCGCTTCAGCACAGTGACCCGGAATTTAAATGAAGACGACGGAGGATTTACGGCCATGTTTTTTAGTCGCATATCATCCCCAAATCTTGTCCCAGATTGACCAGTCCATATGGGTTTAATGCTGCAGTTGGCCGCCGACGATCAATTTCATCATCCATATGTTGTACATGGAATCGGCGAATGCTGCACGCCTGGTTGACCCTGAGGTCACCTGCTGCAGAAAAATCATGTCTAAGTAGTCCGGAAAAGCAGGAGGTTTGCCCGACTCAGTTGCCTTGCAATACGTTCATCGCAACAGGTCTTGATGCTCAGACGTTTGAACAGTATCGGACTCTCTAATATAAGTCCGATGGAGATTAAGTTATGGTGAGAGGATACTTGCGTGGAGGTTGACCACTTGTGCGTCAGTCTTACTCGGCGCGGTACAATTGCAATACTAGCAACCCTGACACTTGTCCGTTACAAGAAAAAGACAGTCGGGAGCGATAGCAGAAGCGTGCGAGAGAAGCGTGTGTGAGTTACGTGCGAGTGGCGAACGTGCTTGGCGGTCAAGGTTCGGCTAAACAAGCTATCCGGAGGAAAAAATCCAAGTTCCACTACACCACCACTTCAGCATTACGTGAGCTCGAGGGAATGTTAGCGACTGCCAATCTTGAATTAAAATTCAGAAGGAAACCTAGAATACTAACTTGGCTGGTGTATCTTAGGACGTCCAACGCGTTGTTGCCACAGTCTGCCGTCCTCTTAAAAAAAATGCAGCATGCTGTAAGGCGCTAAGCGGTGTCTTTTTTCGCACGATATCACTGCCATCTCGCGATGTCCTGGAGGACTGAAAAGTGCGTCTGTTTATTCATCTATAGATCAGAATGCGTCAGTCATACACGGCCAAGTACGCTATTCCATGGGTAATATTTTGCAGTCACTCATGAAATTCATTGTAAAAGAAAGGTTGATGCAAACGTGACAATATCATGACCTATAATTTCTTGGCGGTTTGCCAGATAACTAAACAAACTACGAAGAAATCGCGAAGCAACCTTTGATGTCACAAACCGGGGCACAACTCCTCGGCCGGAACAAACGGAGACCAAGATGGCAGCGTGCATGAAGAAACCGGCCGACGTAAGCAAATGTACATCATACTGACTTCAGTAATTTGCAGCAAAAATCCAGTAAAGTTATAAATAAGTAATCAGGAACTAGTTTTAAGAGACACCATTTTATTTTCATGCATACTAAACGCTTATTTATGCGCCCAACTCTTGCCCAGATGTTACCGAACCTTGAAGGTGGGCACCGTACTGCTTAGGTCACGCACGTTCCTGTCAAAATATACTCAACCGGCTACCGCTTCTAACTGTCTTTTCAAAGTAACAGGCAAGTGTCAAGGTTGTCAGTATCGCAGTCGTACAGAACCAAGTAAGAGGGACGCACAAGTGGTCACTACGGCTAAGGGCAAGCAAACGTAATGCGATATCCGCGTTAAGACAATCGGTCTTACAGAACCTTAAAACAACAGGCGGCACTTCTCACACAGAATACTGAGCGCACGAGACAAACGGATACAATAAGCGGTATCTGCTCTCACTGCTGCATAGGTTGAGGCATTTTTGGTCAAGGTTAAGTCTACACTGTTCCCCAGCCTTAGCTTGAACAGTTTTCACTCTCCACCACACTTGTTTTTCTTCCCTAAAATACGAAGCGCCGCCCTTCGTTTCTTTGAGCATTACACATCTTTTGTTTGCAATTCACTAATAATTTCAAATGGTAGGGCAGTTGTTCGTGTTTGCACTGTGTCTTGGCCATCAACCTTGCAGCCTTTGATTCTCTGCTATTCCGGGAGCGATTCTAGGGTGCCCTCCAAATCCCATACCAAAACACAAGAACGGAAACTTTGTAGTGGATGCGCAGTGAGATACTGAAGCTCATCCGCGCAAGAAACTGCTTTGTTGATTTTAGCTCAAGCCTCAAGTCCTGAGATCCTACCGGACCTAATCTGGCTTGGCTTGTTACAATGTGTCGGAATATTATCTGTTCGCCCCGCGCGGCATCCTCGGTTTTCATTTTGTGGCATTCCTGGAGTTATTCGGCACTTGCCTTTTTTTTAACGAACAGAATTTGAGTTATGAATCTGAATTCTTTCAAGTAACGTGGTCTTATGTATAATTTATAACTACGAGATCACGCGTTTACGTAAATGTGTATAATCTCTTGGTTATGTCTGAAGGGTTTGCCGCCGAGTGATGCTTATGGACACTTTCTCGCTGTCTGTCTCCGTTTGCATTTTCTCTCATCCCTTTTTTTATAAAAAAATGTAATAATTTTTCCACCTCCCTAGAAATTTCTTTTGTACAAAATTTTTCTTGTCTTTATGGTATGTCCAATACAGTGTACAATGTGCACAGTTTAATCCGTCCGGACCGGATCCGGTATGCTACTTGGGTAATTACTTCGACAACTGCTAGCAGACAGTGAAATACCACTAGAAGCCTAATGCTAATCGTGTAAAATATTCATTCTAATGAAGATCTTCACATTAACAGAATAAAAAAACCTATGAGATCCCCTTCACTTTGACTGTGTTCGAACGGACACAGTCTCAGGGCGAGACGGTGACTCACGATGGCCTCGAATGATTTTCAAGGTGGCAATTGAAAGACGCAACATCCCTCCCTTTTCCTCGAAGACACCCGGAGCATTGTTTTTTTCTTGAGATGCGATAAGTCCAGTTGACTGCAGCTTCTCTGGTGTCAGGTAGTGAACTCCATATGGTCATCCATCAAAAAGAAAATTCTTGCCACAGTCCTGGGCCTAAATCGCCTCAGAGTTTTTCTCCGACTGATCACGTCCCCTCGAGCCCGCCTGTAATGCGGTCCTAAGCGCATCAGAGCGCTCTCTTAGCTGGACCATCGTGGTTCATAGACGAGTCTTGTAGCAGATCGGCACTCTGCTGCATTTTTGCGTGTACACCAGACGTCATTGGCGCATCTATTTTTACTTGGTAGTATGTAACTTACACGGTGATTTAGGATTTCTAAGTGGGTACGCCGCTATTACAAAGCTTGCTCCCATTAGCAGGTTTTTCATGACTTCCGAAGCAGTGTAAACTTGGTTTCTGGAGTATCAGAATCATTTGTGGTCATCTACGACCATCGGATCTGGTGGCACGGTGAAATCCGGTGACGCAACACACGAAGAAAGTTCGAAAATCCTCCGGGTACCGGATGAACGAAACTTGGGCTATTGGAAAACGGCGCATTCCTCAGAATTCCATGCTTTGAGGTTGCCTTTCCTCCTTTTACAGTTGCTTAAACAACTGCGTTGATTACGTACACTCCGATTTGTACTAATTGACTATGATCTCCGACAAATGTCGTATCAAAACCACCGGTAGTTCCAGATCAGCGGACAAATCTCCCGAGTACTCACTAATCATGAAAGACAGTTACAAGTACTCCGATAACGGTCACGATGTTTTGAGAGTTTACGCGCGTAACATCAGCAAATTAGAACACTGAGGACTCTTTATGAAAATAAGTTTTATTTGGAAAAAATAGAATGGAAGTAATACGGATTTCTCTACAGGACTTTCAGTTGGTTTGTTAGCGTATTCTTCAAAAAAGAATACGAAAAATATTTGTGGTTCGACGGCATCCGAACTGGTGTTCACTATTCGAGATAAGGTACCTCCCTGTTAGTTCTTCAATGCGAGTATTTCACTGAAGAACCAGGTTACAACAAGTAGGCGTAAGTGGGAATCATAAAGTCTTCCTCCTTATCATGCACGCATAACCACGATAACAGCGTCAGTTAACCAGTGCCTAATAGTACGCTCGATGGCGAGCGCGGATTCCTCCCGAAAGGCTACTGTAGATCTCATTACATCCTGGTGGACAATACAAGGCACGAGCTCACCTCATCTATCACCGCTGATATGAACTTGTGGTTGGCGACGAATATTCTGTCGAATAAGCCCATTCAGTTGCATCATAACGCCAGCTCTTCTCCAATGAGGGAAGTCAGAATCCGTCTGGCAGTTGTCTCCACTTCGTTGCAGACGCAGCTTATAAGACGCACTGAAATTATGTAACTTACTGTGTCGTTGTAATTGTTCACGTTACTGAGGTCGTGTTCCACACATCAACTTCTGCTCAGTGTTGGCGCGCGTCAGTTGGTATTCTGCTGTCGGATTAGGAGAACGGTGGGACATGTCGAGTCTCCTTATCGACTCGATAGTGACCTGCACATCATTGATAGCAGACGGCATGCGTTCGAAATAGTCTAATTAGATAAAAGCTACCTTAGGAAAAACCCACCTCAGGTTGACGCCCATTTGTTGGAGCACGTCAGCATACCTAAACGGTGGCCTTTACAGTGGGAAAATTTCAGTGATTGGAGCTTGCCTCGATGGCACCACTGTAGTCTTTTTCTCCATGATTTCATTTATATTGTTGCGTTGCTACCATGTTTGTTTTCAGGCCAGTGTTATATATATATATAAAGAGAGAGAGAGAGAGAGAAAGAGAGAAAGAGAGAAAAGGGGAAAGATGAGATGCCATCACAGAATTTCAAGCACCAATGACTCCAGTGATCCCGGTTTCGAGCCATATCCATAAGTGCTTCTAACCAGCGGTTATTGATATCGCCGTTCCATTTGGGGATAAAATGGAAGTAGATTTTATCAAACTTTTATTCCGTTCCATCCTGTCCAGCGAGCGCGAGTAAAATGCGATAAAGCAGGCGCTCAGTGGGCGTTTGCAAGACGTGACCTAGTTACCGTGGTGTATGCAGGTAAACTGTTCCTCCCAAAAATGCAGTCAACACGATTTTTCATACTTCGTTATTACTGATATGTTGTTGCCACCATACTCGTGAGAGTGGCCTTAAACACCAGTGACCGAACGTGATGGGCCGGCGCAGGTGTGGCCGGGTTCCACATCCGTAGAGCATCACTGAGCGAGCTGCAGTGCCGTAAACTATACCTCGAGGGAAGCGACAACGCCTTAGAAATGGGTAGCGAGACTTCGTCACCGACACTCCCACCAGCAGATGTGCAACATTCTAGGTATACAAAGCTGGTAATTATTTCCAAACACCCCGCAAATTGAGTGTGGGATGATCTCCCTCTCGGTCTCGGGAAACCATTTTTGCATTTGAAGAAAGTGAAGTGCATGCCATACATGATGGGCGGCTAACAAGTGGTTTAAGCCGGCTTAGACAACTTGAGGGTCGTCTCCCAATAAGGCGACGTCATCAACAAAATCTGAGTCAGTAACTATAAAACTTGGTAGAAGTTCTCCATCACAGTTTGCGAAGCCGTCGAAGCCTTGCTGAGCAGATCATCCATATCCAAACTAAGGAGAAATGGAAAAATAGAACATCTTTTCCGAAAATCGCTGAAGACAGCAGAGAACCAGGATAGTTGCAATACACTTGCCGTTCCCGAGGTCTGCTGGCACAGCCTTCATAGTCGAAACCTGTTATTCCTTGTATATTATTACGTTGACCGGTGATGGTGAGGTGGACTGAGCGCCTATCACCAAAAAGGTTAGACGTTCGAAGCCAGATTCGTCGGTCACTTTGGTGGCGGACGGTAATCCGCTGTCGCCCGGCACTTTATCACACCTGACCTACTGAAATCTTGCGTGGTTTTGCGTCACTGCAAGTTTTACGGTCATGATTTCTGGTTCTTATGTGCGTGCTCCTCTGCTATTCGGTGTTTACGATGCGAATCAGTCATTAGATCTCGAAAACATACCGTCTGAGACTATATGATCGTAGCAGCGAAAGTTCACAACCTCCTCAGGGCACAGATCGGAGTTATTTAATTTCTCTTGGTCCCAGCTATTACGAAAGAACACCACGAAAGACAGGCGATCATTGATTGTAATAAAACTTTCAATCGACATGCTTATCTGGTTTCTTAGCTAGTGCCGATAATCGACAGTGTTCCCGCGATCACAAAATATCCCTTACGGGCTCCCGATCACGGACGAAGGAGAATTCTATACGGATTTTGAAGCGTGCGGGGCTGTTGAACATTACTTTCCTATCCCGTTCGGAGTGACACGGAGTAGAATGTTCCCAGCGAACGGTTGGAGAAATAATTCACACCGGAACGCATGACGCAGATTTCCCCTACGTGGATACCCTAGCTATCCGTTTGAATACCACAGAAGCTTACGCAGTTTGCCAAAAGTACACCCTAACATTCAGGGAAAACCGGGGTGTAGCAGATGTCAGCCTGATACATGCGGGCTACGAATTTTTCAGGGAAACCAAAAGGTCGGGTCCTGATCGTCTTCAGCCTCTAGAAGGGCTATTGCCGACCACAAACTTGAAACCTCAACGGTGCGCACAAGGGCTATTTTCGTATTATTCAAGATAAGCATCCTACCGTTCTGATGAGACTTATTCTGTGGTCAACGACAATGCTTTTTTTCTATCAGATTGAGGTTTATAAATTCATTTCAACAGCTAAAGTGAAATGGCGGATCCCTTGATCGTAACAGTCCATAATAATCCTGTTTTCGTGGAAGTGGGCGCACGCAATGTTGTCTCCTCTCTTTTATTCATTCTGCCTCTTCTGTCTCCAACACAATCACTTTCCCCCTCTGTCTACCCATAGTGTCCCCATTGATAACACGTCCGATACTCGCAACGGTTCAATGTCAAATAATGTAGGTGGTTTTCAGTCTGTTAGCTCATATTTTCTCTAGCCACGTCAGCCTCTGAATCTGGGTTCATTCAATGTGCGCACTTTAATGCAGACTGGCCAACAGGCTTGTTTAGCTCTGAAAGTAGAGTCACTTTCGATTGATGTCTGCTGTATGAGTGAAACACGAATTCAGGATTCGGGTAGAGTAATTCAACTAGCTGCTCCCAATGTCTTGTCAAGATATTTCCTGCACACTTCGGGAGACGAAGCAGTTCAAGCTGTGGGTGAGCGCGGTGTAAGAAGAGTCTTAAGGGAAAAGGCCGAAGCAGTCATTTTAGACTGGATCTCGATTAACAGTCGTTTGTTCGCCGTGGGATGCAGGGATCAGTCGGCGTCTGGAAGGATAGTTTTGTTAAGCGCGGTTTATTTATCATTTCGGCATGCACCCCAACAGACTGCAGCACTGACATGGAGAGAAGGACGAGTTTTATGATGACATCGTCACTGTTGTTCGAAAGAACAAAGGCTTTGACATTAAAGTGGTGGCAAGTGATTGTAATGCACAAGTTGGAAAACTTAGTGTGTCGGAAGCCTGTTTAGGTAAGCGGTGCGCCTTGCCTGTCCAGCTAACATAATGGGGAAAGACTTTCCCAATTCTGTGCGGACAATCATTTGTTCCTGTCTAGTACGAATTTCCGACACAGTTCACTTCGCACGCCGACATGGCGTTCTAGCTGGACATTTAGTCTAAGTCAGACGGACCATATTGCAGTAAGCTACCGTTGGTGCGGTTTTGTCCAGAATTGTAGATCGTAATGGACCACGCACGCCGATTCGGACCAAGCGTTAGTTTTAATGCGTTTTTGCTGCTGCTCCATGGCCGTTGACGTAGGCCACAAACCAATTAGCCGTCAAACGTCTGTGATTCGGCTGTTCGCAACAGCTATGAGCGGAAACTATCCCGGGAACTAA
>LUCM01004557.1:241532-263997 GCA_008360955.1 Fasciolopsis buskii | reverse complement strand
GACGTAGATATATGATGAACTTGTTTTCGTTTTTGACCTCGTTTGGTGTTCCCCGCTTTTCTGGTTGGGACCCGAGAGAGGAAAATTATCGTCGATTGGAGGCGTTGAGAGAAATTGGTCACAACTGTAGTCGACGGCGCTTATGCTGGATGACTTGTCTATAGTACTTATCCCTTTTGAAAAACAACGAAGACAACAAAAAATCAATTTTTTAGGGCCACCAGAATTTTCGCAGAATGATGGATGACTGTTACTTCATTGCAAAACAGTTTTATCACCGACAAAATTCGACTTACGGGTGAGTAGGTTTTCTGCACTTTTTTCATTATCGTATAAAGCGTAGCGGAAAAATGGACCACAGCGTATTCGCACAGGCCGTGGATCCCTGCGTGACAACAAGTTAAAACTGTAAACCTGTACAACCGGTGCTTTTCTCCTACGTGCTTCGACCAGGTCGCGTGATTCCATT
This sequence comes from Fasciolopsis buskii, assembly GCA_008360955.1. NCBI lineage: Eukaryota > Metazoa > Platyhelminthes > Trematoda > Plagiorchiida > Fasciolidae > Fasciolopsis > Fasciolopsis buskii. Next base: position 263,528 of record LUCM01004557.1, on the reverse strand, counting down.
GCTCGGCTGTCCATGATGGCCTTGGATTAGAGATTAAAATATCCAGTGCACGTAGATGTCGGAGCGCGCTCCCCTCCCAGAGCATCCACCACGTGGGTGTAGATGCTTTGTTCAATTTAGCTGAGTGCGAACCTAACGGGTTTAACAATTTTTCTACCGAAATAGGTGCTGGTGGTGATGGACAGGGTATCAAATTTCCGTAATGTGTTCCGGTTCCCGTTTTCAAGGGACCTGGGCGTAACACGCACGGAAATGGGTGATTTCTGACAATCTCCAGTCCTCTAGTCTCGGAATCAAGAATTGCCGCTCTCAACCGTCCAGGACTTGCAATCTCCGGGTGACGACTTCTGTCAATGGCAACGTATTTATTGTCCCGGGGTATAAGGCAGAATGGGCCTAAGTTTGCGGGATGCAACGGAATCTTCACAGAATAGCAACGAATATAAACATGCGTGCATTTTGTTAGGTCTTTTAAAATGTAAGTGGAACGGGTCGGTAGGACCCTAAGTGTTTTCATGTGTGGCTGCAAATGGCTAACACATGGACGAGCCAATAACATCGGCACTGTCACAATAACTCACCGGGTAACTTGAGGGGTGTGCCAAATACCATATCCGCTGGACAAAAACCAAATTCTTTTAAAGTGGTGTGCGTGCCTAACGAGGTCAGCGAAAGGATATCTATCCACTTAATTACTTGAGATTTGAAGGCGAGGAAGGCTTTTGATTGTCCATTAAAGCTCTTCTAATCCATTAAATACAGGGAGGTATGCGGTCGTGCGAATACGTTTAAATCCAAGCAGAGTGGAAAAATCAGTAAACAAATTAGATTGGAAGTGTGCGCCTCTGTCGGTAATGGCTGTGAAAGGAACGCCAAAGGCAGAAATCCAGTGATGTAGAAAAGCTTTAGAGACCGTTTCACTGAATGTATCAGCAATGGGGACAACAGGTGAAACCGTCAGCACATGTTAAGAAAAGACAGTAGCCATCGGCTGGTGACAAGGAACCCATGATGTCTAGGTGGACGTGAAAAACCGCCCGTTATCATTGGGTATTTGGGAAGGAGAGAATTAAACCTGTCCGGCGGATTTTGCGTCGTTGACACGGAATACAAGATTTCACCGAAATACAAATTAATCTGCTTATATTAGGCCAAACATAGCGGTTGTAGATAAGTTTGATAGGGGCACACACTCCGGGATGAAATATGGAGTGTAAATGTTTAGAAATCAAGCGGCGCGTCGAACAAGGGGCACGGTCGGGGTTTTCCGGTGGTCATGTCACGAATAATGAGACCATCTGCAGCAGAAAGTTGCAGATCTTTGGGCACCAGGGAGGATTATGATGATCCCCAGTGGTAAGTTAGTTTCTTATCATCTTTCTGTGCTTCCGTGATGTCTTCCCAGTCGAATGAGGTTGATATAGAGATCTGATGCCAACCTGGACGAGATAGAGCATGTGCCACGAGATTACCTAGTCCTTTTATGTACCTGATATTGGTAGTGTACTGGGACATATAGTCCAATTGTCGAATTTCTCTCGGAGAATAGCGGTCACTTTTGGAAACAAGAGCGTGTGTTAGCGGTTTATGATCAGTGTAGACGACTAAGTCCCGCTCTCTAAAATGTGTCAAAGTCCTTTATTCAAAGGTACATTATGTAACTAATCACTGATCAGGCGATCAATATCAGGGCATCTCAACCTAAATGTCGCAGGTTTGATTCTTCTCACTACCGGTCAACCTCCCCACTTGGCAGTCTTGAAAGTGGTGTACATTGTTCCCTTAGGGAAGAATAAGAGTGAAATGATAAAAGATTAAAAAAATACATCTCTAGAAACTCCATCCGAAAATAAATCTGTCTACTCGTTGCGTGTTGTAATAAACTATCTTGGTTTAAAAAGGTGGAACCATGTATTGTATTCTGATCAAAAGAATGTATCACTATTCTCTCGGTCCTTGCGATGTACTTTATGCTGCAGGTAAATTGAAGAACTAAATATGTAAGGAGTTTCCGATGTGAAACTTGAGTTCAGTAATAGTATGTTATATGCGTCTTCTTATGTATCATTACTGGGGCGAAATGGTACAACCACGTTACTTGATTACTGGAAAGGCCAAAACACCCAAGCACCATAGAATTGCCAAGTAGTCAGTCGCATGGTTTGATGTTCTGTTGCACGAAGCAACAAATACACATCGGACGCTTGCAGCTAATGGAGATCGAATGGGAAGTAATTCGTAATAATGTAAAGAAATCAAAACATATTTTTTCAAAATATAGTTGTCATGCTTTTTGAAGTCTTTAATGCAACAGAGAGCCAGTCAAAATATTCTAATTGAATGCAATCGCAGTAGCTTTTACAGACAACAGCACCGTTTGTCGTCCTAGTTCGGTGCCGGCCTCAACAAACTAGTCAGTAGTGATACTCTGAAGGTATATCGGGCAACAGACAAAGAACGGTATTTATTTACTAAATGTATGCGTGTATATCTGGTGATTCTCAGAGTAGAATGCAAAAATGTGATTCTCTCAGTTCTTTGATAAGTGTCAAAATAGACTGCTTTCCCTACTGTGCACTCCCGATCTGATCTTGTCATAAGTCCTGGGTTATGCATGGTACATCAAAGATATTCGTGCCCGTCATCGTAGTTCATCGAGTAAATATGCGTCGGTTGCTTTATTGTTTTTCTATGGTATCGTCCAGTGCATCAACTCCACATGTTTTTTCTTGGGACGAAACAATGAATGATTTTCCCGTTTGTCCTTGGAAATCTCACTCAAAGAGAGCTCTGTGTGCATCATGATGGCAAACTAACATGCGACCGGCTGTGATTTCTAGGACAGCGACAAAGTTGAAATAGGTACTACCCCACCGATGTCCTAGCAACTGCAATCAGGGTCGAATAGACCCCCTACGGTACAATCCTAAACTCATAGCATCGCGTGATGTGCATAAGCCGTCATTATGACTAACGTTTTTTTTTCGAAAACACATCAAATAGGACGATCAGAATGACTGCTGTTATGATTTGGGCTAAACGAATTTATTGCCTCTAAACAGTTTGATGCTCTTTAGCTAAATTAAACCAGATTTGAGGAAATGCGAGGCAATTTGCTCTACTAAAATTCATGAAAATAATGATCTGATATTTCGTTGGAAAAAGGTTCCAACTTATAATAAGGTAGTCGAAATGGTTGTCCCAGTGATGAGACCTTGCGGTCTCCGTCGATCGGTTAGACGGAGTACAAATCCCGATGCCGGCCACAATTGTAAAAAAATTCATCACAATCGTGCAGTGCCAGAAAGCACTCCCGAATCTCCTCCATTGAAAACGTGAACGGCCGAAAACGAAATCAAGCTGTTTGTTTCAAGTGTGCTTGCGTGTGCACTTGTCACTAAGTGGTTGTATTTACAATAGCCTAAGCTTGTGATATGCATTTGTTTATTTTGGGATGGTATTTTGCAGACGATCGATTATGCTTCTAGTTACTGTTTGTCTCACTTGCAAACTTCTAATTGGGTTCCACTGGTAAACTTTAATTTTCGACGCAACTTTTGTGGGTCATATCTGATTCACTGACATCTGCTGTTCTCACGCTCCAGTATCGACTACATAGACGCGCTGTACCAATTACAGGAGTGGTACGCTAACGACCCAGACCCACGTTTGTCGGCGGATGAGGAAGATTTTCTGGATACATATGGATTGTCATACGATTGTCCCGGGTTTCGTTGCGTGCTTGATTATGCCTTGGCAGCCGTCCGCGGCAGTCTAGCAGCGGCAATGGCCTTGACCCGCGGAGATTGTCGGGTGAGCTCCCACTTTCATTGCACGTGTTCCCTTAATGTGCGTAATAGACTTATTTCGTTTATAAAGCGACTCATTAATTAATACTAATGGCACTGGGAATTTTACTTTGTAATGCATTCATTCTGTATCACCCCACCTGTCTTATTCATTATATGTATATTATGGCGTTTTGTTCGCTGAGCTGGTCAATCTACTTACAAATGTTTCATCATCAGCCGAAGTGACATCTGCCCTATGGCATTGTGACGAGTGCTTGCGTGCTTTCGTCTGCTTATATCGGCCAATCTATCGTCTGTAGTCGTTGCTGATTGATGACTGCTCGGGTTGAGAGAGGTGGGTCAGAGACACTGGGCAGGTCCTCTGTTCATTATCGCCTACGACTGATGTGTTGTAGTCTGAATCAGCTTTCGTTCCACTAATGTGTATAGATTGGTCCTTCCGTCTCATCGGCGGGTATACGTGGTCCAGATCAATGTGCCTGTTTATTGATATTTCTCAGTAATACTGAGCCTGTACAACTTCCTTCAAGTGTATTGTTCTGCGTTGGACAATGAATATCATGTTTTTAAAGTTGAAATTTTTTCTTAGCGATCTTCATGGACCGGGATGAAGGAGAGTGTCTCGTGTCTTTTTATCTTCAATTGCTGTTCATGAATCCATGTTACTAGTTTCTTTCTCATTTGTCCAGTGTAGTCCTTTCCACAGTTTTCCAGTCAACCTGGTAGATGACGTTGGCTCGATTTCCGTTTGCTATTTGTTTTTTTTTCGTTTTCGGTATAATCTTCCCTAAGGTTTTTTGTCGCCCTGTGAGCTACTTTGATCCCTCGAGGCTTGAATAGCCTCGTTATCCTTTCTGACATGTTCTTGCTAGACGGTGTGTTCGGTAGTCGTCTCTCCGTTTTCGTTCCGATTTGCGCTTCGTTTGACGAAGTTTCGGATGTGGCCATCGCGTAGGAACATTTTTTTCTCCGTTTCTCTTCCTTCCAATGAGACTGCGCTCTTCTGCATGGTGTTTTGGGGCAGCTTCTCTTGTGGCAGTTCAGATAGTTACCGTGAAATTTGGTCTGTATGAGTACTTTTGCGGCATACGGATATTTCCAACGTACTTATGTTTGCCCTCGTGACGGGAACATCTAGAAACGTGGGGTTAACATGCGGTTTGATTTTTGGCGGAAAAGTTCTTTTCACTTTTGCATCAACGGTTCTGCGAGGAAATCCGATATTGGTGAACTCCTTGGGGTTCCGTCCCTTTTTTCATAGCACTTACCTTCGAACTTGAAATAGGGTTGGGGGCATAGTTTTCGGCTATGGTTAATTGTCTCATTATCGTTTCTCGAGAAGTTCTACTGACTGTCTCACCAAATCCAAGGTTATTAATGTGAAATGAGATTATGCAACACCAAAGGAGTAAAAACGAATGAAACAACGAAGGCCAACGATTCAACCGTTGTACACTTCCATGGCCTAGCGAAAATGCACAAGAAAGGGACCCCCAAGACCAACAGTCGCCCTACCTGGAACGCCGATATGCAATCTGACAAAAAATCTATGGGAACTATCGAAACCTTCCCTCATAGAGCTAGCGCCACAGTCCCTGGGAAAGCTTCACGGAATAATCATCATCATCATCAGTCAATCAGTCATCACTGTTCAGCGGTGAACAATAGGACAACCCCCTGGGTTAAATATTTCTGTAAAAACAGTGAATATGCCAATGGAACAGGGATTAAATCCATAAAGTTTGAAGAAGAAAAGAATGCCATAGCACCCGACACACGGAAAACAGTCTAACTGTAGAAGCGCATTTCTTCAATCATTCTGATTCGACAGTAAATGAAAATGTGGAACAGGCATTGAAGATGAAGTCACAATCTCTTTCGACTCTATCTCTCTTCACGTTGAGCTTTATGTCTATGGAAACGAAATTTCAGTGTACCGGTCAGTCGGAAGTTCCAAATAATGTTTACATTATCTCGAAATAATGTGGAAATAGTGTAGTCTATATTTCGCGTATGAAGGCAGTCGTTAGTCTAGAGTTATTCATCACTGAGCATCAATGTATGCCTCTCCTTACAATTGAAATTACGGGGTGCCTCTTTGGACGCGCATTTTTCCCGTGTTCGATGGTGTCATTCCAAATTTTATTCGAAATTGTGTAAATCAGTGGAAGTTTACTGTCGATGATTCCTTGTTAGTTTAGTTCAGCGTATACCATACGTAGACATGCTTCATAATTTTACATTTTCTGTTGTCTCGGAAAAATGCATGCAGAATCTGCATTTTCACAAGAAAAGGATTTCTTACGCATCCCTTTTTTCTGTAACAAAGTAGTATGTTACTGAGTACTCTGGCGCACAACCATGAAGTCAGCCCCATGGAAAGCTTTTGGAGCAAATAGAAATGGGCAACGAGTTCGGTCAACAAATTATTCAAAAGAATTTAACTGGATTTTGCGAATGCTGCAGTAACAATTTGACGTGAATCTCGTGCGCATGGACGTTATCTTCTACTAGAGCGAAATGGAGATTCTATACAATGCCGCATAACTTCCGTTCTGATATCTATCTATAGAGGACTACCAATTATTTTACACTCCGGATTTGAATTCGTTTTGGTTTTGTTTGTTTCCAAAATGAGGTTGTGCCCATAACTAAATAGGTCATCGGCCCAGATGTTAGCTAATGGGGACAATCGCGTCATGCGACCTTGTCCGAAAAACTGAGTGGCCATATTCTGCTTTTTCACTGTATCCTTTAGATCAAACAAATCCTGATGTTCTTTATTGTCCGTTACTTTGGGGCTTGGCTCTCAGTTTCTAGTTTTGGACCGTCAAACCGCGGAAAGCACTGATGATTTAGTGGCCAAGATGCTATCCGGTGTTGTGTGACAGATGAAATTGTGATGGCAACATTTCTTCCCTTCTCTGAAGTGTTGTAGATATCGCTTTTGGAATCATAGATTTAGTTCCGAATCCCGCAATCTGTCTTCTTTATGTGTTCACAATTTCATTCATTCACTTCTGCTTTACCGTCTCCTTCATTAGCTGTTCAGTCCCAGTTCTTAGTGGGGAATTGAACCCTAAGCATACCACCAGACAAGCGGAATCGTGCACAGCTCCTGTTCACAGAATACATTTAAAACAAATGCGCATCGTTTGCTCCAAAATACACAATCATTGATTTTTTTGAGGTATTATCTCAAACGTGAATTCTTCACTGTATTACTTTTTTCTATGTAGCTCTAGTGTGGTGGTTTTGCGCAAAGTCTTGGACCAAAGTTTAGCCACGTTCGCCTAAAGAATGTAACGAATACAATGCGTTCAGGACGCGCCTAACTGAATGTCTCTCGCTCTGAAGATTCTCTAACCTACTTGTTTTATACTAGAATCTCATTTGAATCGTTAGGAGCGTCAATGGATGATAAGTCCATTCAAGAATCACATGCTAATTCGTTGGAGGATTTTCGACGATCAGGCAAGGCTAACCTTGAGAAAGGAGACACAAGGCCCGAAAGTATTGGCTTTTCTTTTCAGTAGTATGTTTCGCATATGGATGGAAACTAAGAAGGGAATGCACTAGTATGAGGATGGTTGAACAGAAGAATACCGGGCACGCATACCTGAAGAGCGGCAATAACCGCGAAACCGTTCGTATGCTTCCGGGGAAATTTTGCTCATCCATCCATGTGCGAAAACTTACTGAAAAAAACTTAACCTGTTTCCTTTTCAAATTATTCTGCTCTTATTTTTGTTTTAGTTACCCCCAGTATGTTGCATTATTTTGCAGCAGACGAATGGGGATTAGCATTGAACTCCCTAATCCAAAACACACACACTCATCGGATTTGATCCCGGTCGAATTATTCTGTCCTCTACGGAACGATATCCACTGTGCCGGAATCTCAACTGACTACTGTTCGGACGATTTCGGTGATTGGCTCTTTTCCGTACTGGTTTACTTTGTTTTCAGCAATCAAAAGTCTCCCTGATCCAATAACTTGAAGCTATCGTCATTTGGGAACATCAGAAGCAAAAATAGGATGAGAGCTTTTCTCTAAGTGCTGCTTTTCGAAATAGGATTCCATTCATGTTTCACCGTCATTCGGTGCGAATTCGGTTGCTGACCCTAATCATGAATTAAACTTTACACTGACCCCGTCGCTTTGTTTACTGCATTTTAAGCAACTTAGGTCTCTGAATTAGACTACACCAGTTGCAGCTTCGTACCGTATGCTACTACATATATGTTGTGAAGACGAATTTGCAAGTGGTATTTATGCACTTCGTTGTCATTCGAGCGGTTGCAAGGCTCCACAGTCATTCCGTCCCTATTGTGATACGCGTATCCTCGTTGTCCTTCACCTAATACTTGCCATGAACACTGCCTATTCGTTTTCAATCACCCCAGGTTGTGCTTAATTTCGCCGGTGGTTGGCATCATGCCAAACGTTCTGAAGCGGCCGGATTTTGCTACCTAAATGATATCGTGCTGGCTATTCACCATTTCCTCGCTTGTTCCACTGACCCGTCTTGTCGTAATCGTGTGCTATATGTGGATTTCGATTTGCATCACGCGGATGGCGTGGAAGAAGCGTTCTGGTATAGTGCACATGTAGTCACATTCTCTGTGCATCATGCGGCCCCCGGATTTTTCCCCGGGACCGGTACAAGCTTTGAATCGAACACAGTTGTGGATGACGAGGGGATACCGCTGTTTGCTCATGGTGCTGGTCGGGGCCAATTCGCGGCATTCAATCTCCCATTGGGTAAGTATCTGCTTTTGAAAACAAATGCCTTTGAAATTCAGTACCGTTGATTTGGCGTTCCAGTGATCAGAAACTTTCCCATATGAACAATCGGTAAGTGTCATTTGTTTAGATATGGCCTGCCAAAAAATACCAGCTCTCAGGCTACGGTGGGTGAAAGCTGCTTCAAGACGGCTGATACTAGCAAACTAGGCTCGCTTGAAAAAGCTGGAATTCTTCTGATAAGGTCAAATTCATGGTTCGTCGATCGCTTGCTCAATTTGTGCAAGACATCTTTTCTGTGTACTTTTGCGTGAACTGAGTTCATCCAGATGTTTAGCTACCCGTGAACGTGCCTAGTTAAACGATAAATAGAGGTTAACGGTGCTGCTCCACATGTCACAATATTATCACACAACACAAAAAGGTGAAATACGTTAAGCTTCTTAAATAACCTGTACATGATTTTCTCATTTGTCGGCTAAGGGACAACTTAGCAATCGGTCGCGGTCATATGACGTATCTGTCCAGTTCACTTTTTCAACCATTAGTTTCCGTTTTACTAGCGCATTAGCCCTGTTTGATAATTCAATCGTCTTGTCAGAAGTGAAGGTATGTGTAGCATGTAAAGTAAATAGAATATTTCGAGAAAAAGGACGTGAAAATCATGCAGATGACTAGTTCAGATCCAGTATGTCATTGGCTGTTGCATTTATCTTCAGATATAGGGCGGACCTCGTGAACTACCAGATTTCGAATGCACTGGCTATGGTTTTCCTAAGGTTATTTTGCTTACCTGTTTCTCATCCACTGACCTGGAGTGTTTGCTTCGGTCTTTCTTTCCGGGTTCTTACCGCTTAATGTCTGATTTCATCATCGCTCATCGATGCTCATCACATTCAGGCAATCTGGCAAAGAAATTAGTGCGTGCACACATCGATGGTTTCCAAATGTCTGCCGCCTCACTACTACCTATTTCTAGCGGCTCAGTAATGTGTATGTAGGTCACTGGCCAGTTAATCTGAGAAACCAGTCAGAGTACATTGATTTATTGCGATCTGGATTATTTCGCTGATCACTCGGTAATTCCCCTTCGGCGATGCGATGGATTTAAGCCACCATGTCCCGCCAGTTACTTGTTTGAGTTTAAACAACCATTGGTTTGTTTTGGTTTTGTTTAGTCCCATGCAGCACCGATTCCTCAGAGTTGAAGTGAATTAAGAATAGTGAATAGGACTTGGGACAATCATCATTTGGATGGGAAAATATTTCATGCACAATATCGCCGCATCATCATCATCGTTCAGCGTTAAACAGCAAGGCATGTCTCACTGACCGTTGCCTTTTCCTCAGAGTTGCAAGTTTCTGTGAACAAAGTGAATATCCAAGGGGAACAGGGAGTGGACCTACACAGGCGGGAAAATATAAGACGCTGCTGCAGCCAACACACGGAACACAGTCTAACTGTACTAACGCACGTGTTTTCAATCATTCTGATTCGATAGAAAATGACAGCACGATCGCCACTGTTCACGGTTCACTGCCATATCCTTCAGTGTCTCTAGCCAGCAAGTCGACGGGTCTTTCGGACCCCAACCACGAAGACGTGAGACACTAACTTTACCCAACTTCGCTGTACATTTTCTCATTCCACGTTGCCACATCATCGACAACAGCACTTTGCACTTGGAAGATGCAAAGCATATGCCAAACCGAGCAACCGATCTCGAGAGTTGATCTAGTTTGCGTTGTGTACGGTCCGCAGACTCGAACAGGCATACGAAGTTGTCCGCTTAATCTAGATCACACAGCTCCCCTCCATTTCCCAGTTCGACTCCTACATCCCGTATACTTCCCAAAGTATCTTCCGTCAGTTTGTCCATGACGAAATCGAACAGGAATCGAGAGATAGGACATACTTTCCGAACGTCGCGGTCGTTTCTAATTAACCTGTTGATTCACCGTTTACCCTCACGCCACCACGGGTATACAAGTAAAGTTCTCACAGGGGGTTCACGAACTTCGCTGGCATATCCTTCCAGTGAAGAGTACTGAATAGCACTGTTTGATCCATTAAGTAGAATATATTTTTCAAGTCGAGCGAGAATACGATCACAGGGCGGCGGTGTGTGTGACGCGTTTTCGGTAACTGCCGGAGAGTCAATATCTGGTTGATGCCGACTCGACCTTGACGAAATCCTGCCTGCTGTTCGTGGATGTTACTCTGGCGTACAGGTGTCAAACGACGCATTATCGACGCTCATACGTTAGTAACTATCGAAATTAAACTAATGCCACAATGATTACTAGTCACACTTTGTGCCCATCTTGAATATGGGTACAATCAGTGACTCATCCTAGGTTAACGGAGTACGTTCTTTGTTCCAAATATCATGAAGTGAGGAGGTAAACGATTTCATCAGGGCTTCTCCACCCAATTTGAAGAGAATTAGGGGAAGGTTGTCGGGACCGGCAGCTTTTCCCCTCTTTAGAAGTCGAGTATTCGACTCCACTTCCACTTCCGTTGGGGGATCAAGTGACACCTCCCAAGGATACACAGCTCCAGACGCTGGACTAAATACGTTAGCATGTGGCCAGCTAAATTGATCCTTGAAATGCTCTGCCCAACGGTCCAGTCATCTGCTCTGCTGCTCGTCGAAGTTCTTAGTTCCTCGGATAGTTTCTGTTCGTAGCTGTTGCGAACAGCCGAATCAGACAAACCTTCGACAGGCTATCGGGTTTGTGGCCTGCGTCGATAGCCATTCAGCTGCAGCAGAAATCGCGTTAAAACTAACGCATAGTCCGATTCGACATACGTGCTCCAGTATGATCTACAGTTCTGGACAGAACCGCGCCAACGGTAGCTAACTGCGATATGGTCAATCTGACTCAAAGGACTTGTCGAGTTAGAACGCCATGTCGCTGTGCGACGCGAACTGTGTCGGAAATTCGTACTAGATGGGAATAAGTGATTGTCCACACAGAATTGGAGAAGTTACCACTGAGCATATTGAGAAAACACAAGTTGGCGAACTAGCTCGTTTTCAGTGAGTCGTACTCATGCCATTACATCACTATATATATATATATCTTGACAAAATATTTTCACTATAGGAAGGATTGGGTTAGTCATTTACAAATATGGGTGGGGAAGGGATTTGTGATGTTAATTGTTTTGTTGTCTAGGTTTTGTATTGGGACGGGGGTGGGCCAAGAGAGTTGAAGCGCAACCACAAATTGCTTTTGAGAACAAAGTGGAGGATTGTGAAGACGGATTGCGACAGCTTCCGCAGTGCTCAAGAGGCGACACTTTGCCAACTTGGATTGTTGACCTTTGACCTTATACAGGGTCCGGAAAGCTTGCGTCACATTCACGGTGTGGTTAGTCTGTGCTAGATGTGAAACCACTGCGCTAATAATTGACTTAATTGTTCCAGTGCCTAACCATGCCGGGTGGCTTCAACTCCCTTGGCCCACCCCCGTCCCAATACAAACCCTAGACAACAAAACAATTAACACCACAAATCCCTTCCCCACCCATATTTGTAAATGACTAATCCAATCCTTCCTATAGTGAAAATATCTTGTCAAGATATATATATATAGTGATGTAATGGCATGAGTACGAATCACTGAAAACGAGCTTGTTCGCCAACTTGTTTTCTCAATTGGAGAGGTCTTTGCCCGTTATTTGGTTGCTGAATAGGCAAGGCGCATCGCCCACTTAAACAGGACTCTGATGCACTCAGTTTTCCAACTTGTGCATTAAAGTCACCTGCTACCACTACAATGTTAGAGCATTTGCTCTTCCGAACAAGAGTGACGAGTTTATTGTAAAACTCGTCTTTCTGCATGTCGGTGCTGCAGTTTGTTGGAGATGACAAATAAACTGCACTTAACACTGCTATCCTTCCAGAACCTTCAGCAGAAATATAGGCTTCATTTCTGAAACGCGTTTACGATACCCCACTTTCATTTTCACTCGTTGTAGTCCATGTGAAGCGTATTCCGGCTCACTGTCCTCGGGCCAGGTCATCCGGTGTCGGAATTATCTTGAACACGCGGCTGGTTCTCAGTCAGCTTTTATTTTCCGGCAGTTCGATCTTTGGGCTCTGTGCGTATCAGCAGTGGTCGGATGAAACTTCAATGTTTGTTCATCGTGTTTGTCCATCTTCCTATCGACTTCAGCTCTGCCGAAGATCAAGGCGAGCTCTACCGGGACCAGTTCTGGTTACTTCGAATTGTGCGCCCAAGGGACTTCAACGTCCGACCGGCGGTGGCCTAACGGCCAAAATCGCGATAACTCAAAATGAAAGCCGCAGGTTAGAATCTTCCTACCGTCGGTCAGTTTACCCACTTGGGTACCCTCTGTTGGCGGTGACCCCGTTCCTTAAACTAATGTGCATTGACATTTCGATAACAAAGGAGGTAAATGATAAAGGGTCAAAGATGGAGGTGGCTACTCAAAAAAGAGAACGTTGCATCGATTGGACTGACAACGGTAACTACTTCAACCAAACCTTTTCCGTTTAAAGCAACATGGGCTCACCCGATGCTCTTCTTTCTTCACGCTGTTGGACTCAGATTGTGCACATTGACATTGGTCACCGGTGACGTGAGTCAAACAAAAATTGTCGGTCATATTGGTTCACACTTGTCGATGCAGAAACACATCTTGGTACGTGATCGCTTTTGCTTGCGCCTAGTCTGTGGTTGTATCAACACAAAACCCACTCAATTTTCATAGCTCCCTCTAGGCGAATTCGATTCTGGTCCTTGTGTTTTTTCTCGACCATCGACCCCATAAAGCATTTCAGACTCAAGCGAATCGTGGGAGGAGATCACAGACGCTCGGCATGCAACAACGGTGGTGTGCGGCGCACTTTTTTAAATGGGCGTCAGAAGTGATGAATATGTTTGACATCAGTTGCTTCGTTGGATACCCTCAGATCCATCCTTTAGGATCCCACATCCAGTGAGGTAACTAAACTCCTGAAACACCAATTGACCAGAACCCTGGAAGGTGGCGACGAAGGAAATACAGGTTGATCCACGCAAGTTACGTATATGAAAGTTGATCAAGCAATCCGACGTCTCATTGGTTCGTTCTCAGGAGCATTGGACGCTGCACTTTGAGAAGCAGTTTAGTTGGCCCACCGCCACTGAACCTTCCACTTACGCTCGCTAGTGAAATATCGGTAATCTATCGGAAACATAGTTCATCATTGGGTAGATTTTCTTGAATTTCAGAATGCTTTTGATCCGAGATGATGTCGTTGTCCTTTTTCAAGGTCGTTGTCGACGTTTTGGCATTATGGCCAGCAAAACTCCCTGGTCGGTGTGGGAAAAAGGCAAATGCCCCAGGGCTAGTGCGAATCGATGATTGTATGGATTTACAAACCACATAGGAATTAGTTTGTCAAATATTCTATTCAAACCGCTGGCGGGCATTATTCTTCGCTGCCTATCTAGTGCTCACAAGAGCACACTCGATGGAATCAAACCGGTGTCCAACCCGGTCGACGTTGTCTCTCCCATTTTCACCATAAAACAAGTGTTAAAATATGGGCACAACTTTCGTAGGTTCATGGTATCCGTTGTTTGTCATTTGAAACCCGCATTTGACTCCATCGACTGTATTTCTGTGACGATTTCTTTTTCTGAAGGGGATGCTGTAGGAATTTATTTCACCCTTCCTATCTATGTACCTGAACAACCGAAGTCGAAATTATGGTAATCTTTCACCCGAGTTCACCGCGAAAGTTGGTGTTCATCGAGGTTACCCATTCCTCCTTTTCCTCTTAAACCCTTTACTTGAATGTCATGGAAATGGCCCTATTCTCACATGACAATGATGACGTTAATAACTGCTCACGAGGTATATTGTCAAATTTAGAATACACCGATGACATTTCGTCTCTGAGTGAAGACCCAACTAAATTGCAGGCTTTTTTTGACCATCTGAATGACAATGTAGCCATATTTCAGGTGCGTTTTCCACCTACAAAGTGTAAAACACTGTTGCAAGACTGAAATGGTCCAAAGCCGAACCTTTTTCTTGAAGGAGATTAGTTGGACGAAGTCGAAAGGTTCTTTTGTTGGGACAGTCACATCTTACGTACCCGGAAGGCTCAATTTGCACTTCCCAATTTGAGACATCTGTGGCATCGGGGCGAGGTAGCAATCGGAACCAAAGCATGGTGAAACGTCAATCGGTATACAAAATGAACTCTATGGAAGTTCTGAAATCACACTGCCGCACGATGCCGTTGGATTGTTTGTGTTTATATCTGTTAAGGTTTTTTATTTTAACCGTCACTTTCACAGTTTGTCATTTTTATGATGCCCTTTTTGCCTTACTTTATATATATATATATATATATATATATATATATATATTGAACTGTGTTATATTTTGTCGGTAGTATTTTCAACGATAGTAGGACAGAAATTTCCATGGAACGCTCAATCTATTTCACAGTTGTTGCCAGTCATCATCTTAAGTTTCCTGTCCAAACTCGCTCATACGTAAACACAGCATATGAACCGTGTCCGCCTATATTTAAGCATTTTCGACCCGTTGCTGAGGCTAGTATATCTGGGAGATCTTACGGTAACTAAGTTTGATGAGTTCAGTTAATCAAGTGAGCGAAGTCCTTTGTCGCTGTCATTTCTGAAGTCATATCTGGGGCAAGTGCCAGTGAGTCAAATTGACTGTGGTTCAGTTTTTAACAAACCGTTATACTCTCCAGCGACTCTACCGACACAAACAGCGATGTTCCCCACCGCTTGTCTGGTAGTCTTCGGACCATTGTATCTCTGATGAAATATGGTGGTATGCTGCCCGAAGACACCAGTGGGACGCCCAACTGTCTCATTCAGCTTTACATCTTGTAGTTGTTTTGGTTGAAGGCAATCGCAATGCTTCATGCTCCGTAGCGTCCAGTTCTTGCATTTGTGGGCGAACTTCGACTGCCTCATCCACATGAAATCTTTCATTTCTTTTGCACCGTAACCCAGAGGCTATGACGTTATCCGCATCACAAGTTGCTTATTCAGTTGCGGTGACCAGTGGTTCTTCTAATCCAGGCTCCATTTTTTACTACTTCTTGGAGCTTCAGGTGCCAGGTAGATCAAAACGAAAACGGTGCTGGGAATCGGATATCTTCTATGTCCAGTTTGGCGTTTATGCTCAGGTGGATAACGGGTAATATAATCAGTCAATAGGCGGCTAGTCACAACACAGAACACAGTGCCGATAGTTACCGGTCATCTTCAGCTTGGCCAGTTTAACACGAGAGTAACAGAAAACGTGTCAGCGAGAAACCATTGTATGTTAAACGTTTGTGCAAATATCTCTAGTAGTTAAACCATCCTTCACGTCTTTAATTTTCTGCCGTGACTCAGCTCAGCTCCGTTGTGGGTCTCATCTATAACCTTTGCCCGTAACAGCCTTCAAAGGCTTCAGTATGATCCGGGCTGGTTGTTTATGTCCCATTGAGGTTTGATCTGTTGATTAACAAGCAAAAGGTGGAGTTCACACCCCCTCATAAATCACTGACCGATACTCCAGTTACTACCCCCTTGTTTATCAGTTCACATCGGATGACTGACAATCACCAGGATTTCAGTACACCCTGTCGGTGTTTAGACACGTACTGGAGTACATTACTTGAAAGGATTCATTTAGTAGAATGTGATACTTGCCATAAAAAATGCTACCAGCGGACCATTATGAGATTGTCTAGGACGAATTCCTGCCAGGCCAAAATCCACCAAGATTTTGACACTGCCACTGCTCATTCGCGGTCGATTATTTGATGCGTATAATCTCATCTTATTCACCAGTAACTATGAGCTGGAAGCCGCACCACATGTGAGGTATTGACAGTTTTTATTTTTGTCGTCCGAATAATTCATCAGGCTTGGTTTCCCTCTCTTATATTCAACTTGTCTCTTCTGTCTCCAACCCAATCTGTTTACCCCTTCTGCCTACCCATAGTATCTCCATTGATAACACGCCCGATACTCGCAACGGTTCACTGTCAAATAGTGTGGTAGGTTGCTTTCAGTTTTCTAGTTCACATTTTCTCAAGCCTCGTCAGCCTCTGAAGCTCGGTTCGTTCAATCTACGCACTATAATGCAGGCTGGCCGACAGGCGTGTTTGGCTCTGACAGTGGACTCACTTTCGATTGCTGTATGCTTCGTGAGTGAAACACGAATTCAGGATTCGAGTAGAGTAAGCCACTTCACTGCGCCAAACGTCTCGTCAGGATATTTTCTTCGCAATTCAGGAGACGAAGCAGCTCAAGCTGTGGGTGAACGTGATGTAGGAATAGTCATGAGTGAGAAGGCTTGATCGGCCCTTTTAGACTGGATCCCAGTCAACAGTCGCTTGTGCGCCATGAGGCTGAAGGGATCAGTGGGTGTCCGAAAGGATAGTAGTGTTAAGCGCAGTTTGTTTGTCATCTCGGCACACGCTCCAACAAACTGCAGCACCGACATGCAGAAAGACGAGTTTTACAATAAACTCGTCACTCTTGTTCGGAAGAGCAAATGCTCTAACATTGTAGTGGTAGCAGGTGACTTTAATGCACAAGTTGGAAAACTGAGTGCATCGGAATCCTGTTTAGGCGGGCGATGCGCCTTGCCTGCACGGTGACCAGATAACGGGCAAAGACTTCTCCAATTCTGTGTGGACAATCACTTATTCCCATCTAGTACAAATTTCCGACACAGTTCGCGTCGCACAACGACATGGCGTTCTAACTCGACAAGTCCTTTGAGTCAGATTGACCATATCGCAGTTAGCTACCGTTGGCGCGGTTCTGTCCAGAACTGTAGATCATACTGGAGCACGTATGTCGAATCGGACCATGCGTTAGTTTTAATGCGATTTCTGCGGCAGCTGAATGGCCATCGACGCAGGCCACAAACCCGATCGGCTGTCGAATGTTTGTCTGATTCGGCTGTTCGCAACAGCTACGAACAGAAACTGTCCGAGGAACTAAGAACTGCGACCAGTGGCAATGTAGACGATCAGTGGGATCAAATTAAGCAGGCGATGCATTTGGCAGGGAATTCCGCCTGCGGTCCCAGATCCAATGTTCATCAAAAACACTGGATCTATCAAGCGTCGCTAATTCTAATGGAGCAAAAATGAGAGCTGTCTAACTGCAAGGAAATGAATAAGATGCGTCGGCAGTTGCAGCGTCAGTTGACCATAAGCCTTAGGAATGACCGCGAAAACCGTTGGGTTAAGGTAGCCGAAGAGATGGAAGTGGCGTCCGTTTCAGGTAACAGTCAAAGACTGTTTAAGCCTATACGTGACAGAGGTGGGCGGCGAACTTCGGTTAGTGAAGTCGTGTGCGATAGAACTGGAGAGCTCATCCATGGTAGACAGGAAAAACTGGGCCGTTGGGCAGAGCATTTCAAGGATCAGTTTAACTGGCCATACGCTATCGTATTTAGTCCGACGTCTGGAGCTGTGAATCCTTGGGAGGTGTCACTTGATCCCCTAACGGAAGTGTAAGTGGAGTCGAATATTCGGCTTCTGAAGAGGGGAAAAGCTGCCGATACCGACGACCTTCCCCTAATTCTCTTCAAATTGGGTGGAGAGGTGCTGATGAAATCACTTACCTCTTTGCTTCATGATATTTGGAACGAGGAGCGTATCCCACTATCGTGAGGTGATTCACTGAGTATGCACATCTTCAAGAAGGGTACACGAAGTGACTGGCTATCATCGTGGGATTAGTTTGATGCCGATAGTTACTAACGTTTGGGCTTCGATAATGCTGCGCCGTTTGACACCGATTCGCGAGAGTAATATCCGCGAACAACAGGCCGGATTTCGACCAGGTCGAGTTTGCATCGACCAAATATTCACTCTTCGACAAATACTTGAAACGTGCCACCCGCACCGGCGCCCTACGATCGTAGTCTTCCTCGACTTGAAAGATGCTTTCGACTCCGTGGATCGCCCGGCACTATTCAGTGCTCTCCACCGGAAGGGTATACCTGTGAAGTTCGTGAACCTGTTGCGAGCATTGTACTCGCATACCTATGGTCGCCTGAGGGTATACAGTGAACTGTCACGTTCATTCGAAACGACTAGTGGCGTTCGACAAGGGTGTCTCATCTCTCCATTCTTGTTCAACTTCGTCATGGACGAGGTGATGGAAGATGCTTTAGGAGATCTCCGGGGTGTGGTAGTGGAACTGGGAAATGGAGGGAAGCTATGTGACTTAGATTCTCAGACGACGTCGTGTGCCTGTTCGAGTCTGCGGACCATGCACAACGGGCACTAGATAGATTGTCGGGATCGGTTGCTCGGTTTGGCATGTGGTTTGCACCTTCAAAGAGCAAAGTACTGTTACAGGACTGGACGACAGAAGCGCCGAACTTGATACTGGATGGAGAGGAACTAACGAATGTGTACCGTTTCACCTGCCTGCGGCGAACTTAGGTAAAGTAGGTGTCTCACGTTTTCGTGGTTGGGTTCCGAAAGACTTGTCAACTTGCTGGCTGGATATGGCAGTGAACCGTGAACAGTGGTGACCGTGTTGTCATTTTCTATCGAATCGGAATGATTGACAACACCTGCGTTAGTACAGTTATAATTTTGTGTGCTGGCTGCTGCAGCACCTTATCTTTTGCCGCCTGTGTAGGTCCACTCCTTTTTCCTCCTAAATATTCACTCGTTATATAAACGTGTAACTCTGGGGAAAGACAGAGGTCATTGAGGCTTGCCTTGCTGGTTGACGCTGAACGATGACGATGATGATAATGATAATGATGGTGATTGTTATCATTCTTATCACTTCGCTTCTAGCTCTGCAATTTAATTGCTTGATTTGTAATTTTCTTACTCAATTTTGTGGCAGTAGCATAATATCCATTGCGTAATTTATTCAATCGCATGTCGCTGGCAAACGGCGAAATGATAAATGAGGAGTCTTAAATGTTGCACTCTCTTGGACAAAAATTATTGTTTTTTTTGAATTTGTGACTTTGACCGTGCGGTGCGTGCGACTCCTGACGTTCTTATGGGACTCATTGTATGTTTTGACGCTGGGTTTGTTGTTTTTTCTGTGAATACAATGAGACGAACATCGTAGCACCATACTTAAATTGGGCATCCGAAGCAGCCTATCCGTTTCTGCACCGTGCGTGTCGGTAGGTTTTTTCATAGCCACGTGATGCTTCTAAGTTTTGACGAATTTATCAGATGAATATCTTCGAGTATCAAACGCAAACCTTTTCGTCTAGTCGAATAAGCACTTTCATTAGCGACCGTAACTTCAAAACTCGTTCATGTGCAATAGTTTAGAATCATTTGGCATAAAGATTGGTTGGTGGTTAATTATCTATTTCGCCTTATCACTCCTATACACGTCATGTTTTAATCTGCTACCGATTGCCCATGTTGAACCACGCGATTTTCTTTGTTGAACAGAATGGATTGCAAAGTGCTGATTGGTTCGTAAGCAATTTCGACATCCATTGATTTTATTAAGCGCTGTTTAGCTTCCAGTATCTTGCCATATTCGTCTGATTCGCCTTCTCGCTGCTCGATGCCTACTAATTAGTGGAAACCTTGAGAGCCTGCATCAAAATGAACAGTTTGAGTAGTTCGGTTTTGCGCAGTTCCCCTTATAGTTTCGATAGGCTGCCCTTTACTCACCCCGTGGAATGCTGTTCACACGCAGCCCCATTTCTGAGATTCTGAGCGCATTGTGTTGTGGTTAAATATTTATTCCCAACTTGCGGTTTCTTTGGTGTCTTCAACTGCTTTCATGGTCAAAACACCCAGGAACGATAGTGCCACTTCGCGGCCGTACTTTGTAATGTCGAACTCCACCGTCACTGTGTTGAGGTGTTAGTAGAATCCGCTTAGTTTTTTGTTCCTCAGCGCTGTATATCTGATCCGTATATAAAGGTGATTAGTTTCGGCAGTTCTAGCATCGAATTGCGTCCGCCTTACAAGAGGATAAGCCTGAAAGTGGGGACCTTATCGTACCCATCAAATTGCGCATATATATATATATATATATATACGTAATTATAAACCTGTCTTAAAAACAGTTACCCATGGTGAGCGAAGCGAGCAGAAAGATTATTGTTGTGCTCATTATTATTTGTTATACCAAATTTTCAGAGCCCATCCTAATGGCTAACTACTGCGTATGCTGCCAAAATTCGATGGGGTACGACGAGTCAGGCGCTATTTGTTTCTTTCGTCTCACTCCAATTCTGGTACTTGAACTGTAATTATGATTGTCTGCCGTTTTTATTAGTACCTGTTTAACCCTAAAATATACGTCAAAGTTTTTCAGGTATGACCTGAACTGAATAGACGCTCAGAGAAAAAAATTGTTGGCATCGGATGTGAAACCGAAGTTTCGTGAGTGGGTATTCCCTGATGCACAGGACCGCCCGAACTGAGAAACATGCATACAGATTAATTCGCACGCATAATATTCCACTGTTTTGTTGCATGGCTAGATCTGTTTTTCTTAGAGATTCGATGTGTTTGTTTTCAGAGAGTTGAAGATGGTATTCACAACTTATTTCTTAATTCGTCTGTGTTTCCTGTATCGCAGAAACTGTTGGTATTTCCCCATCTTGGCGTTTATATTCCACTCACAAAGAGACTACACCTTGACGTGGTGTGACGGCTTGCGTGCCTCTATGATCCAACGAGCTATACAGGATGGCTTATCTCAAGCCGAAGATCCAATCATGCCTGGAAAGTCAATGGGTAGAGGCCTGACGAAGTAGTCTCCTGGTCCTCCAAGTTGGGGGTTGATCTGAGTTAGCAGCTCAGTCGTAAAAACGAGTGGAAGACTAATTGATCCAAGTAGATGGGCGCCCACTCAACTGTACCCCGCTGCCTTGCGGTCAGGTTCTTGTCAGAACCAAAGGCTTTGGTTGAGAACCCTAATCGTTCTTCTGCTTAGCGGCTGGACTCCCTAGCAGTACCCGTCCATTATTCCCCATGACTTACACGCCTACAAACAATTCCATACTGCATCGGTCGTCGCGCAGGATAATCAGGACCGCGCTGCCCATTGCATCGAGCGCAAGTGGGGTGGGTAGTGATAAGTATGCTACTGCTCAGAGTTCCGTCTCTTTTATTCAACTTGTCTCTTCTGTCTCCAACCCAATCTGTTTACCCCTTCTGCCTACCCATAGTATCTCCATTGATAACACGCCCGATACTCGCAACGGTTCACTGTCAAATAGTGTGGTAGGTTGCTTTCAGTTTTCTAGTTCACATTTTCTCAAGCCTCGTCAGCCTCTGAAGCTCGGTTCGTTCAATCTACGCACTATAATGCAGGCTGGCCGACAGGCGTGTTTGGCTCTGACAGTGGACTCACTTTCGATTGCTGTATGCTTCGTGAGTGAAACACGAATTCGGGATTCGAGTAGAGTAA
>LUCM01004557.1:200765-229484 GCA_008360955.1 Fasciolopsis buskii | reverse complement strand
TGTTGGAGCGTGTGCCGAGATGACAAATAAACTGCGCTTAACACTGCTATACTTTCGGACACCCACTGATCCCTACAATCTCTCGGCACTCAAACGACTGTTGACTGGGATCCAGTCCAAATGGGCCGCTCAAGCCTTCTCAGTCATGACTATTCCTACACCACGTTGACCCACTGCTTGAGCTGCTTCGTCTCTTGAAGTGCGAAGGAAATATCTTGAAGAGACATTAGGCGCAGTTAGTTAAATTACTGTATTAGCATCTTGAATTCGTGTTTCTTTGATGCAGCAGACATCAATCGAAAGTGAGTCCAATGTCGGAGCTAAGCAAGTCTGTTTGCCAGCCGACGTGAGCGTGCACTCTTTGGAGAAACCGAGATTCAAAGGCTGACGGGACCTGATAAAGCTTGAGCTAAGCGTCTGGAAACTGCCCACTACACTTTTTGGCAATGAACCGTTGCGAGTTTCGGGCGTGTTGTTAGTGGAGACACTTTTGCTAGACAGAAGGGACAAAGAGATTGGGTTGGAGAGCGAAGGGACAGGTTTTATAAAAGAGGGAACTCTGTTAAGCCACCGTGTGTAGCTCGTTTTGTCCTGGAGGCACGCAAGCGGTCACAACGTCAAGGTACAGTCTTGTTTTTACGGAGCGAAGATTATGCTAAGTGGATGAGTTGTGCGGTCTCGCCTCTCTGGCCTTACCATACCAGCTAAGCGTTTCCGCAGATAACCAGTCCTTGCTGCTCCATTTGTCGTCAATTAACTGCTCAAGGTATTCGCCAGTGATGGATATTTTTAACACCGTCCACAGCTCATCCGGTCTACTGTCTCCATCGATGTCGGCTAGTTTGGATTTTGTAGCATTTGATAAAGTCTAAACGTTGTCTGGAATTGTTAATATGGGCAGGTCGACTCTCTTATGTGGTTGGATTTTCTGTCGTGCTGGAATGTGAAGTTCGAAGCGAGCACGTACCACGGTGTGTGGTCCATGCTGTTGGTGTCCCTTGTAGGTCTCTACGGTATCCCCGGTAGTCCTTGATCGATGGTGACCTGCGGGAATGCGTTGTTCTGCCATTGTTGGAGTACTACATCAGCAGATGCCTTTTTAGAAATTATAAATGGGTATTGGCGATGACCGTTGAGATCCGCTGACGAGACCAGGCGGTCGCCACTTTTGCATCGCTCACTGAAGCCGAATCTTTCTGATATGTGTTGGATGTACTCATCTGCTGGTTCCGTGCGGACGTTCCAATCCCTCGCAGTTAAAAGCATGTTGTGCCTTGGGATACAGTGGACTAAACTCTGAAGTTTTTTTGTCGAAGGCATCTTTAGTATTTGATTCAGTCTGTAGAGTAGGAGCGTAGACTGAAATGACGGCTACTTTGAAAGGAGTTCACCTCAACCGTACCATTGTAATTCTGACTCCCAAGATATCGGGACACTTCTAGCCCGACTGTTCATTACAGTCGCAGCACCATGAAGTCCCGAATTGCCTTCTGGCCCTCTGTGATACATTGATTAGGATGTTCCTGTCTGGGAGACTTGAATATATCAACCGCCGGAATTAGGGTAGACGAGTAACATTGATCCCGTTAGCGTAGAACGTACTCATAAAGATGGATTGGGTATCTGTATTCAAAAGAGCTCTCGCGTTCCAGGAGACTGTATACATACGGGACCTTGTGTCTAAGTGTACATTCTCAGTTCGTGTCTGGTTTACCCCGTCCGCTAGAAGAACACAAGGTGCCTTGCTTATCGGGACACCTTAGTATGGTGGGAGCAAACTGTAGAGACAAATTTTGCGAGGATACATGGGAATGGTATGCTAAGTGGCGTCCTCAATGCCACACGACTTTTGTTCGAGGTGGCACCCTTACAGAGTGTTCAAATGTTGGGAACCGGTGGCCGACGAATCGGCTCATACGTCTTTTGATGGTCGTCTACTGATCCATTCGCCATTCGGAAGAACTAACTGTAACACAGGGGTTCATGCAAACTCATTGATTGGGTGAATTTACGTTGGTAGCCGTTGGATCCAACAGATCTCATGTTGGAAGCTTTCCCACCAAGATTTTCAGTCCTGGTTTTGATCCAGTTTAGACCGGCTGTCGAACGGTTTGCCGGAGTTTGGCCGCTAGTGCATGCCTCAGATTTGTGGAGCCACAGGTGAAAGTTCAGTGGCAGATGGAGACCAAAGAGATGGAATTTACCCCAAGAGTCACGACAATCTACCAATTCAGAGGGACGCGTCAGTTTCCCATCACTTATTCTGCTCTAAGCTTGGTTACCAAACCGCAGTCTCATTGCACAAAGCGACAGTCGGAGGCTGACTAACGACAAAAGGCTTGTAGGTTCACCCGTAACAGGAACGTTCATGTTACATGTCAGACACATTTTATCACACAGATTTCTGTCTTCCTCTGCCTCATCTGATTTCAGATTAAATCTTCCCTCAGAGATTCCAGATCACTGTTTCCTCGATCGATACGGTCCGGATTTCGACTTGGACGTGTCTAGCGTGCCACGAACAAATCGGACCTCTTCACAGGATATCCGAAATCACCATACACGTCTATTCAAACAGGCCTGTTCCTACGCTGACTTGAACGGTCTTAATTTCGATCGTGCGAAATATCGTGAAAAACTATGTGGTGTATCGTAGTTAAACTGTTGTTGTGATCTGATTACTGTCCACCTTGTTCATTTTGTACTTTGTTGTATTTTTATGCTTGAAAGATAATGCATTTATTTTTTGTAACTCATTTTCACTTACGGACAAGTTGAGCTGATCCCGCCATTGAATTTCCTGAATGTCTTTGTGGGTGATCTCGGTTGATCTCCACGTCCCCGAGTTTGGAAGAAACCATGTTCAACTACTACTAGAGTAACAGTAGCCCGTGTGAAAATGGCAAAACGAATCGCAGTTTATCCTAGCATCACGTCTTCCTTCCCGGTCTCCCATCCACGAAAAGCTCCCCTGTTGGTGTACCATGTGTCACTTCCCAGAGTCCATCATTGGCACAATCCATCGTGCGCTGGCACATCCTGGATCTTCTTTTATTGGAAGATAGCAATTCGCTGTCGCCCCAATCACCACCTAACCCGAACTGTTGGTGCTTTATGTGGTTCTAAGCCACTCCAAGTTTCAGGGCCATAGTTCCATGTTCTCTTCTTTCTTGTGGTGGACTCCAGTGGGTTTAGGACATACCCCTTCCAATGCGCTAGTGTATGAAGCGTGCAGTAAAAAACAATAAAACGGCTCACCTTTTTCACCATCTCAGTATAATCTTCCAGGCACGTTCACTCGTAAAAACCATCGGCCTTCGATGATGGCACACCGTTTTGGAAATCTTCGTGACAATATTATTCCACTAGAATGGAATGATTAAACTCATGCGAGATTCTCAAACGCCAAGGGGAAAGTAGAATGTAATACATGCAAACTTCAATGCAGATTTTAACTGTTAATATGGCTACCAGTCGAAAGCGAGTAGTTTTTAGAAACCATCACATAATGAATTTGGTACAATAAACATGGTGGCACAATTTCCCTGGCAAAAATTAAACTATGCAGTGTTTGGTTGATGTAGCGATGGGATTAAGGGAACTAGAGTAGACATCCAGATGCAAAGAGTACATTTCACAGTGCCAAATGAAATGCCCCTCATCCAGAGTGCTTGATTCTTGTAGTAACTTTGATCGCACCCACTCGTATGATAATTGAATGAAATCTCAGTTGCATGGAACACGGTTAATGATAGACTTTGCGAAGATCACTGGTGTGCAAATCAATGTCTTGTGTCTTCTCCCTGATAGCACGAATAGCCCTGATTCTTAAGACGTATCCCACCAATGAGTCTACACATGCTCTTGATAGTTCCTGTCAGAAATTTTTCAACCTCATAGAAAAAACCTTTGTTTCCAAGTGCTGTTACATGTTTCACGTAAATTCAAATCAAGGGACCTAGGCATGTCATATCTTATGCGGTCATCATTCTATTAACACTTTCCACCCGATGGAGACATGAGCTGTTGTCTTGGAAGATTTGCGGCTTGATTCGGGGATTTTCACAAGCACCGCGTTTTCCGTTTCGGGGCCCACACACATTCTTTAGAAACAAATTACTTTTCACTGTTCTGTGACAGGTGAATTCTTATTTTCAAACGTCTTTAGTTGTACCCTACTGTTTCGGTGTTGGAAAGCTTGGATATTTCTGCTCTCGATATTCTAATAGTCCCTGTCATGTTTTTTCTTCTTTAGGACAGTTTTGCTGGGACTGCGAAGATGTTTTTCTGCCGGTCTAAATTGTCCTTCATCCAAAAGTGCATAGATAAACGTGTGTCAAACTGGTTGCCAGCCTTCCTACCTATGCAGCACGTGATGTTCCAGCGTCAACGGGAAAGAATAGCGTGTATGTGCCGTCCACCTATTGGACAATGGCGAGCTGCTCATGTGACGCCGAACGCCACTTCCCCAAATCACATGACAATAGCGAAAACTGCGGCCAGATCGACGGGATTTGGCATTTTGCCTAGGTGCACTCTTTCGGCACTGGTAATAGATCGCAGAAACGAAGTAGTATCTGTAAAATGCACGACGAGATACCCCAATAGAAAGTGCGAACCATTAAGCGAATTCCAAGGCTCTGATGTGGCGGCTCGAGTGAAAGCCTACAAGTATTTTCCTCTTAATCAAACGACAGTTCAAACATCACAAAATCCTGAACAGTGGTTAAGGCATTTGGATTGACATTCAGAGCTGGTAAACTTTTTCCGAATGGTCAGTGCCACCGCAAGTTACTTTCTGCACGATTTCTTCAGACTGCTGTTAGTTCACATACCAACTACAAAATGAAGCCTCTGAGATTCTGGTCGCTGAGCTTGGCGTTTGGATTGAAAACATTTCATCACCAGATGATATTGCTAGTGCACTGATGATATAACCTTGCCTGGCAATGAATATCTTACGGTCCAAACGTCGAGCTGAGCGGCCAGAATCTCACGAAAACCAACAGCCTGAGCTGCGACCAAAAACAAAATGGGTCGTTTATTTGTCACAAGTCTCGTGCATTCGACAAAGAACACATTGTGTTGTACAGACTGGCGTAAAAAATGTCGCATTTCAGTCAAAAACCGTGGGGGGAAAATTGCACTCATCAACCTTGTGAAATTGAAGAAAAAAATAAACTCGTCGAGGACTGATGTGAGCGCGTTACCTTGCTCAGATGCGTGCTAGATATAGGACAGTGGAGTTCCTATAAATATTGATTCTAGAAGGTATAGAACGGAAAGCGGATCGTGTAGAAATATGAGAACGACACTTTGAAACATCGTTGTGCAGAGGATGCGTGGGATCTGAAAGAACTTTGTGAAAAAATTTGTCACATGTTGATAAGTGTTGATCACACAGATTGAGGGACAACTCAGTTAGTGACATGAAGGACACACGACTAATAATTGATAGTCCCCGGTGAACAATTTTAAAGTCTTTTCTAAGTAAACCTGGAAGAATAACAGGAAGATAGTAAAGAAGGAATGGAAAAACATTGATACACAAATCGGAAATGGTATTTTGTTTAACCTTGTAGTGCCAATGCATCCTGATTTGAAATGACAATCGTCGGAGATTCTTCACACAAGCGTAAATGCGAGAAAACCACTTCAGAATTTTATCAATACTAAGTCCTAGATATTTCACAGAATCAACCCTGGTAAGAGTGTCTGAGCTAATGGACTACGTTTCGGATGGGCGGGCTGACGAAAGAGGGGACTGGCAGTCAAAACACTTAGATGTTTTGAGATTTAAACCAGCTCGTGCAGAGAAATCATAAACAGGAGATAGGTTGTTGGAGAGACTTTGAAAATCATCGTTGTCCGAAACGGCTTGAGAGAGGGCAGCATCATGAGCATACATAAACAGGTGACAGGATGAGCTAGTTGATAATTCGTTGATGTAAGTAGACCACCGAAGCATTCATGAAATGTTAATCAACGGTTTTGAAGTTCTACCGTCTATTCAAGTGTACTGGGTTCGGTTAGTAAAGTAATCAGACAGCCGTGCTAGTAAAGCACTGGCACAATCGAATGCTTGCAGTTTGTGGAGTAGAATAGACCGTGGGACTGAGTCGAATGTCGACGAATAGTCCAGGAAGGCGCAACGCACAGATTTCATCCATGTGTTTAGGGACTTATAAATGTAGTCAATGAGAGAGACGACAGCGTCCAAAGTGGCAAGCTGAAAAGGGTCATCAGGAGGATA
This sequence comes from Fasciolopsis buskii, assembly GCA_008360955.1. Classification (NCBI taxonomy): domain Eukaryota; kingdom Metazoa; phylum Platyhelminthes; class Trematoda; order Plagiorchiida; family Fasciolidae; genus Fasciolopsis; species Fasciolopsis buskii. Next base: position 223,231 of record LUCM01004557.1, on the reverse strand, counting down.
CATAGAAGAACAGGCGCTTAAGCATAGCACGTTCCGTCAGTTTAATACCAGAAGATGTTAAGGCGATGGGGCGAAAACGTCTTACTGAAGTAACAGAACTGTCAGATTTAGCGTCGAGAATAACAGTGCCGGGTATCCAACAGTATGAGATTAAAGACGAGCTTAATGATAATTTAATTAGAGAAGTATATGGATCGGTCAGAGCCACAGCAACATGCCTTAAAAGAGCTGAGGACAAACTATCAGGACCAACGGCAGTGGTAATTTTAGTGGTGCGGAGAAGGTCGACCACGTCTTCCCTAGAAAACTTGTATCCGTTCTATCATCACTGTATCCAAATATGGTCGGGGTATAATTGGAAGGATGGATGGGAGCACGATTGATACTGTCGTTATATGCGGGAGTTTACGTATCATTCTTTTTCGTCCCAAACAACGGTCGAATGCCTTGCTATTGGAATCGATTGTTGCTACCACTCACGAGTTGGTTAGCGAACGTCATGTAGATGCGTCGGATTTGAGCTTTTATTAGGTTGGAAATATACGCACGCTTGAGTTATTAAGAGATTTGTAGAAGTGCTCCTTGCTGCTCTTAGAGATACCAGTTTCTGAATGGAGATACGGCGATGTGAGACGAATAGTGTTTCTGCGGGGCAGCAGATATCAAAGATTGCGTTAGCCGTCTCTGTGAAATGGTTGTCATTGTAATTGAGCACGAGTTTAAAAGAGACACAGGTAGATGCGAGTTAAAGGGATTTCTGAAGAAGAATAATGTTGTGTGAAAAGTTACGGGGGCGAACTCGGATTTGATTTGTTTGCCTGAAGGAGTAGATCTTGGGCCTTAGGAGAAGCAGACAATAATCACTACTTGAAATTCGAGCACTCAGTTCCAGAGCAAATAAATCGGAGTGATTGGTAACAATTCTATCCAAAATGGAACCGCCTCTGGTGAGAGAAAACGCAGAGGTCAGTCAAATCAAACACAGGCGTTGGTAGTGTAGTTACATGAAATCACCCACAATTATATGCGCTATCATCGTGCTCATTCGAAACTAGAACTAGGTCCCTTCAAAACTTCATCGAAATACGAGACGGTGGAATTGCGGTCAACAGTAAAACGTATCTGAATTTGTTTGAACGTTGGACTGGTAGAGGAATACGAACGAGACGAAGACAAGTCATTATGAATAGTGGTAGGATCTGCAGGGATTTCAGTGAAAAATATTTCCCGGAATTTAGGCGTAGATCTCAGGTGGCTTAATACTGAGTCGGCTAGGATAGAAATAATGCTGTTTTCATTAAATCTGTAAATTGGTAATAGTGGATTTGATCGATTGCAATGAAGGAAGTATACGGACTTACTGTATCCATTGGAATGATCCCAATCCAAACTAAGCCGCTGAAGGCAACGAGATGACCTCAGCAATGCTGATTGGCTGGTTGTGAACCCAGTCTCCAGCGAAGCCACAATGAGCTGTGTGACATGCAAGAAGACTCACTGAAACATCTTCAAAATTGGCCTGGAGTGTTACAGATAGCACTGTCCATTATGTTACGGAGAACACATTGGTAAACAAAAGAAGCGGTCGCATTTCACTTTTACCAGTCTAAAAATCTGGAAAGACAGGCGCACTGATTTTTAAACAACTAAGATTGCGAGAAAACCATCGTAGCTTTGTTCTTATTATAACGTCTAAGTGCTTGGCGGACTCGGCTATTGGAACCGAGACATCATTGGCGGTCAAATCCTCATTGATGATAAAGGAATTAAGTGTGAAGGATAGTTCCCACGATGAGAACAATGCACTTTCGTAAAATGTTTGAGTTTGCATGTTTGACAACGCATGCGAACGTGTCAGATTCTTCCAAAAGCCACAATACGTAAAACTGGTTGTCTTGAAACTGGTCCCTTAATACAGTTTGCCTCCTCCTAATCGATGGAACCCCTTATTCGGTATTCCAGCTGGACAGTGATCGATAAAGTTACCGAATGTCAGAATACCTGACAGATACCAAAGGGAGACATACGGGATTTCTAAACTGTTTAGAATATTTGACGAGAGCGTTTGAACGACGTGCAGATAGAAGACCCGCTGGGTGGTCGGCGTTTGGATAAAGAAGTAATCCAGAGTAATAAAATCGGAATTTAGTACGGGGACCTCCTGACGAAGCTGTGCTCCAGCTGAGATTATAGGGAGGGGACCAAAAACTCAGAGATTGTCACCCTGTGACGGTGGTGTTTTCCAACTGGTAGATGATCATTTGACGTCCGTCACACAGGTCCTAGTTGCCTTAACCGTGCGCTGAACGACCAACCTGGAAAACAGCTTCAACAGGTTTTTGCGTGGGATGTGATCCACGAGCCTGAATGCGCACCCACACAGCTAACTACGAGCTGCTCGCCGGCTAAGACAGTGAAAGCGACCGGGCCCACGCACCATGAGTATCACACGCTCATCAGAGGTGTCGGCACAACGATCACAAATCTGAACGTCTGATGCTCAGTCATGGGTTCCTGTCGCTCTGTATGTGCGGTAATGATATCAATGTTGCGAACGCAAGCTGGGATGCAGGGATCCCACATGACGGATTCAATCGTAGGAGCCCCCGAGAGTAAGGTGAAAGCTAGAATAACGGTTGTGAATGCCGATGAATGTGCGATAGATTGGCGAAAGCCGTTAGATGCTGTCTCTCAATAAAACATGGGGAGGAATTGCATGCCAACTCGTGAGACTCCCCAATGTTCATGTTTCTTTCTGTGAACAAAAGCCGTGTGCTTCGTAAGCAAATGACATTTAGCAGTCGGAAGTGCAAATTAACAAAATTGACAAAGCAGACGGAGTTTTGTTTCGTGATGACCCGAACGACTTTTCGTATCCCATTTTTCGGTACAATTAGCGGCGCCGTGTTTAGTGTTGGAGTTTGTCATTTCTGTGGACTACGTGGGTAATGCTGGTCCATCGATCGACCTATTATGTAGCGGCAGGTTAGATCCCATTGATGGACACAGCATCGCGTTGTCGTGCGACGTCCACAACGAACGTTTTATGGACTAGCTTTACCACACGAACACCGTCAGCATCGGTAAGATGTGGATTGACTGTACTAGATCAGTTAGCAACTAGTTTAAACGTTGTTGATCATGCGGTAGACTTATGTGAGGCGTGCGCGCGGGGAGCATAGGGTAGTCACCATAATCAAAATGCGTGAACCGGAACGGCGGCAATAGCAACAGATCAGTTTAGTCCGTAAAAACCATCGGACTTGCTCCAATGTGTGCTGATTTTTGCAACAAATAATTGTGAAGAAACAGTCGTAAAATCGTAAGACCAAAGGGTCATGAAAAAGCGGAAATAGTTCGAAAACAAGAATGCCACTGAACTCAGAGTTAAAGCATATTCCCTGAAGTCTCCAACTGTCGCTTTGGAGAATCTTATGGATAAAAACCTACGCGTCTAATTCAGTTTACCCAGAATGGTCCATAAATCTGAATTTCCATATCCCCTCACCAGGTCATCAACTGACCACCTCAACCACACTTCCCAGCCTTTGTCTGCCTCGAACAACGGAGTGTATCGATGCAGTCGGTTTCGGGGCATGCATAACACGGATCCCAGCCACTTCAATCTAATCGAATTCAGTATCTATTAAATTTGCTTGAGTTGTGGGATCCAATATCCTTCGTCTAACCTCAGCATTGGGAATGCAATTCCTCCCCATAATACTCCAGCGATACGAGGAAGGCATCGATGTCGCAACACAGACATATCAGACTTCTTCAGCCAAGCTTTTGATCCGTAGAGTAGGACCGATGTTAGTTCTGCTGTTTTTACTTGATCTTTTTGATCGATAAATGGATTTCACACCAGGACTACATATGTCTTGAATTGTTAGACGGGAGTCTAGCCTTTTGAATGCATGAGAATAATTCGTCCGATATACGACTACCAGCTGAGGTGTAACTGGCGGAACAAAAAATTTATCCACTGTGCCCAACTAATCCCCGTCGAGAACAAGGTTTGCCATTGGGCAAAATGTCCTGCAACAGTTTTACACTTTGAAGATAAAAACGCATCCGAAAGATTGCTGTAGTATCATTTAGATGGCCGAGAATAATCCATAGCTTACCTGGATTCTCACTCAGAAGCACGGCATCATTACCATTTGTTAAATTTGCCAACTAACTCGCTGGGCAAACATCCGTGGCAGTGATCTCAAGTGAAGTTAGGACCCCTTCTATAATCGTTTCAGTTACAAAGTTGAAGAGAACTATCTAAGCGTACAACCAGGTGCTAGCTTGTATGATATTATGCGCATTCCTTCTGTAAATTTGCCCGGTAGACGAAAAAGCGCTAACGATGATATTCACCTCCAACGTTGGCAACCCCCAGTATGGAGAGCAACTTTTAATCTCTAATAGGGTCTTTCTAGCAAATCTTTCGACATGTGAATGACGAGCGGTCTTACAAATGTTTCTAGTCCATCCTTTGAAACATATTTGCAAATGTCTCCAAGGAAATCTGGGCCGCGATTTGCGGTCACTGTGGCAGGGAAACCGACTGTAACTACCAAATCGGCCACAGATTTTCTAGCCTTCCTTGATCTAAGTGACTTAAAATAGCCATGTAGCCGCCCTAGAGAACGGTCTACACACGTGAGTTCGTTTTTGTGTTTATGAGATGCTGAAAGTTATCCTACTAGATTGGTACTTACAATTCTGAAGAGCCGATAGACAGAGTTTTGGTGTGTCGATGTAGCTCTCTGTGTTAGGCACAGTCCCATGGATGCAATTTGAGCTTAACGTTAAAAAACACCAGAAACTCTGTTACAGTCTCCGCCAGAGTAATCACAGACGAATGCGATGTGTTGTTTGAGGCGAGAAATGGGGTGTCACGTTGGCCTTTAGGCACGACCGGTTTTAGAAGAACTTGCGATTATTCGCAGATCAAGGTGCTCTGTGTTGGTGTGACAGTCACGGTCGTTTAGTTCAGTGAGCTGTTCTCAAGAAGATGCTGGATATTAGGGTCGGTCACCTGGGCCTGTGCCATGATATCTAAGTTCATGCTAAAAATTGAAAACAAAGTAAGCTGCTTTAGACAAAACGGTGCATCGGCTATGGAGTTGCCCGTCCTAGAGTTATGTCATATAGCCAAATGAAATATCCAACGGTCGGAGTGGCTAATTTCTTGAGTCGCCTATACTAGCGGTTTGTGATCTACGGATACCTTGAGTAAACGACTCTTCAGTATGTCTGAAATGGCGGATGGTTGGATAAATAGTAGTTCTCTGCCACAAGTCATGTACGTAGACTCGACTGGCTGAAAATCTTTTGGAATAAAGGCTTAGGTCATTCAGGGATCTCCAGCCAATTGCACGAGTATGGCTCCGACTGCAGCCTCTGAGGAATCGTTTATTTTAGCTAAGACTGCTGAAGTGCCAAGATGCATGAGTGGCATCATCGTGGCAATGGCCTTCTTGAATTCCCCAGTTCACATTTGGGAATGATAGCCGTGAGGACGTGTTTGCTAAGACTTTCGAAAAGAGCGCTTAGATGAACTGGATCTTGTTCTAAGCCGCTTGCAACTGAAATATCGTCTAGGCACATACACATTCCCTAAACCGTGTGTGACTTCACGCATGATCCTTTGAAAGGTTTGGGGCGCTTCGCCGAGCTCAAAACACATCTTCAAAACGGCAAACAAGTTTAAACCACACTGAAGGTAAGGAATTAGTAACCATGCCTGGGGATACAAATGCCGCTTCAAAACCGTAGCAGTTCCATCCACTTAGCTTTAGTATCACCTGTCTGACGGAGGCAACACTAAATTTTGTACCTGAGTTCACAACCAACGGCTGGTTTGGTGTCAAACCCCTGATATTTCAAAAGCATTATTTGGCAGATGGCCCGGCTTTCTGTTTTTCAACCCACAGTCGAGAACCTAGCTTTTCTGTCTCCCACCAGGCCAACCACATGCGTCACGGAAACGGTTATGGTATTTGAAATTTGTATTTCTACCTGAACAGTATGTTTTACAGCTTTTAGCCGAATATCTTTTTGCTAATAACAGGATGAGTCACAACGCTGACAAACTCTCGCATTTGTTTTGATTTAAACTCTACTAACCCCGCGGTTGATCTCCACAAACTTTTGCACTTTTCAAAGGTGCGCCGATATTTCCCCGTTTGGCCGTTAAATGGTCTTGCATTGATGCGGAGAGTGACACTGACGGCTGGAAATGTGCCTAGCTCCGAGAAATATGGGTTTTGCAGTGACATGATATCATGGGCAACCTCTGTGCTTTTCTCCAACATGCTCCTACGTGTCGCGCTAATCAGCAGAGGCAAGTATGTTGGTGGCTATTGAAGCTAGAGTTCTCTTGACTACATGTCAACATTGGCTGGCGTTTTCCTCAGAAGCCGCATTACTCGAATCATTTCTGTGGGCTTTCCATTTCCAGGCTCCATCTCTTCTAGTAACTGTCGGATACCCTGATCCTCCGTTGAAGCTGTCCGGGGGAAGTTGCTGTAACATCTCCAACTTGCAGAGTTCCGTCTAGTTCAAGGAGGGAAGTAACCCATATAATAAAAGTAACGTTCCTGTCTATCCTAGCGTTTTTGAACCCTAGTTCCACTAAGAAAATCCAAACTGAAACTCGGCTGGCACGATAAACGGCATATGTGAAGTCAGGGTTGCTACTTTTCGGTCTGGCGAAGATTTTCTTCACGTGTACAACATACTGCATAGGACACTGTGGTTGGCAGGTTGAACTGAATAACTGACGATGGAAAATAAATTGGTGAAAGAAAATGTAACCAGTGACAACAATGGACAGGAAGAATAAGTTATGTTCATGTCCACGTCTGCCTGGCTGTATGCCGTTCTCGGATGCGGGTAATGGTTGGAAAATAGATCGAGGTGGTCAGTCGTTCCAATGGGAAAAGGATCTGAAAGTCGTAGCTTGTGCATTGGCTCGTGTAGGTTCAGTTAAGGATATATGGATAAATTCCTCAGTCCGTGGCTTTCTTGAATTCGAATTATTTCTTATTGTACACTGCTCTTCGGATGATCAATTCGGCGGTGATATTTTGTTGGTTCTCGTTCTCGTACAAGTTCACGACAGTACTGAGAATTTTTTCAAAGCGAACAAATTTATCTCCAGTGTTTTCATTAGGCATTGATGCCTGAATGCAGATCACGCATGTGTTTGCTTGAATTCCGCAATCCGTAGCATTGGTTAAGAATGGTAGTTTTCAAAACACCGACTGACTATTGGTCATGATCACAGTGAGGACCGTAAGGATAGTAGCTGTTGACCTGGCATTTCTATTACACCTCGGTCGAAGATCATATCGGCGGCGATATCGTGCTGATTACGCCAATCAACAAGCTCAGCGAAAAAGCTACATAAAAAGTGCATGAACAAAGACGGTCCAAATTAGCTAACTGACGAATCGATTAGTGAATGTTGATCATAGAACATCAATATATGCCGATTTGATTTTGAGCAATAAATAAATGGTTTATGTTTGCTGAACTTGGCTTTTCTCCTTAAAATAAATGAGATCGAGCAATAGCGACCGAGAAATAGAATCAGTCGAAGACTACAGGGACGAAATGTCTTTTCCCTGTCTTTCAAAACAGGGACATTCATGTTGCTTGGCATTGTGCAACTAGCGAAAGCCGACGAGTCAGGAGACGTGCGCTTCTTAAACCAGCTTGATTTCGACAAACGTGCTCACTGTGCAAATGGGTAGAATGAAACCGAATTAATTTGGATGAATATCGAATATGCAGTAAAATGAAGATAATGTAAGATCTATATGTAGTGGCAATGCAGGGGACTAACGAACGGTGGACAAATAAATTAAAACAGGAAAAATTGCTACTTTTTCATTTATATTTTGGCTAGAAAGCGAATGATGTGCACTTATTATTACAGAGACAATTGCACATAGGCTTAACAAACTGTTTTATTCTTTTTTGATTATTGTTTTACATTGACTTTATGGCGAACGATCAATAATAATCGGTATTGCGCTTGGATTCTGCCTCATATGGCCAGTCACGTATCCTCATGGTGTACTTAGACATGAATTTGAATTGGACGTGTTAGTATCCGATATAGCATTTCCCATGGTCGTTGTTGTTCTGTCCTTCAAGCCCTCGGCATGAACTCTTATGAAACTAATTTTACTCTAAAGCATCAAATTCATGATCCCCATGCTCATTCCATTGATGTGAAAATGAAGGGGCCAAGCGTGTATATCACTGAAGTGCTGTGAGCCCTGAGATGTTAGAAGTTTGTTATAAACAAAGGAAGTTGCACCGGTGACACCTGGCCGTACTGATTTCAAGGATTGCTGAATCAAATGTGGAATTGAGGGTCATAAAAAACAAGTTTTGACGACCTACAACACATATGACCGTGATTCAAAATACAAAATTAGAACAATCTGTTGGGAATCTATAGCTAAATTTTGTGGAAATCACGCGGTGAACTACGGTACAACTTCACGTTAGCCCATGAGCACAACCAGACAATCGGTGACCCACGAATGAGAAGTTCAAACATACCCAGAATAGCGTTTTGTATATAAACATGGGTGATATAATCTTGTCTTCGTCTGTGAGTCGGAGTCATTCGGAAGCATACTGGCAGTCCGTGTCCGCACTTTGTTTTATTAGTCAGATTCCATATCACTCTTTCGAGTACCATTGTAACGTTATTTCAGGCTCTGAGTTTAGTATTTTATTGGGATAATTCTCTAAACACTCACGAATGGTCGTGCACTTTAATCAGCTGGTGTTGAATAAGCCTTTATTCACCGCCTTCTCGCGACGAACGTGTTTTTTCCAATGTGTGAGGACGAAATCAAACGTCTGGGCCTCTGCGCTAGGTTCACGGGCTTTTAATAGCTAATGTTGTGCAAACTTCTTTAGCCTGTTTCCGAATTAACCCTTGTCGAAGTTCTAAGCATGCAGTGCTATGGTCGCTGATATTCATCGTAGACGTGAGTACTGAACGGTCCTTGGCCCGTTCTATTCTGAAGATTCTGTAAATCTGGGAGTCAGTCACTAGCCCTCGCCAGCTTAAGGATCCCACAGTTGATTCCACTGTTTTACTTATTGTGCTTAGGATAGACGAAAACCCTAAGATAAATACTTCCTGTTGTCTGGACAACTTGGGAGTATTGCAACCACAGAAAAACAGAACTGCTCGATTGCCTTCTACATTGGTGAGCTGTCCACAGTCAACATCGAACTCATCCGTCCTTTTTCTTCTTTCCCAAGATGTCCTTCGTTTTTGGATGGCACGACAATCCTCTGAGCAAAGTGGACTTTTGGATCCATAAAGTTTACTCTGCATTTAAGATGCAGGGCTGAATATGGCCTTAGAGAACGTTGGTACCAATAACTGCTTTCCACAGAAGACCAGCATTCAAAACTCCGGCCAATCAACAGAACTACTGCCTTACAAGGAAGGGGGTAAACTTTATTTACGTTATGTCAGTGGACATGATGCTGAGATCAGTGGCCAATCAGAATTTGGAATTTTTGCTAATGATATATTCGAAGCCTATTTGAGGTACGAATGAGAGAACTATTCAAGGGGAGATATAAGGCCATGTGATTTTTACGTAAGACTCAGCGGACTACATTCCTGATGCCGTGAAAATTGAGTTCTGTCGAGGCCTCCACGACCCAAGTCACAAAGGCGGATGTCATCACTTTGGGTGATGGATTAAATGACGGGCCGATATTGTTGTATCGAATGAGGATCTAATACGTCACGTTGATCTTAATCATTTGCACTCGAACAGCGGTGAAAGGCTTTTAGTCGTGATCCCATTCGTGACTTTTCCGTCCAGGTTGCGGACTACGGAGTGCGGTTTAGCTAGCTGGATACCTTCTTCATGCATGTTAGCCCATGGTTAGATCTCATTGCTGTTATCAGCCGATGATTAAGTCGTGTACAAAACTGACGTTCACAAAGAGTAACGCGCTCTGCTTCTCATCACGTGTCAGTATGTGTGTGCCCCCAAAACCCCATAAAAATACGCCGGAGTATTCAGAACACGCATTAGTAACTGCACCTAAAACTAGGAATTTTTGATCGAACAAAGCACTGAGTGCTACACTTTATTCTGTGTAATCTCGAATCCGAAACCGGATAAGTTCCCGAACACACAAAACACAAAATGCCTGACTGTAGCAAAAGTGGTACTCCGCTGAATCTCTGTTCATACATCAAATAAGACAGTCAAATTATCAAGTTTAGAGTTTATTAACACACATCACACTCACTACAGCTTAAATTAAGCCCAGGTTCTCTGTAGTTTCCCTATTGCTTTTCGGTTGTTTTATACTTGGCGGACGGTTTACAGCTATTCTAAAGCGAGGCTGAAAAGTTTACAGTTAGGAAAGTCCAATAACAGGTTCACAACTAGACATGTTGAAAGTAATTTGATCCAAACGTTGGCGATGTGCGTAATAATCGTCTGAATCAACAAATCAGTATGCTTGTCTACCCAAGATGATTAAGAGCCATGCTTCTGGATGGTTGTAATTCATTTCCTCTGTGGTGAATCGGTTTACAGCGAGTCTAACTACCGTGTATTTTTACATAAATATCCACCTTCAAGCAATTTATCTGGGTTTCTAGCGGTTATGACAGAAATACAGTGCTGCTTTGGGAATTCGGTCACATTACCCTGAAGTCACGAAAGGTTCCTACGCTCCTGCGCTTTATGATATTCCTCAGTGTTCGGAGGAAATTTGTGACACATCGGACTTGTTAAAACATGAAAGCAACCAACTGATTTGAGCTAGTTAAACACTTTTTTAACTAGTAAAGTGGCTTCCGTTATCAGTCGCTAGGGTATATGGTACTGCTTCCTGACTATAATTCTAAACTGCAGCGAAGGTGAATTCCGAACTTTCAGACATAGTACAATATATCTCCGACCACTTGGAATAGGAATTCATCATTACAAGAGTGAAATATTTGTGGAGATATAGTCCACAATACTCGGAATAAGCTCGTTCCTGTGCTTCATACAATGTAGGGAGACGGGCCCATTTAGATGGCTGCGCGTGAAATTATGGAAAAATGACAAAAATCAGTCTAAAATGCATATAGTTCGTTGACATGTGTGACATGAAATACAAACTTTCTCTTTTATCGAGCATCGCGAGAAGACACTTGCTCAGAGATTGCAGAGCAACGAATGCACTGATAATCAGTGCACCTTGAAATAGGTAAGCACAAATGTGCCCATATCGGATGCATCTGTTCTCAAACTCATGCAAACACGATTACGGTAAGCCAGTGGAGTGTTATTTCGGCATACACTTGACATGATTTCCAGATAATATGAGAAATGGTATAGAATGCTCGGGAATCGAATATCCTACACCGCACAATATCATAATCGGGGTCGCGCACGAAAATTCTGTAATGCTTTCGGCCGAAGTGCAACCATCGAATTACAACTGTACCTTCCCTTGAGGGAAGCCCGATGTCATGGCAGCTCCACAAGTACCACAGGCTCGCGAAAGCTGCTCCGGTTTTCACAAGTCGCGATGTGACTTCTCTCGACCCCCCCCCCCCCCCCTCGCCCCCCCCCCCCCCACCCCCACGACAAGCGCCAGGTGCAATGAGACTCTTGAGGTACTTGAAGCCACTTACTACCTCTACCCGATAACCGCAAAGGATGAGTGAAGGCACACGCTCCTGCTAGTCCTGAAGAAATACCTTACATTTCGAATTTACGATACACATAGTGTACTTAGATACCTCAGTCACTAAGCCGTCTAACGCGCGTTGAACTACCGGTGCATCGTCGAGCAACAAGGTGATACCATCGGCATATTCTAAGTCTTCCTGAAGGGGTTCAACTCCACCATCCAAAATACCAGGTGAAGCGTTCTGCAGAACATCCCCTTTGAGAAAGTTGAATAAAAAGAGGGATACAGGAGACTCCTGCCGTACTCCACCTGAGATGACGGAAGGTAGAGAAAACAAGCCTTATGTCCTAATCCAACCTGAATTATGACGGTCCAACCATTTCAGGACATATATAACCACTTCCGGTACCACGAGAAGACAAGATCCAAGGCATGCGCGTGTGGTTTACCTCCTTTCTTGATACTACTTGGTCGATAGCCTTGTACCAAAAACAGCTTTTCCAGCTTTCTTCACTCGTCAAAATATTCTTTTGCTTACTTCGGATGGTCTACGGTATTCTAAAGAATTTATTGTAGGTTATTTGACGCCGCCACCAGCCAAACTCCAAGATGTGAACTTCGGGAACTTGCCGTTTGGCAAAATGGAGTTATTAGCATCGCTGACTTGTTGGTGACCGGAACTGAATGCAGACATTTTCAGAACTACTAATGACTGCTAACTTTGTGTATATAAACAACATTCGAATCCATTAAATCAGTTTCATGTCCAGTTTCTTGTGAATCAGGATTTCGTGTAAATGTCCATCGCCGTGGTCCTTTGTAGATGCCGCTACCCGTGGACTAGAAGTAAGTCAGGCAACCTCAATTAGATTTAAATCCACACAGAGTGTTTCGTGCGGAAAATATTCACCAGTGTTATTGATGTTACTGACAATGCTACCCACTTTTCTGATGATTCTCTCAACGGTTAACTGGAAGGACTTGGTTGTTATCATCTACATATTGCACCTTGTCATCCCAGTCTGGTGAATGGGCGGGAATCTTTGTGTACATTTCTAAAAGTACCGTTCATTCAGATCAACCCCCAATCATTTGTTGAACTGGGGCGGGTGTTGATAAGTTCCTAGTGCAACATCAAAATGCTAACCACTCTGCTATCGGTAAAAGTCCATCACAATTGTTCAAGCCCCTTTGCATTTCTACTGCCGACCTTTCAGTGAAACAGTTATGGCACAGAACGGTAAACAAAAGGTCATAGTGTTTGACTGTCTTGACTTGACATGTCACGAAAGAATAGCGAGTTGGCACAGTTCAAAAAACAAGGTCAGTCTGAATATATTTCTAACGTTCTTTTACCCGCCAGCACTGTTGGAATTCAAACAGAACAAGATGAGGCCTCTGAAAAAAGCAGTTGTATCTGAAGGCTTCACAGTTTAAGCATGTGACATATTGCGTCCTGTGCTAAAAACGATTGCTTACATCCAGAACGCTGGGGGTCCGGTAGTCTAATTTATGCAATGCCACAATAATTTGGGCCAGAAACAACGTTCTAGATTACATGCTGTCTAGAATGTATATCATCATCATCATCATCATCATCATCATCATCATCATCATCATCATCATCGTTCAGCGTTAAACAGCAAGGCAAGCCACACTGACCGCTGCCTTTCCCAAGAGTTACACGTTTATATAAAAAGAGTGAATATCAAAGGCGAACAGGGAGTGGACCTATACATGTGGGAAAATATAAGACGCTGCTGCATCAAAACACATGGACCACAGTCTAACTGTACAAACACGCTCTTTCAATCATTCTGATTCGATAGAAAATGACAACACGATCGCCACTGTTCGCGGTTCATTTCCATATCCTTTAGTGTCTCCAGCCATCTAGTTGACGAGTCTTTCGGACCCCAACCACGAAGACGTAAGACACCTACTATAAATTTTCTCATTCCACGTTGCCACGTCATCTGTATATTGAACAAAATAGCCTTGCCCAGTGCTGCAATTGCTATGCACTTTGGTGGATCGACAAGGAAGATGAAACTCCACTTGATGTTCCCAAAAATGTCGGAACCTATCGTGCTGGTCACATTCATGAATGATCTAACTAACTAACTGATTGGGTACCATTGCACCATGTCCTTCTATGGCGTCGTCAAATCTGCATTGAATTGCACATGTCTGACTATTTTCAAATGAGTCAGAATCTGGAAAGCACAAAATTCATCCCGAAATCGGTAAATCCGTGACTCATTTTCTGCGAAACCCGTCTAACTTTGAAACATAGGCTATCCACAAGCCTAAGAAAATGCGACCCATGTGTGACATGTGACTAAGTTGTTATCGGATGCGTTACAGCGCTTTCTCGGGTCAGTTATAACTCCGCCGCATAATACTTGGCTTCTCACAGAAAGAGTTCAATCCTAATCGCAAAGAAGCTGGGGCCCCTGAAAGTGAATTCAAGTTCCGGGTAGTTGAAAGATTTCATGGACGCTTTGAGAAGTGGTAATGTGACAAAGATAATTTAACGGACGCGAATAAATCGGCTTTCTACTTACATTTATGCCCTGATGGAAAACTTACCTTCCTAGTTCACTTAGATAAACTTGTCAATGAGAAAGTGAAATTTCTCATTCAGGAACACTTCAAGCTCGTATTGTTATCTCTTTGAGACGGGCTAAACTCACTTCACTACTTTACTCTGAAAATCGGTTTGTGTGTCGTTAAGTATTTCGGTTGTAGGCACATGCTGCAAGATGTAACGGTGGCTCTCAGTTAGAAGACAAATCACCAGGTCGCTTAATAGCGGGAATCCACTGGGTGGATTCACAGCAGCAATCGCTGATTCAAACAAAACTTTTCAGCATACCCTGAACCCTAGTGAGTAGTATCAAGATGTCATATCCTGAGCCGATCCTATGCAACGCAACCAGGTACTAAGATGGATGAGGCAAGAAACATACAAAACCAGTTACGCCGTCTAATAGTTATCTGAATAAAATACATTTAAAACAACAGGTCAATGGAAAAGCGGTTCCTCAATTTTCCTAACTCGGAAAGTGTGGTTCGTGCTGTCAGTTACATTCATGCTATTCACGTCCACACAGACGGGCCACATGCCTTCGCTGAGGCAAAGTAGGTCACTTAAAGTGTTTGTGGAAAAAATCCAGTTTTCAGAATAACAGACTCATTGCCAGCAAATGCAGGAATTGAAGATAGTTTTTGTTCCCTGCCTTAAAATGGAAGACTTCACGTGACACATTCAAATCGAACCCCGACTATCACAAAGATCCTTTTATCGTTGACACGAGCAGTGTAACATCCATTATTTCATGAACGGACCTCACTGGACATTTTTACTGTAGCCAAAATTATTCGAAACAACATTACTGTCCACGGTATTACTGGGCCTATACTTTCACTTCTTGGCTATTATTTGGTTCCTAATATGTGGAACGATTTAGATGCTGGACCGTCAGTTTTGGGTTTAAAAGTTCTTCGTAAAATAAAACAATGGGCTCGCATTCTTGTTTTCTTCATTCGATTGCTTCCGCCTGCATCAACTTGCTTGGAAGTGCTCCAAAGCATCTCGGAAAAGCAGCTGATTCCTTTTGGTTTACGGGAGTCATTGAGCTTAACAACTATTTGGTACTGTGTTTTGGCCTACATCACCCGTCACTTTTCGACAGCCCCCTAATCCCATAATGTACGACCTTGAAGGATTGAATCATATCAGGATGACATTTTACTTCATAATCCCGCCCGACCTGTGTTTGATATCCATGTTCATTGTTTATTAAGCAGAATTATGCACTTCAAATTCACAATTAATCCAGTTAAGTGCATTTTGGGGCTTCCAAGTTCCTGCACCTTGGATATACCGTGAATCCTGAGGATTCCACTTCAAATCCTACTCATTTAGCCCCACACATTGAGGTGCATTCACCCATCAACTTATGCGAATTTCTTTCGCTTCTTGGTGGTCTTCACTGCTGTAATCGGTTTATGCTCCACTTCTCTCAACTACCTGGTGGTTTCTTTTAAACGTTATCAACTAATTCATTTGTTTGGAATCCGCTCTAAGAAAGGTCACTTCAAACACTGTAACTCCAACAAACGGTTTTCGCCTAAACACCACACAGTTCCTATTACTGATACATCATCTGCGGGTATAGATTCTACTGTTCAGTAATGTATAATGTCAGTTGGTTCTATTTGTAGGAGTCATAGAAGAGCTGCTCACAGATAAACATGAAGGCTCGGAAGTAAAGTGGACTGTCAGAAGGTTATACAAATAACTGTTTGATAAGCAATTTACTATTGTCACGGATTATAAGTTATTGAAGTTTATCTATCATCACACTCCGTAATGAACTAGACAAGCAGCAACGATGGTTTAGCGGCGGGATATCGCCCTCAATCCATACAATCATGACATTGTGGATTGTAAAGCCAAATACATTCGAAATGTTGACCTCCTGTCGTGAATGTTATCTGGTCTGTGCCATCAGCCATCAAAGACTGCCTGATGATAATTCCACTTCAGATGAAACGTGCAAGCCTTGTGTTAGAAACAAAAGTGAACTTTACTCCAGTGATTCCAGCGCTGAACTGCAGTGAGAACTCTTGTGATGAGCCATAATTTCCGGCTTTCTTTGTGTGATCTCCTCAACTTTCGTTCAGACTGCAGATCAGAACGCTTGTAACCCCGTTTCGAAGGTGCCCTCATCTGTGCATGTTACAATTTTCTTTTATTCATAATTCGATTAAAGAGACATCAAACAAACCGACATCAAGGGTCGGACGTTTGGTTGAAACCGAATCGCGTTGGCGTGTGATGTCCAAGTAACAAATTATTTTGCAACGTGACAAACTTGACATGACATGAGGAGCTTGAATGAGAAAAATCTCTCGACCAGTAATCGGGGAGTACAGAATAAACAATTGGGACTCTCCAACCTAAAATGAACCAAGAGTCTTGATTGCTAAATGGACTGGTTAGCTTCACGGTCTTTGTCCACGTCGACCAATCTTGTGAACAAAACATTTCGTCCTAGTTCTTGAAAGGCAGGCACGTGTGAAATAAATATTTGCCAAGAGATTCACCAAAGAACATAGATGTTCAATCTACATCCATTGAATACAATGGAAGCATTGCATGGCGGCTTCATTTTTGTCACCAGTCGCCAGCCTCACATGCCCCCAGTGGGTCTCGAACCCGGGAAGAGCGCTTGTAAGGCGGAGCTTTGTGGTCACATGTCCAGGATGGCCTAACCGCTAACATATTCGATTTTCAACCATTCATCTGATTTGTACACCCAATTTTAGCTAAATGGAGAAACACAACTGGGGAGATTAAACAGAAAACATTAGTTTACCTCCGCATATCCGGTTAGTAAGGTATTAATATTCGATTTGAACGATGCATATAAAAAGTTTCAATATACCTTCGTAAGGTATTCTTTGCGATCAAAGCCAATATTTTTACAGCAGGGAACAAACCGATGCTCACAAGAACAAATTCTCATGAAACTTGAATTTCCGTATTCTAAGGGATAGGAAATGACTAGTTGTAAAATTACCCACTGAATTATATTCAACGTAACTAATCATTTTGGGAACGCGTTAAAAAATGGTTAGGGCTTCAACGAAATTGAGCAACTTTGTTCAACTGCTCACAAACCCGAACCGATGCAATGTTATTTTCCTCAGGGGCGGATGAGCAACAAAGGACTTAGAACTTTATCACTTGTTGATAACACCGCCTAGGCAAAACCTTCGTTCGCTGGTCTGCGCAATCACATGGGATTGCGCTCGAGTACCTTTGATCTTTAACTTATTCTAATAATGAAAGAACAGTGTACACCATTTTTCAGGAAGGGGCCATGGCCATCAAAAGGCTGCCAAGTGAGGAAGTTGACGGGCGGTGGGAGGATTCGAACCCGCAACCTTCACGCCCAAACGCCGTGACCTAATCCGCTTGGATTACGCAGCTGTCTCTCGTTTCTTCTTCAACCGAATCGATCGAGTATCTTTATTTGAATTGATCGACAGAAAGAGAGGGAATGATTGTATTGCAATGCGTCCATTATTTGTCCGAGCATCCGTATTGCAAATAGGTCACGTCATCAGAACATTTTTTCCGTTGGATCTGGTTCATGATAGAAATTAGCCCATCATCGATTGGCTTCGCATTCGGTATCCTCCTTCTGTCGCGTGTAGCCTGAATCAGTCAGCGTATTCGGCGTATACTGCCCCGTGAATGTGTAAGTTGTGCAAACCGTCTGTACTGATAACGGATGCACTGGATCGGATAGCGTGAGCCCCAACGCCAAGCTCAGATCCGCCTCTATAAGGACTTTCGTGTGCAAAACTCCATAATCCGACTGGCGAACATACGCAGAAACGCATACACTGCTGCACTTACCAACAGTGATTTTACACCGGTGTGGTCGGTGGGCTGTTCGTCCTCAGGGTATTGGCGAAATGGAGGTCACAGCTTTAAATTTGCCTCGATAACGTGTGTTGTTCTTCATTCTGTATCTCTCACGCACATACACGTGCTCTTCGAGCGCTTGTTACCGGGTCAAGGTCGTTCAGATCAAGTGCATGGAAAAAATTTGCACACTCATGCTGTGTGTTTGTAGGCATAACTACACAATGCTTATTTGTCTGTTAGCTGGATTAGCGTAGCTAAAGCAATCTGGCTGCCCAGCACTTATTCTGTTGCCTGCTCCCGCCCGGCAGTTTCACCCATATCACTTACACACACAAACACAAGAACATGCACGAACGACGACCTGAGTGGCTTAATGTCCATAATCACGGACACAAGGTGAACCGTGCAACGCCCACTCATGCACCGACGTGTGAAGCAAATACTGTTTGTTGAGCCAATCACCGGCCCAGTGACCTTATCCACACTTCAGTATGAATTACGTACGTACAAACGCACACAGACGCAGAGCCTTCGTTTAACATCGCTAATGCCAATCCTTTCCTGGTCCTTCCGCCATGCTAACCCGATTGATCGACGAGACCAGAAACAAGCCAATCCTGATCGAGAGTCAGAGGTGGATTGGTGACGTACCGCCACAAGGACCTGAACTGCAGGCACGACGTTGGCGTGACCCCGATTCTTTTGCCGCCTATATGTACGCTTCATAGTGCTGACGGTTGTGCCGATGACTATTCGCAAGTATATTGATATTATTTACCGGACTGTTTACTCGGGTCCGCTGTTTTCTGCAACATTTCCTGGTTAAATCGCGATATTCCCTAGTTTGCTGCGAATCGCACACGGGATAGTCACTACTGTCTCCTGTATTTCATCTGACGTACAAGGGTGTGGTTAATCATCGAGAGTCTGTCCAAAAACAACGTCATCTGCAACAACCGGTGATTGAAATCCAACATTTCTAGTGCAAGTGACTGACGCATCGTGGATTCCGAGGCCTCGTGTACGGGAAACTAACGCTCATGTTGCCTTAGTCTAGCTGTAACGAATGAAAGCACAATGCACGCATACATCCCACAGTTGGCCTTTCTTTTCGAACGTAAGTAACAATAGGACTATCGTACTTCATGAGCTTGGCGAATAGACGATCCACATACGGTTGGCACTGACGTTATCGGCGTCGCAGGGGCGAAGGTGAACTTTCAAATCAGCATTGCTAATTGTTGTCCAAAAGTGAGGGGAGATTGTCCGATCAGATGTGATGAATGCAATTGGTCATCGTAGACGCACCAGATATCAGTGTTGCACATACGTAAATCCATATGCTCGCACGTATGCATGAACGTGTGCCGACGCACGCGCGCTCACGAATGCATACAAGGATGCACCACTCTGTTTCTCTCCTGGTGTAGGTGTGTTAGCGCGTGTGCGAGCGTGCGTGTGCGCGCCAGTGAGCCAGCGAGTAATCGCGATACCCGAATTGCAACACACGAAATGAACATGATCGTCATTTGCCTCACGTAATAATGGAATTGTAATTGCTTTTTGGGGGCACAAATGTTTCTCCTACGGTGAGTCAAACTTCTCTCGCCCTTTTATTTCTGAGGTGATTAACCGGTAGTCCTACTAGTTCTGGTTGAAAGACGAATTTAACCCAGTTGTTGGACACGTCGGTTTGCCCTCGTCCTCTGGACTGATGAGCACCATATTTTTATTCTGTTGTATGCAATACTTTAACAGTAACAGTGAAACATTGTAAACCGCAAAGGGTGTGGTTTTATTTGCACTGTACTTATTCGAGCGATATTGGAGCTTAGAATATAACGACAGTAAACTTCCGCTAACAATTTCCATGGAAGTAGAGTGACGATAGTACAAGCTGTTTTTTTCATAAACAGAAGAAGTACATGCGCATCCTTGTATGTTCTGTTGTGTTCCTTTAACTGCTCATAGTTCCTGTTGTTATGCCTACTCATGAAAAATCCGCTTTCACTTGTCGATCGCAGAAAAGCGTGAATAGTACGATTTTCTTTGAGAATCGTACACTAGTTATATCATACTACGCAATCAAGTCAAAGGTGAAGCCCCTTGGCTGGCAGTGGTCAAGAGGTTGTGATCATGACGTTCGGACGTGAAGGACACGGGTTCGAGCCCTCCCACCTTCGGCCAACTTTCACTCTCGGTACCGCGGCTCCTTTCTTGAAAAGAATATATGTTGTTATTTCATTAATAAATGAATTAAAAGATTAGACAAAAGAGGTCGACAGGATTTGAAACAATGCCTGAACGTCACGGGGATCATGGCAACTAGCTTCCTCTACCCTTTAACACGAGCCCGTAGGTCAAGTAGTACTGCACTGGTGGTACTAGAGCACGGGTGTCATCCATGTCCGGTTTCCAATCCTGCGAAACACAAAATACGTCACAATTGTATCAGTTCAA
Organism: Fasciolopsis buskii; assembly: GCA_008360955.1. Classification (NCBI taxonomy): domain Eukaryota; kingdom Metazoa; phylum Platyhelminthes; class Trematoda; order Plagiorchiida; family Fasciolidae; genus Fasciolopsis; species Fasciolopsis buskii. Next base: position 202,635 of record LUCM01004557.1, on the reverse strand, counting down.
AAGTTGTATTCATTGTCGCACACACTTGGAATATGTTCCAGTGAATTCGAACGGCTGAAATGTAACCTCGGGTGATGTGACCTTTCTTTCGCTAAATGAAACCTCATTTCACCAAGCCCCCTTTTCCTGTTCATCATGTGTGTGACTTGAGATAGCCTATCGGTCGTGCTGACAAATAAGTAACTTGCAATACTTTGCTATTCTGAATTCACTCTTATGCCAACAAGAAGGGCTTTAGATGTGATAGACACCAATGAAAAACCCGAAAATGACCTTCCTAACAAAGTGTCTAAGTGAATGTCGCACATCCTCTTGCCCGAGTTTCTAGCGTCCTCGTTGAGAGCAAGAGTTGGTCACCTCAGAGGAAGCTGTCATTCCACTATGGGGCTTAGGAAGCCGCTGTTCGTGATGCAGACTAAACTTGGGGAAACTTTGCCATGTCATCTATTCTAGGCTTGGCCCATCAGTGACGTGCGCCTGTTGTTTGATCACCTCAGAGGTGGATGGCGTTTACCTTTCGCCACGCTATAAACTCAGCCAGCGCACCGGCTGGTGTAGACCCATTGTGATTAACAGGGTAGGGTCCAAGAGATCCTCCTGCCCAGGCAACAGTTGGGGATAGCAGATGATATGGCTCAACGCCACAGTTAGTAAGCTTTTCAAAATATTTCTTCCCTATAGTTGTTCAAATTATGACGTTACAATTGATCTTTCACTGTCTCAATCTTTATTTCTCGTTTGATCGGACGGGACCATGCGGTGGCAACTAAAGACGGAACACAATAGTATAAAATTAATGATTGCAAAATGCTAAAGTGAACTGAATTGCGTAACCCACTTAATTCCTTATGTGATTCCATGGGATTTTTATTTCCAGTGGTTCGTGGGTCCTAGTTCCGATTATTGACTCGCTAGATTTTTGGACGTTATAGCCTATTCCATTTCCACAACAATCGTACTTTGAGGGGTGCAATAAAATCAGTCGATCGTCTTCAGATTACCACCTTATTTTGGAATGGAATGACTGTTTTGCATCAACTTATTGAGTTCCAGTGTCACTCCTTGTGATGCTGATGGAAAAGTTCCGTCACATTTTTTTCTTGTGCGACAAACAATTCGAAGGTGATAGCTTACTTCCAACCGTCAGTCAATTAATTTGTCCCAATAAAATGTGAGCCACATCAACACATATATCACAGTTTGCTTTTATGCGACGACTTTCCCCCAATTCTTATCAAATTGGCTGAAGAAGTGCTGATGAAATAATTTACCTCCTTGCTTCGTTATATTTGGAACGAGGAGCGTTTTCGTTATCATGGGGTGAGTCACTGAGTATACACATCTTCAAGAAGGGTACACGGAGTGACTGCAGCAATCATCGTGGGATTAGTTAAATTCCGATAGTTACTAGGGTGTTAGCTTTGATAATGCTGCGCCGTTTGACACCGATTCGCGAGAGTAATATCCGCGAACAACAGGCCGGATTTCGGCCAGGTCGAGTTTGCATCGACCAAATACTCACTCTTAGACAGATGCTCGAAACGCGCCACGCACCGCCGCCCTACGATCGTAGTCTTCCTCGACTTGAAAGATGCTTTCGACTCCGTGGATCGACCGGCACTATTCAGTGATCTCCACCGGAAAGGTATGCCTGTGAAGTTCGTGAACCTGTTGCCAGCATTGTACTCGCATACCTATGGTCGCGTTAGGGTATACGGTGAACTATCAAGTTCATTCGAAACGACTAGTGGCATTCGACAAGGGTATCGCATTTCTTCATTCTTGTTCAACTTCGTCATGGACGAGGTAATGGAAGATGCTTTAGGAGATCTCCGGTATGTAGGAGTCGAACTGGGAAATGGAGGGAAGC
>LUCM01004557.1:168513-184355 GCA_008360955.1 Fasciolopsis buskii | reverse complement strand
ATGGGAAAATCTAGCGTACCGATCAATTAGCAAATCACAATACAGTACGGCAACAATATTGCTATGTTTAATGAACATAATCACCATGAATCATCACCAGCTCACGCTAAAGAGAACCATAGGAAGCACTTGACACGTTTGCATTCTTTAAGATTACCAAGAAGACATATCCAATAAATCTCTCTGAGATGCTTGGTAGTAATCAGAAGATATCGCAAAGTCTTCGGTCGTACTTGGTGCTACCCTGCAGACAGGATAGTCACTATCATGTAGGGTCATCGCTTCTGACGCGGACAGGTAACCGGCGAATCAGCGACGGATATGCAGACATCAATGTGATGAAGTTCAAACAAACCGTTCAAGCCGCCGGTAGCGTAATGGCAAAACGCTCGACTGCAACGCGTCTCCTTGTTTTGAGGTTCAACGTCACCAGTTTCGGGCGTCATGATTCTATGTGGATTTCAATTAGCCGTTGAAAGTGACTAGAGAAAATCTAGTCACTTTGTGGTGTAATGCTCCCGCATCGTATTCTTGATAATTGTATTTGAGACTTTGGAAAATTTTTGATGGGCAAACATGGGAGTCCGTTCGTGACAAACGTTTTGTCTGTTTACCTCTTACTATTCACAGTTCCACTTGTGTTCTGCTTGTGTGATCGGCTCTGACTGACCGGTTCCGAACATCTCGTAGCTGGTCAGCTTGCATCCGGTTAAGCACGCTGCTCACTTTGGTTGTACTGCGGGATGTTGCCTACTGTCACTCATCTCATCTTTGCGCTTCATTGTTTGGGAATCTCTGTGTTGTTCTTAATTGTTGCAAATTTAATCGTTATGATTGCCGACTGTCACTAACTCTGCGGTGGTCCATTCAGGTTTCAGGAGAAGCTCATTCCGCTGTCCTCGTTTGAAGGCATGCATTGAAGTAGGTTGGCTGGGGGTCTGTGAGATAGCTAATTGTTGTCTTCTACAGGTGTATTTTGGTGGTAAAGTGTTTATACCAGACCACCAAAATGAAAATCCCTTCGAAATCCGGGTTTGGATGTCAGTTAACTCGAACACCGTGAAAATCAAGCATCACTGATCCATTTGAACACCAAACCGACTTCTGAGTTCCGCATACAGCAGCACGGCCCTAACGTGTCTTCGACCTGTCAAACTTGTACTTTCTCCTATTTTTAGGACACTGGACAACATTTGAGTGAATGTTTGCAGAATTTAACGGTCATATATTATGATAACGGCTTTCAAGCTATGCAGTGAATCAGATTGTATACGACAGCCATACGGTGCGTTCACTTTTATGGGTAGCCAAAATACAACGCAGTGGTATCTATATCAATGCTGATTTTACGCAGTAACATCTGGTTTGGCTCATGAACTTGGAATTCCGTTTTTGAAAATCACCCACTGTGCAATTGCTTTGATTTGACATCTCATTAAGAAATAGAAGAGCGTAATGACCACAGGGGATGTAGGTGTACAGGCAAAATTCACAACAATTATAAAAGATTTGGAATAGATCTGCCCGTAACCTAACCAACCCTCTTTCGACCAGGTAGGAGGATTTTGCTAGTAAAGTCTAATGCGAGGGTAAATTGATGGCCAATGATTTTCAAACCTTTTGTTTAGTGTTACTGACTATCTGGGCTCGTTACTAGTTTATTCCGAGAACAGTGTTGATCGCGAAAGCCCATTCATGCAACAGGCGGGACTCACGCCAAACTGCTGCAAAGATTAAATCGTGGTCATTTTTTGTAGAGGACAAAAACAAAATCAGAAGATTTGACGACTGAACAGTGATGTCCCATGGGATGTTGTTTGAGCGTCTTCCTGTGATCGAGCACAAATTGGCAATGTCTTTATGTAGTCAAGCTCGACCTTCGTAATCTTTTAAAGAATACATTACGACACCTGTACTCTATGACCAGTTATGGGTTGCAAGTGTATAACAGAGGTGTCTGATACACAGCAGGTACGGTAGTGGCTTGGTTCACACGTGAGTGTAGTGGACACTGCACGACCCATAGTCTCTAGTGCTCCCCACAAGGAGGGGATTGGCGAGGGGCCGGTGGATTTGGGATTGGAACCACCGAATCTGACGGTGATGGACGTTTAATTCACGTGACCAACACCGTACTACGTACCCGTTGTCTGACTTGTTTCACTAGTTACAAAAGTTAACTTTCACTAAATCTGGGTCACAATCGACAGACGATTGTGACTAAACAATAAGAACCGTTTTGGACAATTTTTTCTTCAGACGCTTATCTGCTTGGCATGCAATGATTGATGTGGATTTGTTTGGATTTTCCTCAGTCCAAACATTGTGTTCTTCAAAGTGTATCACCATTTCTAGCGTCTCACCCTGCATCTGACAGTGGTTGAATTTATGCTGCTTTTGGAAGAACCTGTCATCAAAGCTTGATCTCAATACACCAGTATTTCATTTTCTCTTCATTTCGACTCAAATCGGTTTACCGCCACTTGTATTGTTAGCAGCTGAATTTAGAATGATCCTTTTCGCAATGACCTTTTAGGATGAATCTGTCATTTGCAAGTGCTTGTGACGTGCGTACAAAAACACACCTCGTGGCTTGGTCATGGTGACGTGTTCTAATTTTCAGTCACCAGAAAGTTGTTGTAAACAACAACATTCATATCGATCAATCGTTAGATCGATCAATCCCTGGAGGGAAGCTTGCAAATTGAACTTATTGCTACGGGGACACGAGTGTCCTATGTTACAATTTCCAGACAACGGACTCCGGTTCATTCAGTCTCTTTCTCGCTGTCACCCATTTTGTATGCGTAATGCATACACGTACGCGCACACGCCCATTTCACACACTGATGCACGCATGCACAAATCGTATATACATATATACATCTCACGTTCCTAAAACGAAGGTGGTAGCATAGTTTGCGTGCTTTCCACTGTTTGGAGTTTTTGTGTGTGAATGTGTAGCTGCTGCACGAACCAAGCTGAACTGCGTGGGTATGTCGATATTTGCATTTATTTCGTACTGTGTGACCGATTAGAGAGATTCAAGGCAAAATTTGATTATCTTCGCGTGATTGTTTGAGAAGTTTAAACGCCTGGTAGCACACAAACATTCACACAACGTGGTGACTGATGGCATAAAATTCGGACTAACCTACAAGCGTCTCAAAATAGGTGACCTTGAGAACAGCACGCGCCATTTATCGCTATTTGTGTGTTTAAACGAATCCACTCGGAAAACTCTGACCGTATTATCCACCAACCCCGGGTTTTGTCAGAATCCGCCTACACTTTAGTCCACCTACCTTGGGAGATTCTGCGGCATTTGAATCTGACTTGACTCATAATGAGTCTACAGCAGAACCACGTGGTGATTAGCTGAAAGACTGCCGTGCTTTCGAAGACCCCGAATATTTGTGTACATCGTAGTCAGAGTTACATGCAAGGGATGTGCCGTCAAGCAGCAGAAGTTATACCGTCGAAAAAATCTCACACATCAAGGCACAAAACACAGCCAAATAGAATACAAACGAAATTCAGGATGTAAAAAGCCAAGACCACAGCGGCTACCTCAGCAACCGGTCGGCGGATGATGTACACGCAAGCCCAAAAGGAAAGTGCCTAATTCGGTCAACATCATTGTCATTGTCACTACTTTCATGCGCTCTTCCCACGCCAGGACTAATCCATACTTGTCTCAAGAGTTCAAATGCGAGTCTTATTTCTAGTTGACGCAACTATACCACAGCCAATTGCAAACGGAAACTTAGTGTGAACGCTGTGTTTTGCCCTCAATGATCTTGCATCTGACTTGAACAATGGCTTATTGGCAATTTGAACTATTCATATGTCCATGTGCTGTTGTAGATAACAATTATCGAATGACTACCATACCTTTGTTCTAATCTCTTAGTTTGGGCTCATCTTATCGTTTCTTTCTGGAGTTATGTTCTTCTCACACAAACAAAATCATTGCAATTTTTGGATTTTTTCATTCACCACGGTGTTTGAACGGAGTGTGATATGCAATAAACAGTGAGCTGTTATCAAGTGGCGAACGGTTTATTTGAACCCTAAAGTACAATAGATAGCTAATTGCAAAGAACAAAGTTATTCGGAAAATGAAAAAAATTCTTTTAATCAACCAGCCCTATATATATATATATATACATATCTATAGACATATATATATATATATATATACACATATATATATATACCTGAATACAAATGTTATGCTACCGGAATCAAGGTGAAGGATACAAAAACGGAGAAGGAAGAAGAAACAATGTATGGACTTCACAACACATGCTAGTTCTTCTAATCTCCATTTCCACAGCACCGCCCATCCATCGGGATCCATGAGTCCTTTTCGGGATTGGTTGACTTAGGGGATCCTATCCCGAGCCTTTAGCCAAATGGTCTAACCCACAAGGCAGCAGGACGATCTGAGGGTCACGTAACTTACTGGATGCCGGTGTCTGATTGCTTAGTTCATGCGCTCTTCCAATGGGGGCAGACATCCTGGACATCCAATACACCCTTTCATGACAAACGCTGGTGAGTACACAGCGGTGTGCTTCGTATGCCGCATGTGGTTGGTTTGGAACCAGGGTTTAACTAAATCCCCTAAATCTAAATGTGTTCCAGCAAACTAAAGGGATTAGTTAGGTCCCTGAATCGATGTGAATACGTGCGCACGGTGCTATACCATGTTTCATATTATTCGAAATTATGTCAGAAACATTCATAACTGCTATTTGACTACTTTCTTCAGATCTCATTCAATCAGATCTGAAACTTCATCGTTCTTATATAGACGAAATGGCACAGACACTCGGTAACCGAATGTCATCCCGGTGCCGTCGATGCCTCAAATTGGTGCATGCGAATCAAGCATTATATAAGCGCATGACCACCTTCTAAAATGCAACTGTCCAAATAATACAACCCATCCAGTTTTCCCAACTCGTTCCTTCGGGAATAACGCCTCTTTTGGAGCCAATGCGATCATGGAGCAACGCTTTACGTTTTAAAGGTAAAAAAACGCATCCTGCAAAATTTTACACTCGTTCAGACGATAGAGTAAAACATGTAGCTGCCTTGGATCCCACTCAGTAACACGCCATCGCCCAGATATACTTACTCAAGCAGTTTCCCGGCTGTCTCCACAATCATCTCGCGAGCCAACATGTGATTGTGGGCTGTTTACTAAAGCGCAAACTAGTCTGTGTACATTACCACACATTCGCAAACGGGCCCACATAATATAGCTAATAATTCAGATCTTTCCAAACCAGACCTGAATAAATCATTTGGATTGCAGCTCTTTTTGACATACTTTCTAGTAGTCTCGATATAATGCTGAGATAAGGCCAGAACTGATGAAGCCACTTCATAAAGGTTGCGTCAACAGGATGGCTTATCTCAAGCCAAAAATCTAGTCATGTCTGGAAGGTCAACTGGTAGAGGCCTGACGAAATACTCATTCTGGTCTTCCTGCCTGGGGTTGGTTTGAGCTGGCGATTCAGCTGGAGAATTGTGTGGAAGAATAACTGACCCAGCTCACTTGTGCCCATTCTCGTGTTATAAACAAAGGCCTCGCTTGGGTACCTTATCATTTTTCCGTTTAGTGACTGAAATTCCCAGCGGTACCCGCTAACCTTTCCCCATGAGCTACACGTATGCAATGAACGCCATACTGCATCGGTCGTCGCACTGAGCAAGCAGGAACGCGCTGCCCATTGCATCGAGCGCAAGTGGGGTGGGTAGTGATAAGTATGCTACTGCTCAGAGTTCCGTCTCTTTTATTCAACCTGTCTCTTCTGTCGCCAACCCAATCTGTTTGCCCCTTCTGCCTACCCATAGTATCTCCATTGATAACACGTCCGATACTCGCAACGGTTCACTGTCAAATAGTGTGGTAGGTTGCTTTCAGTTTTCTAGTTCACATTTTCTCAAGCCTCGTCAGCCTCTGAAGCTCGGTTCGTTCAATCTACGCACTATAATGCAGGCTGGCCGACAGGCGTGTTTGGCTCTGACAGTGGACTCACTTTCGATTGCTGTATGCTTCGTGAGTGAAACACGAATTCAGGATTCGAGTAGAGTAATTCAACTAACTGCGCCTAATGTCTCGTCAAGATATTTCCTTCGCACTTCAGCAGACGAAGCAGCTCAAGCTGTGGGTCAGCGTGGTGTAGGAATAGTCATGAGTGAGAAGGCTTGATCAGCCCTTTTGGACTGGATCCCAGTCAACAGTCGTTTGAGTGCCGGGAGACTGCAGGGATCAGTGGGTGTCTTAAAGGATAGTAGTGTTAAGCCCAGCTTGTTTTTCATCTCATCATATGACCCAACAGACTGCAGCACATGGAAAAAGACGAGTTTTGCGATGACCTCGTGACTCCTGTTCGGAACAACAAACGCTCTAAAATTGCAATTGTAGTAGGTGAATTCAATGCGCAAGATGTAGACTTGAGCTCATCTGAAGCTTGTGTAAGGGGGCATTGCGCCTCGTGTACCCAGCGAACAGATAAAGAGGAAAGGCTTTCCCAGTTTTGTGAGGACAATCCTTCATTCCCATCTTGCACAACTTTCCGACACAGTTCGCGTTGGGCAGCGACATGGTGCTCTAACCCGACGGGTATTCTGAGTCAGATCGACTATGTTGCTCTCAATTTTCTTTGGCGCGGTTCTTTCCAGCCCCCTAGATTTTATTGTCCCACGTTTGGCGAATCGGACCATGAGTTAATGTTAATGCGATTTTTAGTTCACCTCAACGGGCGTCGACACAGACCACAATCCCGGTCTGCGGTCGAACGTCTTTCTGTTTCGACTCTTCCCACCAGCTGTGATTAAACACTATCAGACCAGTTGAGATCCCCGATGAGTAGCAAAACAGATGAGCGCTGGGATCAAATCAGGCAGACGAATAATTCGACAGCTGGTTTAGCCTGTGGTCCTTAATTTGATATGCCTCAGACAAGCTGAACTGGTTCCTGTTAGAAAAAAGAGTTTGTTTGGGAACCACTCATTCTCTTGACTAAATCCCTGTTTATTCTTCTATGTTCTGTCATCTCGCTTTCCCCTCTCTACCTACCCCTAACATTTCCACCGGTAGTTTACCCTCCACTGCAGCGTTCCGTTGTCAGATAGTGTGGCAGTTGATTTCCATTCGTGGAGCTCACGTTTTCTCAATTCCCTTCAGTCTTCGAGTCTCAGCTCCTTCAGTGTGCGTACTGCATTGCAGACCGTCTAAGGACTTGGTTAACACTCAAAATGGACCCGCTGGCGATTGATGTCTGCTGGATCAGCGAAGCACGAACTCAAGTTTCGAGTAATGTACTTGAGTTAGCTGCACCTAATATATCATGAAGGTACCACCCGCACACTCCAGGAGACGAAACAGCTCGAGCTGGGGGGATCGACGTGGTGACTTGGCTGATGCAGCCCTTTTAGGCTGAATCTTATTTGCTAATTGTTTATTTCCTGTAATACTCCTGGAGTTATTTGCCTTACCAAAGGATAGCTCTGTTGAACGTGCTAGTTGTGATCTCGGGATACTCCTCGGTAGAGTGTAATACTGACACCGAAGGATGAAGTTCAGGACAAAATTGCCATTCCGGTTTACAGGATCAAAGACTGTGAACTTGCAGTGGTATCAGGTGATTTTAACGCACGGTTTGAGGATATTTATGTATCAGGATCCTGTTTAGGTGAGCGTTGTGCATTGCCTGCATTGAGTTAGGATGGTAACAGGGAAGCAGGGGTGAGCACGCGTATATCCAGTGGTCGGGCAGCCTACTCATCTGTGGCAAGAAGTGATATTCTGCTGATTAATGTGCCGCGGTACATTCAGTTCTCTTGTATGGTTGCGAGACATGGAGTTTGCTTGCTAAAGGTGTTTATCGACTGGAGGTTTTTTGATTATCGATATCTGCGCAGTATTGTAAGGACTGGATGGAGCCTCGGGCTAGCAATGTGCAGTTTAGGAATCTAGCATTTAATAGCGGTTTAGTTCAAACCATCAAAGCGTATTGCACCTAGTAGACTTCGTTGGTAGGGGTCACGTTTTGCATATGGTCACCACTCATTCCTCCTTCAATATGGAAGAAGTCACATGGAATTTAACAAGCGACATGGCCGTTCAGAATAGAAAAACGTTCAGCAAACTTAGGTCGAATAATTGTTTTACGTCTTTGTGGTTGGGGTCCGAAAGATCCGTGAACTAATTGGATGGAGACTTTGAAGAATATGACAACGGACCGCGAAAACTTTAGATACTGTGTCATTTTGAGTGCAATGAGAGTGACTGAAAACACAGGTAGTTGTGTTGGTTACTATGACAGTGCCCTTTTGTTCACCGCCCCCTTTAAGTCCACTCTCTGTCTATTATGAATGTCCATTCTTTCAGTCGCATTGTATATTACGGCGAGGAAAGCAGCAGTCATTGGGACTTAGCTTGCTGCTGATTGCTTCTGCGCTTGGTACTTCCCAGCAGTTGGAAAACTAATGTTGGATTGCACGTTATCATAAAGTGGCCGAGTAGGTTCGTACCGTGGTTTCTATGTCCCTGCATTTTCCTCCGCAACTTGGATGCATTGCGTAAAGTCCGCACGCAGAGCGATCCACAATTCGAAATTAAGGCCCGGAGGTTTTTCAGAGAGTAAATCTCATCTGCTTTACCTTCTCATCTATGTTCATCTCGGTCTTTGAACGTGAATATACATTGCTCTCCTGATTACGTAATCAGTACTAATGCACCAAAGTTTAGTGACTAAAATGTGAAAATAGATATGATCATGTGTAGGCTACTCAATGCTGTTTCTAACCGGCATTTCTCTTAACTGAATGCATGCAAACTGTTTGAAGAACTTAGCTTACTTATCTACTATCCTGGCTTCCGCCAAAACAGTCGACTCTATTACCCTTGTTTCCATCCCTGTGTGTCTCAGTGTCAGTAACTGTGATCTGATACGGCACCAGCAAAATTGGTCCCTTGCCTAACTGTTGGATAATGGTCGTTTGTAGCTGCTCAAATTCCGTACTCCTTATGTTTTTTGACTGATCGGTTGACAATTCGAACTCTGTTCATCTGTACGTGTGAAAAAGACCATACAAGGAAAATTGGCCTGGCTACGTGCTTTGTCCATGATCAAGGTCATTCGCTTTCTAATGCCATCACACCGTTAGTCGTTGACTGCCGCGCAGCTGACCACAGCTGACCGAACCGAATGCACAAGTTACGGTCATCTGACCTTGTCTTGGCCAGGTCAATAGGTCATTAAGCCCAGAACTGGTGTTGGTCACCACGTGAATTGCTGAGGCCTACGAACATCCTCCCGTCTCGTGTTCGACCAAAGGTCAAACCCTCGCTGATGAATCAGACCAGGCTTTTCATAGACCACCTTCATTTCCGGCATACTAGCTGCCAGCATAGCGTGAATGGCGACCAACATTGAGGCTGATCACCATTGGTTTTCGGCAAATTTTATCTCCTACACGATGGTCATTGTTTATCTTAACCAACGAATTTTTATTTTTTAGAGTGGGCTTTCAGTACCATTATTGGTGAATAAAGCGGAGTTTAACGAGGTCAGTCGAGACACTGTATAGGCTCACCGATACCGCTGAACTCTGTAAACAGTCCACGAACGTTTTAAACACCAAACCTCGTGTGTATAGTTAAGAAATGGGACGACTTCTGGTCCGCACGTTGTATGGTCGCCATGAAACAAATTAGAAGTGCCACCGAAAATAAAATAAGTGAAACATCACAGACGATGAATTCATCCGCGGATTCCATTTAGGCACGACGTGCATAGTCTATTGAATTACTAGGGGTGAATACTACACTCCCGAACTTTATCCTTATCTGCCATACTGCCTCTACTGCACTCATCTTCCAGTCATGGAGAAAACAATCCATTGCTGATTTATGAAATGGATTGCAGTCTTTCCGTCCTATATTCCTGTTTCGCGGTGACGAAGATCTTATCATTAAAGTCTTGCATACTGGCACTCAGTGTAAATTTCAGTTCCATCAATCCGGATCGTTCTTATACCATGGTTATTTCGCGACAGATTCTGTGACACAGTTTATCCTAGACACTAAAATCGTAAATTCAAATCAGGCGGTGTTTTATGGATCCAGGTAATGGTGGATTTTCAGCTAGATCAAACAAAATGGAGCAAATACCTAGGGGAACCCAATCCATTCATCAATGCGGTAAAACTTTCAGAATCGAAATTGGACTGAACCGAATAACCGAAGCCCCAAACGAGATGTTATGTGCAGTTTCTGAATTACGAAAGTACAGTATGGTCACGAGTATTCGTAATTATCCGACATTTCAATTACTTATTTTCAATTGCCAACTCAAGCAGACACACAAACACCAATGAAAAATAAGCATCATAACTACAGACTATTCCCTCAAGTTACTCGATTTTATACGTGGCTTGAAAAAGTTGCCCAAAATAATGGAAACGTTGGCTCATTACGAATATCCCTGAGTACGCTGTTTTAATATTTCAAATAAACAACCAATATACCATTAGGCCTTGTGCTGAAAAAAGTAGATGGCGTGGCATCGTGGGATGAGACAATGTACAGCGAAGTTAGGTAAAGTAGGTGTCTCACGCCTTCGTGGTTGGGGTCCGAAAGACTCGTCAACTAGATGGCTGGAGGCACTTAAGGATATGACAGTGAATCGTGAACAGTGGCGATCGTGCTGCAATTTTCTATCGAATCAGAATGATCGAAAACACGTGTGTTTGTACAGTTAGACTGTGTTCCGTGTGTTGGCTGCAGCAGCGTCTTATATTTTCCCGCCTGTGTAGGTCCACTCCTTGTTCCCGTTGAATATTCACTCTTTTTATATAAACGTGTAACTCTGGGGAAAGGCAGCGGTCAGTGAGGCTTGCCTTGCTGTTTAACGTTGAACGATGATGATGATGATAAAGAATAAGTGAACACTATTAGTGGAGGTGAGATTTGTGATCACCTATTACTGGCTCGCGATTTGCTCGTAAACGAAAAGGTCGAGGAATATGGTCATTCCTAGGCGTGGAGTTAGAAGAAGGAAGAATCCCAAATTTGGAACCAATTGGAGGATGTGACAAAGATTGGACAGTCCTACGTGAAAGGCTACAGTGAAAAACAGGACGAGGCCAATGCTTAAACTGACTGAATGCCACTGATTTGTTGGGGTTCATTCCTACCACACGACTGTCATTTTGTACCGTCTAGGTCATTTCAGTCGATACTTTCATCTATACATTTTCCTAATCAAATAATAAAACACGATTTTACGCTTCCGGGGATGAATTAATTTGCTAAGAAGGCTTTCAATCAGGCTGGAATTTCTAATGAAATGAGGCAGTAAATAACTAGGTGGTTGTTCGTGAACAAACGTCATCATCAACTCTCCTGTTATCATCATCATTATGTTTATTTGTGATATTACTGCGCACTAAATTGGTCAAATGTATACTAGGCGTTTTAGTTACTGAATGATTGCTAATAATGAATTTTACAAAGCAAAACAGGTTTTCAAATCGAAGAAAATACTCTTGTCCGCTGCAGTAGCGGTCGGGATACCAACGCCAGTTTGCACCTAATGTCCTCACGTTCTATAACATTTATTTCATGGGCAGCTTTGTTATTGGTCGTTTCTTTCCGAGACAGTAGTTTCCTAAGGATTAATGTGAATTGGTGATTGTATCGATTTACAAGCAAGGTGTTAGACCCTCGTATGAAAATTCACGAGGATTTAGTTTGGTAATCTTGCGATCCAAACTGCTCCTAAGCATTATTCTTCCCGATTGTCTAGTACTCGCGGAGGTTGTTTAAGTAACAATCAAGTCCGTTTCCAACTCCGTGACTTGATGACGAACAAATATTCATTTTCTCATAGATTTCAGAATATAGACACAACTTCCATAAAATTACGATCTCTGTCTTTCTTGATCTGATAGCATCAGTTGACTCAGTCGATCGTGTGGTTTTGTGACGCTGTCCCTCATGAACGGGCATGCCAAAAGAGCTCATTTAACAAAGAAAAGCCTGAATCAAGTTCGTGTTTACGATGATCTTTCACCCGAGTTCCCCTTTACTCATTTCTTTTCAATTTTGTCGTTGAGATGGTTATGGAGATAGCCCTATCTTTTTAGGAGAAAAATGTCGTTCATATTCGCTCTGGAAGGCAACAGCCTAACCCCGAATATACGGACGACTGTTTTGGTGGATGAAGATCAAAGTAATTTACAGGTGATCCTCCATCTTCTGCATGAAAGTGTAGCTGTGTTTAAACTTTCGGTGTAGATTGTTACAGAGCTGGATTAGCTCAAAACAGCGTTATACCTGAAAGAAAGGAGTTGGGCGAAGAGGATGAGTCTTATTTTTTGGACAATCACATCTCATCAAGCGATGATCTATTCGATAACGTATCTCCGCCTATGCATAGGGCTCGATTGGCATTCACCAGTCTGTGGCATCTGTAATGTGGGGGCGATATTTGGCTATCAACCAAAGTGCGGTACACACAGAAGTAGCAAAGTCGGTGTTGATGTGCAGCTCTAAGAAATGACCGTTGGAATGAGACAGTGTGAAAGGACTGTTTGAATACCGGTGTTTTGGTAATGCTATCGAGGTATAGTGGTAGAATGTTATTGCAACAGTTCAGCCAGGCGTAGAAAAGTGGGTCACAGGAAGCCGCCAATCAAGCGAACAAAAGGTTGATCAGAGGTTGTCAAGGCGATTTAGAGAATTCCATCACAAGTTCGAATCCCAGATCTGTCGGTCACTTTCACAGGTGACGGGAATTGCTGTCGTCCAGCTCGTCAATGCATCAGACCTATTAGGATCTTGTCATTCTGCACCACCTTAATTTTCAGTTTCAAGGTGGCCTGTCCCCCTTCCTTCCTATAATGAGCCCTTGTGGCTATGGGACTTGTCTCTTTCTCTGCACTCATGCTTCAAACGCTACTTAAAAAATGAATTTCAGTTGATTCAGGCGATTGAGATATACGATATGCATGATCCCAGGTCGACTACCTAGGTAAATGCTCTCGTTCGAGGCAGGCATATTTTCGATGGTAGGTCAACGTAGTCAGCCTGTAACGTAACGAAAAATGTATGAACAACCTAACGGATTTCCTGAGTAGGTTGAGTTTGATTGCCAGTTTGAAGTTCATGAGAGCATCCAACGCAACGGTTGGAAACATCGGACGATATGGCTCTATCTCGTAGTCAGTGCCATTCTTGCACTCAGAATATTTCCGCTTTTCCTTAGTCTCTCTTATGATCTGGAGTCCATTCTTTCACTATTGCTTGATGCTGCAACGTAACAGTCTAACTAAGAGCATTCTGATATAATTCTAATGGTTGAAGAAATTACACTGAATCGGACTGGAAACCATTTTTTGCTAACGCAAAGAATGCTGTCAGTTGTGTCGTTTAATTGCTCATTGTTTACTGTGTTCCATTTTATATGTTTGTTTGATTTACCCTATCAATAAATGTACGAATTTTCCAGTAAACCATGACTGCTGAACTGCGGCTTTGTGACTAAATACTGCAAACGGTTGGGCCCGCATTTAGAAGTGTACGTTGCCCGCGTCACCTTTCATCATATAAATTGCCTATTGAATCGGCCTTTTCAGACGTCCAAAGTTAAATGCAGGGTCACCGTTTCAAGACGGCCTGTTTTTGATGGGGCGACGTTCCGGTTTCTCGTATGTCATGTCTAAAAGATGTGCCAAATTATATTGCAAAATGTGCCGGTTTATGTGGATTTGGATATCGTTTAATTGGATGACTAGCAAAAATTTTGAGCCGATCATGATGGAGGCGAACAAGTTTGCTTCTCAAAGTCAGCGAGGTTGGCAAGCCTCAGTTAATCCGACTGAAATAATTGGAACGCGCATACACTCATGTTATAGAACGACTTTAGTCGTGGAGACATCTGGTTTTACCGAACAGGATAGTTTGTCATACGGGTGCCGATCATATGCGAGAATCCTTTGGTATTGGAGTGTGCGCTGATAATGGCGAACTGTCCCATTCGATTCGCAATCATCTTTCCTAAATAGCTTCAGGATCAGAAGGAAATCCAATTGACCAAGGGTTACGATCAGCCACAATATTGAACGAAGTCGGTTCATGAAAAGTATTCCAGAGAACTCAGGGTAAATCGGCATATTTCGTTCTGGTTTGAGACCCTCTCATGCGTCAGGCTCCCAGATGCAGTAGATGGAATAATGCAGTTTCATGCTGCGTTTTACATAGGAGTTATAAATATTAGGAATGATGCATTGAAAATGCGATTTCACTCAGAGGAATTTCGTACACGACCCCATTGTGTTCGCATATCTGATCATCAAAGAATACTCAGAACTTATGTGGGTTTTGATAGGGCAAGGAACTGTAATGTTATTTTGATGAATTGTGCAATTTAAAGTGAGTGTAATTATTTTCTCACAACCAGACGGTCAGGCGGATTTTCATTGGGAAAAAAGTTAACATTTGCATGCTATACTCAGTAGTATATTTCGCATACAGAGCAACATTTCCCCGCAAGCACAAGACCAGTTTCTCGGTTATTGCCACTGTTCAAGCATGCATACCCGATACTATTCTGTCCAACCATCCCTATGCTGCGCTGCTTTCTTAGTTTCTCACTAGAATCTCATTTCAATGGTGGTTTGCATGCCATGTTTTTAATATTTATTACTATATTGTTTGGTTAACTGGTATCATTGACATCAAGTGAAATTATGTATTGCGGATGTAAATTGGTGCTTTTTATGGCATTTCAAGCTATTCCTTTCCACTCAGTTACGCATATAATATGAACAAATTTTTCTTCCGCAATCGAAAGAAGTTTCTCACCATTGTTATCTGATTTGAATCAATGGGTCCTTGTTGCGATATTTACTGAATGGGAAAGTTTCTAAGTCGCTGAAAATGCGAGTACCCAAAAGGTCGCGAATCTAGCCGATACCGGAGTGCTGACAATTCTGTTTGTTTAGTCATTTGATTTAGGGCCATCGTTCCCTGCTGGTGTGCACACAAGCAAACGCGCTCTCACGGATCAACTGAGGCTCTTTAACTTATGCCTGCAAATGAACCAATTCAGGTGGATATCAGCCTTCCGTCCGAAAAGTAGGTCCTCTGAGAGATCGATTTTCTTAAAATATATAAGTGTTAACGTCTAGGGTACAAAAGCTCGCAGGATCAATCAGACAGATTCCTAAAGACTGGTATGAATCGGTGATTGTGCCAATTTACACGAAAGGTGAGTAACCCTCATGTGTAAACCAAGCAGGAATTAGTTTAATATGCATCCAAACTGACCGCGGACATTACCCTTTGCGTGAAAATCAAGCCGGTTTCTATGCCGGTTAGGTTTGTATTGACCAAATTTTAATCAAGACACAGGTCTTTGAACATAGGCACTTGTTCCGTAGACCAACAATTTCTGTCTTTCTTCATCTGAAAGCGGCGTTCGACTCACTCGATCGTGCAGTTTTTGGCACTCCCTCTCATTGAGGGGTGTGCCGGGAAGTTCATTTCACCATGGCGAATCATGTTTTGCTAAGGTGGCCCAACTCAACGGTTTCTTTTCAAATGTGTCATTTAAGTAGTCGTGAAAACCATCCTAACCACGTGTGAGAGTTATGGTACTGATATTTTCCCAGACTTAGAATATGTGGACAATGTTGTGGTACTGAGTGAAGACCCAAGGAAGTTTCTCAATTGTCTGAACGATAGTCTAATTACGTTCGAGATATTTTACAAGTTGGAAGTGTAAAGTGCATTTGTGGGAGGGGATTGGCCCGAC